>OY979702.1:78209167-78809167 GCA_963855925.1 Inga laurina
CTTAAGGTTTCATTGGGAATTGTGTTGCATGTGGGAGCCGATAAAACCCTTTTTAATGTCAAGCAGTTCCATAAAGCTGCCATTAAAGGAGAGCTAGGTGCTTTTGGTCAAGAGTGTGTTACAGAATAAAAAATGTGTGTGTGTGTGTATGTATATATATATATATATCTGATAGAGACTATGTGGCCATCAGGATCCTTTCGGAAATGTGTTTTAATCTAGTCCTTGCTGATATATATAGGGAAAATGTTCATTTTTACCCCGGAAGTAACCACTCAAGAGCGCTGAGTATTCGGAAGTTTTTAGAGGGGTGTTTTTGCCCTGAAAGTAACCAAAATGGGGCATTTTTTACTTGAGGCAATGGAGACCCCAATGGCCGTTTGCCATGTGAGATTGGACGCCACATAAATGCCCACATTGGAGATCCACTTGACGCTTATTTACATATTCATGCCATTCTTTTTCTTTCATTTTTTCATCTTTAATGCCCTTGTTCGATGTTAGGTCAGAGGCATTAAATGAGATGGCTTTAATGGATGAAACAATTGTAGAATCGTGAATAACTCGTTAACAAGAGTGAGCATAGAAGAGAACGAATGGGAGACTCAACAGCATCATCGACGACAGGAAGCATGACGAGAAGCAGAAGAAGGTTTGAACTTCTTATACGGCGTGGTCGAGATCTCCAATACGATGGTTTGGTGAGGATATGTAACTGCGGTGAGGTGGCTCCTCTTTGTACTTCGTGGACGGAGATTAACCTAGGGATGAGAATTTACGGTTGCCGAAATTATCAACAAGTAAGGAGTTATTTAAATTCAGGGAAGGAATTAATTGATCTTGATTTTTGTCTATGTTGTGGGACTGATTTGTTGGGTAAATTTTCAGGGAGGGGGCTGCGGGTATTTCAAATGGCATGATGATGAATTGGGAGTGAGAGCGATTGAGGTGATCAACAAGTTCCTTGGCTATATGGACAAATTGTATGATGACAATATGAGGCGGAGAAGAGACGACGCCAAAGAAAGTGGTGATGTTGACTCTGAGATGGCTCGCAAATATTTAGATATGAAGAAGACAAATTGCAAACTCTGGGTTGCATATTGTGCATTGGTGGTGAGTTGGGTTATTTTTGTTTTGTTCACTTTAACTTGAGGGATTGTTGCAATTAGTGCTTTGGAAGGACATTGGGTGTTTTTTTTTTGGGTTAAAATGTAGGGATTTTTATGTTAGATCAATGTAGTTGAAAGATGTGGAGCTTGTTGTAATGAATGTCAACTCTAGGTTTATCTAACTCGGACCGGACCGACCGAACTGGACCAAAAACCGGTGACTCAGCCTCTAAACCGGTCCAGTTTGGGTCAAATTTTTTAATTTTTTTAAAAATATTTTTTTTCCTTTAGAATTTCATACTATAAGCCTAAAATATTCTATTTCTCACCGGTTTAGTCCTAGTTTAGCTCCGATTTGACTTCGGTATGACCCACTGACCTTTAACCTAGTACCCCGACTGGTTCACTGACCGGTTCGGGTTTAATTACCTTGGTCAACTCTATAATGAATGTTAAAGTTCATGGTCTTATTTTGCTTATTGATGTAGTGGCAACCTCTTGTAAACATATGTAATTGAAGGTAATAGATATGATGTGCGCTTATGGATATAAAACATAAGTGATAAATTGATTTTGTTTTTGGTAAATCAATTTATCATTGTTGTCACAATGACATAAATTGATTTGCTTAGATCGTAAATTGATTTACTACTTCTTCAAGTGATAAACCTTGCAACGGACATAAAACAGAGACAAGTGATAAAACAAAGACAATGACATAAATCGATTTTTCTATATCATAAATCGATTTATCATTATTTTCGCAATGACATGAATCGATTTGCATAATGACATAAATTTATTTGCCTATATCATAAATCGATTTATTATTGTTGTCTCAATGACAAAAATTGATTTACACAATGACATAAATCGATTTATCATTGTTGTCGTAATGACATAAATCGATTTGCACAATGACATAAATCAATTTACCACTCCTTTAAAGTTTGTCTTATATTGGCTAGGCTTATGTAATTCGATTTTTCTATATATTCAATCGATTTACCTTGTGTTATGAAATTTGGTTGCCATGGTAAATTGATTTAAACAATCTGATAAATTGATTTACTTTGAATTTGTAAAACATAATTGCTCTCGGCTAGATTTGGTAAATCGATTTATAATGCCTCATAAATCGATTTGCCTCACAGCATAGAAGATCTTGCTGTCGTAAGTAAATTGATTCATGGCATAAATCGATTTACTTCTTGTTTCAATACTTAGACTTTTCTGTAGGATTTTCCATTTGCTTGTTGAATTGATTTCCTATTGAAGTAGTTTAATCATCCTATCTTCACTAGTAAATCAGTTTATCCTTCATTTCAAATTCTTTCACTATAATCTTAAGGTTTTGTTATCATCAAAACTTTGTGGTGTGGGAGCTAACAAGAGGATCATGGCTATTTCATACTGCAATAAGTGTAAACAAAGGAGGATGAAAGGCTAAAACTAATAGATGAAAGATGTGGCTGATTCATTAAACCATTGCCATTAGCAAAATAATCCTTAAACAAGGTGGCTAATTCATACATAATTCCCTAATGACAATCACTTGGAAAGAGAAAAACACAATGAAATCCTAAGTACTAAGTAAATATCCCCTGCCCCTTCCCTTGGCCCATATTGTATTTATCTTCTTTCTATTTGTTGAAGCAATCTACATTTTGTCTTTGTGAGCAAGAAGTTATGATGTAGTCATAACTGGTGCACCTCTCCACATAATGTCAGGAGGATTAAATGGCAGATCAATTGGCTCAGAAGGAGTATGTGTATCTCCTTGCACCTTCACTTTCCTTGTCCCAATGGTGCTAAAACTACCAGAAATGCTCATAGTTGTCCTTATCTCCCTCCCATTTAGGATGGGGAATCTTATCTTTACATCTCAATGTTGGTGCATGTAATCATCGCAAGTAACTTTATTAAGGACAACTTGTGATCTTATTCCAGGCTACAATACATAATTAAAAAGGTTAACAAAGTTGTTGAAATTCCATAGATGAAAATATGAAGTGAAGAAAAACACAATGTAATTACATTATATATAGTATGTCCAGTATCTATATCAACTCAGATTCCAATGACTGTCTCAACCTGACTTTTATAGAAAGCTCTCCCACCACTAGGCCTTGATTGAGTTTGAGACTGTTGAGTATTGACTTAGGATGATTGTGTGTCAGCCTCATTAGTTCTTGGCCTTTTAAATTTTTTGAGGTGCTAGTTTATGGTCACTGCAAATATATAAATAAGTTAAACACAATATTATACATAACAAAATTAAATACATTCATAAATTAAACTCACATCTTCGCAAGTTGCCCTATTGTGACCCTCTTGATGACATATTGTTCATTTACCAATGGAGCCCTTTTTTATAACCTTTCAGGTGGATGTTGAGGAAGGTTTAAGGAAGGTTCACCATTGTCTTCTCTAGCTTGTTGTTTAGCTTTCCTCTTCATAGCTGTTTCATCAGACCGAACCCTTTTCTTTGTAGGTCTTTTAGACATTTTACAAACACGTGGTGGTTCCATTGGCTGGAACCTTTGAATTCCCTAAAAGCTTTAACTTCTAATAGGTTGAAACTTAGTTTTATAGCTAGAAATACATACATCCTTATGGTAGAATCTTGATATTAGAGTGACATGAGCTATTTTCTCATGAAAAAGAGCACAAATGGTTAAAATTTTGAGGTGGAAGGGAAGCAAAAATTTTGGGTTTGATTCCCTTCCCTCCCTTTATTTTGGGTTGCTTCAATTTAGGGGGTTTTTGGAGGGAAGCTCAAATTGTTTACAATTTTACTATGATAAATATTTTGAGATTCCAATAATACCCCTGCTGAGAATATAAAAGAAGTACTTCGATTGATTAATTCCCTTCTCCTCCGCTAATTGTCATAGCTTTCTTCTTACAACCCCTGCTGAGAATATTGTGGGTTGGGAATTCCGATCCTTTCACGGTGACCATTGGTTTTAGTGCTTCGGCCAACATTTGTGGTCTGTTCACAGTATTGATTTATTGTAGTTACCGGCCCACCATTTCTAGTCCGTGTTGCCATTTCCTTTCTATTCCTGGCTTCAATTTGGTTGAGTTCCTAGAGCGGTGTTTGTGGTAGTTGGTCGGCATTTTGGTTCATACACTGCGTCGGGTTGTTGCGTTTCTGGGCTCTATATACCACCACCATCCAACCTTCCCAATCATCGGCCTTCCATCATCCATGAGATTGATGTGGTAATGTTAAAATTCTTGAAAGCTAATAAAAATGTCTACTATGCATTTCATATTGGTAAATCATGACTGTGCACATTGGAAGACCCTGTTTCAATTATTGGGGAAAGTGGCTTTGTTTGGCAGATTGATGGTGGTTCATAGTTAAAGGTTAGGTCTGTAAATAGAGAAAAAGACTACACAAACTCTACTATATATATGCTTCTTCAAAAAATTAGTCTAGTAATGTAAAGTTTTAGATAATGGATATGTATAAGTTAAGATAAATCCATGCTGTTTTAACTTCTGAACTTCATTTTTTTATTAAAATAAGTGATGTTAATGTCATTCACGTCATCTGGCGAAATTGTTGTGCCTGACCTTAAATATATTATATTATATTATATTATATTATATTATATTATATTATATTATATTATATTATATTATATTATATTTATATGACGCTAATTAAAATAAGTTAAGCATTGTGTTGAAGTGCCTTCGTTGGTCCCTTTCTGGTGTGCTGGGTCTAATTTTTCTTCAAGAAATTAAAATGTCGAGGACATAGTTTGGCTGTTCAATAAGTATATGTTCTAGTTTTGAAAACTTTGTATAAGTTTCATACTAGTATGTTTTCTATTAATCCATCTTGGCCATGTGTAATTGGATTCTAGATTAATCCCCACTTCCTTAATTTGAAGGAATGCTCTGGTTGGTTTGATTAATCCTGTGAGTGATATAAGGAAGTTTAGTGGGACATAATTCTCAAAGGAATCAATTCCATACAGGCCATGACCATAGATTTGATTGTTACATATGTAAAGGTAGTTAGAAATGTAAAATTCAGACTCAGGTTGCTTTTTGACCTTTAGGAATTTTGGGGCTTGAATGCATGAACATGAAATCTAGTACTAGTTACTTAAAATTTCAATTCCTGACTTCTATTTAGCTCTTGTTCCATATGGTTTTTTTTATTTGCTTATGGCTGGGTCAAACTTTGAAAAGTTTATATTCAATTAGCATTATTTGAATCTATTAATGTACATGAGTGCTAGCATTATTTGAATATATTATTTTAATGTAAGGATTGTGTTTTCATGCTCTACATGACATGAGTGCCAACATGTCACCTGTTATTCATATGTTTTCATCATCATGGCAGAGATGGATTCTTTTTTGGTGTGAAAGAAGTTTCATTGCTTGATCCAGGGAGTCAGGGACAGCAACGTGTGTTTCAATTGGAGCAGGTGGAACATACTGTTTCTTTCTGTTGTTGTTGTTTTAAATGATGTTAGGAGGGTTTGAAGTTTAGATACTGTCTCATCTTGTTGTTGTTGTTTCAAATAATTCTATAATGAGAAGACAGGAAGCAACTATAGCATAAAAGGCATGTTCCCACTTCAAGTTGTGCAAGATTAAATTCATGTATAATTAATCTTAAAACTAATAAGAATTTCCAGAAAGATTTCTGCAAGCCAAAATGAACCTTAAATGAATGCAAAAACTAAGAAACTAAACCCCAATTATGAACCTTGAGCTTTCATATGGTGACAAATCTATGCATAATATATGATAATCTTCTTCCTTAGATTTCAGGACTGATGAGTAGTTACCCATTTTTTATATTTTCCCATTTGCATGCTACATGTTAACTAACTAAATAAAAAATAATAATAGTCTCCAAATTTCCCCAAATGCAAACCATTGTAAAATTTTTTCTCTCATGCTTTGTTACATCCAAAACTTTATTGTTCAAGTTCAACACTTCACATGAACATTGTATGCTGATCGTAGAAAGTTTTTGGGTTATGTCTTTAAATGAATTTTGCAATGTATATAGGTTCTTGACTAATAATTTTTCTATTTCACTTTGTTAGATGGACCACAAACTTGAATACATGCTATTGGTGAGGTGGTGGGTTGAATTGTGCCAAAGAGTAGTAACTTTGATAGTGTGTGTTGTTGCCCAACTATATGTCAATGAGATTTATCATAAAAAAATAAGTTATAGTTTGAGTGGCAAAGAGAGAGGGTGTGTGATGAAATAATGAGTAAGATAAGTAGTTGCCCATCTAATCAAAATATCATTAGAATGACTCTTAGAGCTTTCTTAGAATTGTGTGGCATGTTAGAAAGAGAGGGTGGTTTGCTACCCACACAATGGTCAAGGGTAGAAGAAAAAGTTACTAAAACTCTTTATATATTAACACACAACATGAAAAATTGTGAAGTAAATTTTTGGTTTAGACGTTTCGGTGAGACAATTAGTCGTCATCTACATACAGTTCTAATGGCTATTATTGAATTAGAAGAAAAATTTGTTGTACAACCTGATGGGTCAAGAGTCGCTCCTGAAATTCAAAATGAGAGTAAGTTCTTCCCATATTTTAAGGATTGTGTTGATGCTATAGATGGAACACATATACTTGTCAAGGTGTCTTCTGTAGATGTTCCATAATATCGTGGTAGGAAGGACTTCCTGACATAGAATGTGTTAATAGCATGCACATTTGACCTAAAGTTCACTTATTTGCTACCTGGATAGGAAGGCACTGCATCTGACTCAAGGATCATTAAAAATGCATTAACAAGAGAAGATAGGTTTAAAATCCATGAAGGTAAATATTTCCCCAAATTTGATAAAGTTTACATTCATTAGAAATTGTAAACTCATCACAGTAATTATCTTCATTTCTGATAGGTAAATATTACCTTGTGGATGCTAGATTCATGGTAGCAAGAGGTCTTATAACACCTTATCGGGGCGTCCGCTATCATTTGAAAGAGTATTCATAGAGAAATCCACATATAAACTATAAGGAGTTATTTAACCTAAGACATGCAAAGTTGCGTAATGCAATTGAACAAGCTTTTGGTGTTTTGAAGAAAACATTTGCCATTATATCCAATGCAACTAAACCTACATATGGAATCAAAGTTCAAAAAATGATAATCTATGCATGTATCATTCTTCATAACTTCCTCATCAGTGTTGACGATGATGAAGATCTTATAAGAGAGGTGGATATTGACCTTTGTCGACAAAGTAGATCAAATGATAATAATCGTGCTTTAAGTAGTAACAATATTGAGGTCGCTTGTGGTGAACTTGTTAGAGACAATATCACTACTCAAATATGGACAGATTACCAGAATAATCATTAGCATACTCTCGAGGATGAGGTTGAGGGATGAAGTTTGCGTTATCATTTCTAAACTTAGTTTGTTATGTTCTTTGTCGAATTTAGACTTGAATGGCTTATTTTTTAGACATGCAATTTTTTGTATTTTATGTTCAATTTCAGTTGAATTTCAATTTCAGACATTGTGTTTGATTTATTACTTGTTCAGTTTTATTTGCATGCAAAAATTCCAGTTCTTATAAATTGTAGGGAGAATTACACAGGGGTCCCATGGAAGCTAAAATACGAAGAAATGGTCCCGAAAAAAATTTGAAATTACCCTCAAGTCCCAAGGGACCATTTTGTAATAAAATCCAGGTGAGAAAAGTCACAATTGCCCCCTGTCAAACAATCAATAAAATAGGTGATTAAATGCTGTGAATCATGCACATTACATCCGGAAAAAGTCTGGAGAAGGCAGGAAAAACTCAGTGGAGATCAGCAGCCATGGTTGAAGATTAAGGTAGGGAATTCATGCCATATACTGTCTTGTCTTGATTATTGCATCTGATTCACATATTCTGTTTAGTTGGTAAACATAGCTTTAGATTTTGTTGAGTCATGTTCGTTTTGATCATGAAAATGGAAAAAGTTATCTACTTTTGATCGGTATTGTCCTGTGTATGCTTGCAAATTATAAAGGAAGATCTATTAAATGCAATGGATATGGTTTGACAAAGTTTGCATTGTGTTTGGGTATGGTTTTGTATGCTCTGTTTTTGGTATTATTATGCTCTGTTTTCTGGTGTATGGTGCTGTGTTTCTGCAATATAAGAGGTAAGGAATGAAGATATGGGTCAAAGGTTTGCGGCTACATGACATGATTTGCGTAGGAAAAAAAGAGTTGTTAATGAAAGCAGCGATAGTTGTCAATAGAGGCGCCTTAAGTTGTTAATGACAACTAGAGGTCATATTTAAATGTTTTTTGTGACAACTAAAGGTTTTTTTATTGATATTTGTTTTGGTCAAGATTTTTGTGGGCATTTTCCTCCATATGCTTGCAAGCTATAAAGGAAGGTCTTGTAAATGCAACGGATATGTTTTGGCTAAAGTTTCAATGTATTTTGGTATGATTTTATATGCTCTATTTATTAGTCATTCTGCTATGTTTTTTGGTTCATGGTGGTGTGTTTCTACAATAGAAGAGGTAAGGAATGAAGATGAGGGTTAAAGGTTAGGGGCTACATAACCTGATTTGTGTAGGGAAAAAAGAGTTGTTAATGGTAGCAGCGATAGTTGTCAATGGAGGCTCCATAACTTGTTAATAACAACTAGAGGTCATATTTAAATGTTCCTTCCTTGTGGTGTAATGGTGTTTGGAATGTGGCTGAAAAGTTTGCTATGTTTTCGGTATTTTGTGCTGTTTTCAGTCATTATAAGTGGGATTTAATAAACAAGGTGTGAAATATGTGTGGTTGGCGGTCTTGATTATGTAGTAAGAAAGTGTTGTTAATAGGGGCTATGGCATTTGTCAATAAGGCTGCTGACATTGTTAATGACAAATTTTTTGTGCAGTGGACAGCAAAGATGGCTACGACGTCCGGCAAGAATCTATTATGTTTCCTTCATATAAGGGGAAGGTTTGAAGTTAGTAGAAATGGTGATTTAATATATGTTGGTGGAAACGTCAGATCTAGAACCATTAAGGAAGGAACAAGTTTAGAAGAGTTTAACATATGTTCGTGTGTACAATACCTTGAGAGTTGAAATCGAATCAGGGCGGAGAGTGCGTCATCGGATAAAGAGGAGGATCCCCAGAACATCAATGAAAAAAGAAGCTTTGTAATGTTTTTGATGAATTTTTGCTTTTGCTTCGCTATAGCGAACCTACAGCGTACGCGGTCAGAAGGGCCTTTTTTTGATGTGTTTTCGCTTTTGATTCACTGTAGCAAGGCATTTTTTACAAAAAAAACATACATGATTCTTATTATGTGGATCATTGTAAGCTACAAATGCTAACAACTCAAGGGGCTTTCATTGACAACTCCAGGGGCCTTCTCTGACAACTCGTGGTGCCTCCATTGACAAGTCATTGCGACTCCGTTGACAACTCTTCATAATTGCTTAACTGTGTTAACAACTCAAGGGGCATTCACTGACAACTCGTAGTGCCTCCATTGACAAATCATTGTGACTCCGTTGATAAATCTTCATAATTGCTTAACTGTGTTAACAACTTAAGAGGCCTTCATTGACAACTCCAGGGGCCTTCACTGACAACTCGTGATGCCTCCATTGACAAGTCATTGTGACTCCGTTGACTACTCTTCATAATTACTTAGCTTTGTTAACAACTCAAGGGGCCTTCATTGACAACTCTATGGGCCTATATTGACAACCCAAAGTCCATTCGCTGACAACATGATTTACATCAGATTAAAACATTCAAAACATGACAGTGGGATACACAAATATCAACATAACTGCATAAATATATGTTAACAACTCCATGGGCGTACATTGACAACTCCATGGGCCTATATTGACAACCCGAGGTCCATTCGCTGACAACATAATTTACATCAGATTAAAACATTCAAAACATGATAGTGGGATATACAAATGTCAACATAACTACATAAATATATGTTAATAACTCCATGGGCTTACATTGACAACTCTATGGGTCTATATTGACAACCCGAGGTCCATTCGCTGACAACATGATTTACATCAGATTACAACCTTTAAAACATGACAGTGGGATATACAAATGTCAATATAACTGTATAAATACATGTTAACAACTCCATGGGCTTACATTGACAACTCCATGGGCCTATATTGACAACCCGAGGTCCATTCGCTGACAACATGATTTACATCATATTAAAACATTCAAAACATGACAGTGGGATATACAAATGTCAACATAACTGCATAAATACTTGTATAATGTTTCCCTAAGGCCATCCACATTGACTAAAACTTGTCCCTCCTCAATTATAAGATCCTTCCACTTTGTAGAGTTCATTTCAGGTCTTCCTGTTGGCACTATTTGGACAACGCATTGCAATGAAGGTGAATCTTCAATACACATAGTGGCTAATCCTCCATCCCAACCTTCTGACAAGTTATCAAACCTGCACTACATTGCAAAGTTAAATATGTTAGTAATGACAAGCTCATTTCCATTCGTTCGCAAGCTATATTTTATAACGATTTTTAACTTACACATATTGCTCATCACTTCGATCATCCTTTATTGCCGTTGTGTGATCATCTTCATTTTGTCCTTTATCTATATATACATGCCCACTTTCTCCACTATAACTAATTAAATGTTCAATTGCTTCATCATCTAATACGTCCATAAATGTTGTTCTATCGCATGGCAATGTGAACTTCATAACAAGTTTGCCGCTCTCTTTTCCCATAATGGAGGATACCATTGTTTTAAACTCTTCTAAACTTGTTCCTTCCTTAATGGTTCTAAATCTGACGGCTCCACCAACATATGTTAATTCACCATTTCTACTGACTTCAAAACTTCCCCCTATATGAAGGAAACATAGTAGATTCTTGCCAGATGTTGTAGCCATCTCCGCTGTCTGCTGCATAAAAATATTGTCATTAACAATGTCAGCAGCCTTATTAACAAATGTCATAGCCCTTATTAACAACACTTTCTTACTAAATAATCAGGACCTCCAACCACACATATTTCAAACCTTGTTCAATAAATCCCAGTTATAATGACTGAAAACAACACAAAATACCAAAAAATATTGCAAACTTTTCAAACCCATTCTAAACACCATTACACCACAAGGAAGGAACATTTAAATATGACCTCTAGTTGTTATTAACAAGTTAAGGCGCCTCCATTGACAACTATCGCTGGTTGCATTAACAACTCTTTTTTTCCTACCCAAATCAAGTCATGTAGCCCTAAACCTTTGACCTTTATCTTCATTCCTTACCATTTATGTTGCAGAAACACAGTACCATGAACCAAAAAACATAGCATAATAACACCAAAAATAGAGCATACAAAATCATACCCAAACACATTGAAACCTTAGCCAAAACATATTCATTGCATTTACAAGACCTTCGTTTATAGTTTGCAAGCATATGGAGGACAATGCCAATTAAAATCAGACAGTTTTTTTTTTCAATTTATTATGACCAAAAAAAATATCAATAAAAAAAACCTTTAGTTGTCACAAAAAATATTTAAATATGACCTCTAGTTGTCATTAACAAGTTAAGGCGCCTTCATTGACAACTATCGCTGCTTGTATTAACAACTCTTTTTTCCTACGCAAATCAAGTCATGTAGCCCCAAACCTTTGACCCTCATCTTCATTCCTTACCTCTTATATTGCAAAAATATAGCACCATGAACTAGAAAACAGAGCATAATAACACCAAAAATATAGCATACAAAATCATACCCAAACACATTGACACCTTAGCCAAAACATATCCATTACATTTACAAGACCTTCCTTTATAGTTTGCAAGCATATGGAGGACAATGCCCACTAGTCTTTTTCAATTTATCATTACCAAAACAAATATCAATAAAAAATCTTTAGTTGTTACAAAAAACATTTAAATATGACCTCTAGTTGTCATTAATAAGTTAAGGCGCCTCCATTGACATCTATTGCTGCTTGCATTAACAACTCTTTTTCCTACGCAAATCAAGTCATGTAGCCCCAAACCTTTGACCCTCATATTCATTCCTTACCTCTTATATTGCAGAAACACAGCACCATGAACCAGAAAACAGAGCATAATAATACCAAAAATAGAGCATACAAATCCATACCTAAACACAATGAAAACTTTGCTAAAGCACATCCATTGCATTTAATAGATCTTCCTTTATAGTTTGCAACCATACAGAGGACAATACCCATCAAAAGTAGATAAATTTTTTCATTTTCATGATCAAAACAAACATGACTCAACAAAATCTAAAGCTATGTTTAGCTACTCAACAAAATTTGTGAGTCATATGGAATAATCAAGACAAGAGAGTGGATCACATCAATTCCCTACCTTAATCTTCAACCATGGCTGCTGACTCCACTCAGTTTTTCCCACTATCTCCAAACTTCTTTCTGACGTCATTTCCGTGTTTCACACCATTTAATCATCCATTTTACTGTTTGTCTGACAGGGGGTAATTCTGACATTTCTCATTTCTATTTTATTACAAAATGGTCCCTTGGAACTTGAGGGTAATTTTAGATTTTCTCAGGACCATTTCTTCATATTTTTGCTTCCATGGGACTACTGTGTAATTCTCCCTAAATTGTATTATATGATCGTGGTCTAATTTTATACGATGGCACCCAACCTTAGTAAGGAAGCATTGAACTGGATAAGAATTATGGATGATGCCCTCGTGGATGCTTTTATGGCTGCATATAACGAGGGCTACAAAGTTAATGGCACTTTTACTTGTAACGCTTACGACAATATGGTGGTAGAATTAAGTGCTTTATTTGGTCAACAAATTGACAAGGATAAGGTGAAGAAACGATGGAAGACTTTGAAGAAAAACTTCTTAGAAGTGTGTGACATATTTAAAAGTCTGAGTGGTTTTGCTTGGAACCTAACAACAAAATTGTGGGATGTTGAGCCTGAGGTTTGGGATGCATTAATTAAGGTAAACATGTTGTCTTTTTCTATTGAATTGCAAAAAAATTTCTAGAACAATTCACTTGGTGTTTGTACCTAAAAACCTTAGCCTTGTGGCTGGATGCTTTATTTACCTGTCACTTGTATTTGTACTGTCATTTTATCATGTGCTATGTTACCATTTTTACTACTTCAACTGTATAAAATGTTGTGGTATTTAAGTTTACATTAACTCTATAGAAAACTATTTTATTTTCCTCCATGACTAAATGGCACAATAATTTCCTCTAATGAACTTAGTTATTGTTTATTATTGTTGCTGAAAACTTTGTTTCTTCATTTAGAAACACATTCTTTTTTTTTCTACATCTAAGATATTCATTTTTAGAACAAATCCTTTATTTTTTCAGGCTAAACCTAAAGCAACACTATGAAGAACAAATCCTTTTCCAAATTATGAAAAGGTGATGATATTACATGGAGTAGATAGAGTTGGTGGAGAGGATGGCGAAACAATACGTGAGTTTAGAAAGAGACGCCGTTCTTAGGAAGTGCTAATCGAGACTTTCAATGACATCGGCAACCTTGTTTCACAAGGTGGATTCATATCAAACAGTATTGATCCTTTTGTTGAAGTTGATGGGCAAGGTAATTTGCTTGGACAAAGTCAATCTCATGAACAAGTAATTCTCCTACTGCTCATAGTTCTTGTAGCAAGAGGGCAAAGAGAGAAACTAGAGAGCAAGACAATCATATGAAAGATTTAACAGGGGTAATATTAGTAGTGGCTGAGGTAATTAATAGAGGAATTGATGCATTAATTCAAGGAAATTTGGTTGTACAAAAAGCCTTCACCACAAGGCTACAAGTTCCACAATTGTTAGGTGAAGAGCTTTGGAAAATTCTTTAAGAATATAGATGTGATAGTGAAAGAATACTTGACATATATTGCTTTCTCATGGGTGATATTGACAAGCTTAGGATAGCGGTTCAATGTTCACCTTCAGCCAAGAAACAAGTAATCATGAATATGTTCTATAATTCACTTTAATTAGGTGGTGATGACTTATATTATATTTTGGTTGATGCTAAAAAAATATAGCTTTTGAGTATTCGTTATCACTTTTGAATATTTTGTTGTATGTTTAAAATAGATATTTGAGCATGTAGCGATGACTTGTTGGTATGTACACTTTTAAATATTTTGTTACATGCTTTAAATAGGCATTTGACCATGTTGTAATCACTTGTTCATATTTAGACTATTGAATATTTTGTCATCGCTTTATTAAAAAAAATTATTTTTAGCATTATTGACGTTTTACAATTTTTTATGTTCAAAATAAAACTTGTTCATTTCATTACATTGACGAATTAGATAGGGAAATAAAATCTAGATGAAAGCATGAGTTAAGAATGAGCATATGCAAAATTTGGATGAATAGAGTTTAAATAATCAAAAGTTGAACACTTCTACCCACAAAGTAATGAATCAATGGGCAAAGTGAAGATGTTTATGGATAGAAGAAGAAAAAAAGAAAAAATAATTTGTGCTTATCAAACTCTTGGCTTGCTGGTTAGAGCAGGTTCACTGCACCTTACAAGTCATGGGATTGATTGTGCATGCTTAAGTGATTGCTTTGTGATTGACAAATCATATAAAAAAGAGAGGAAATTTTGTTAATTTAGTATTTTAAAAATATTTATTATATTAGCTATTGATAAAAATATCATTTTTATACACATATTACAATATTAATGTAATAATTTAATTTAAACCCAAGTGTAAATTAATTTAAACAATCTATAATTATAAAAGCATAAAGTAACATGCAAGAGTAAACTAGTCAATTAGTTATTACCTCCCTTCCCCTCTCCTCTTAAACCAAACAAAGGATCTTTTCCCCTCCCCTCCCCTCCCTTCTAATAAACCAAATAAGGTAACATACCCTCTCGTTCCCTCCCTCCCCTCAAACCAAACACACCCTTAAGTTATTATCAACCATCCAGGACAAACTTCTAGTACTAAAGTATGCTCTTACCAAGGACTTTGGAGGATATGTTAGTACATCTTCTACTGCTTGTGTGTTCAGCTCTCCTCGTGCTTCAAGATTGTCCTTAAATTTCTCCGAGTATGTGCTTTATGCGCAAGTCCAGAACAAATTTTTCAGTACATCTCCTCTCCCTTTCTTGCTATAATTTGCATATATGTGCCTAGCACATAGTCTATGCTCAGCTAATGGAAACAACTCCAATGCTGCCACAATCAAGCCCTATAAGATAATGTCAAACTATCAGTACAACTAAGACAAAGTAATTAACCAAAGTCACTCATATGCTAGTACACCTTCTGCATGTCTGACATTATAGTCACTCGTTCCCCTTATTCTAAGTCCAGAGATTTCTTCAACCACTAAAAGGACCACCTTTAATTGAGGGTGTTCTCTTTCTGTGTAATCCCAATAGCTATGGGATATAGAGAATTATATGCATCAAGTTTGGTTGCTATGAGCATTATGCCTCATGAATGTCCTTTAAGAAAGGTGCCATCAACCCTTATGATAGGTCTGCATCGTGCTTTCCATCCGACCTATGCAAAAAAACAACAATTATGTCACTTGACATTCTCACATCTAACACAAATAAGGCATATTTAACAAACTTCTAACAAAGCAACCACTTACAATTTCATTACAGATCTAACTTTTACATAAAATTAGGACTAATCTCTTTACCTTTGCAGCATTGAAGCAGAGGTATAATTAGCGAAGACCCTTTCCCATTTTCAAGTGCCTCTTTGCTCAATTCAACACATATGTCTAATCCTATATTAGAGTTCTTAAGTTCATTACAACAAACCTCCAAATTGTTGAACCCATCAACATAACTCCCCTCCATCTGCTCTAATTGATTAACTTTTTAGCTCTTTTGCACTTATGTTTGCTCACACTTAGCTTCAACTCATTTTCAACATCCTTCTTCATGTCTGCTAGTCTGCTACTTTGTAGTTTGGCCTACCTAGCACCTTCCTATTGAAGTGAGACTCCAACCACTTAAATGAAGCTCTAGGGTTCTTAAAAACCCTTGAGCAATTGTGTTCCAACTGTAATGTCTTCACAACTAGACCCGGGTTAGATTTGTCTTTGGATGCATACAGTACAAATGGACACCCTTTCTAACAGACTGCCTGAATTTTACTTGGCTCGCTTTTACTAAGCTTTAACTTCACTCTAACTATTATTGCATACTTATCCATAGCTGCTTTTAACTCATTCTTATTTGCATATGAGTTGCGCAACATGAACAAAAGGCTTCACATTAGACCTATTGGCTCTTCTGGGACTCTTACTTCTACCAAAGGCCCATTATTGTCATCAACACCCAATGCATTCCTATCATCCACCTCTTCGGACTCCCCATCACCATCATCTACATTCAACTCTTCATCCTTACCTTCATTATCATCAGTACCTTGACTATCTAAATCACTGTCACTCCTCACCTTCATTATCATTAGTACCTTTACTATCTGAATCACTGTCACACTCTTCGTCCTCACCCTAATCGACACTTAATCCATCATTCTCACCATTGTCATGTCCTACTTTAGTCAAACTCTCTTCACGCAAGCCATTTAATACAAAATCCAGGTTAGAAATTTTGTAAACAACACTCTCTAAAACACTGTTTGGACCACATTTGGGACCACTGACCCCTTCAAATTCCATATGACTATAACCCTAACAAAAAAAATTATTTCTCAACACAAAAGAAGACAAAGGGCAATATTGCGAATTTACTATTGCAAAAAGACAAAAAACACATGAAATTGCAGACAAACTTCACTTTAAGTCACTTTATTAGATTCCATACATGATTTTCAAGGAAGAATCTCTGGTCTATAGCAGTTGTACTCGATTCACAGCTCACATGCAGGCCATTTCTTTTTACCCTAATTGTGCTTTCTCTCTTGCGCAACTTGTTCTTGCAGAATGGATTTAGGAATTGGGAAATAGGTCATTACCCTTTTGCCCTAATTTTAAATCACTCCTTGCCACATCATTTTGCCACCTCCATGCCTGGTTAGTCGTCTTAACACCACATCTTTCGCCCCAGTTCAACACTTATGCCAGCATGTAATTTAAATAGTCAACGTCAAGTCTTCGTCGCCTCAGGTAAAAAAGGCCGCATTTTGGTTACCTCTAGGGCAAAAACGCTCCTCTAAAAACTTCTGGATACCCATCACTCCTGGATGGTTACTTCTAAGATAAAAATTGACCTTTTCCCTATATTTATATGGAGCTTTTTAATTATTGCTGTGGTGATTGACGAAGCGGTGTGCTATTGAAGGAGAGCCACCAGAAGAGCTTTTGATGAGTGTTACGGAATAAAAGTATTGAAATGTAGCTCATTGAGAAGTATAATATGAGTGGTCTTCAGGACTCTTCGGAATTGTGTTGCATTGTTTTTTTATGATATTATTTTATATTCAACATGAAATAACGTGCCATTGACTGCAACAAATATATGTGTTGTTACTGCGTAAGATGTGGTAATTTTTTTATGGTTTCCTGCTCATCTTTATTATTGTAGCAAGTCAAACGTACGTCATTCTTATATATTACAAACTAATATTGTTACCAACCTTGTGTAACCTCAGAAGCTAGCAAAATAGAAAATATTTTGACGAGGCAATCATTTTGGGCAATATGTGTTTGAAATATCCTTGAATATTTTATAATGATATTTTAGGCACATACATAAAACAATTTAATATTTTCCTGAACCAAACCAAAAGTTTTGTTCACACACACCAAATTAAGCACACACTTGAGTTCTTGCAAAATGATGGTTTTGTTGACTAGAATAGGATTAAAATAAAGTATACGTGGTTTAATCTGAAGGGGAACTGTAAAATTGGAAGCCAAGTGTTAATACAAGTCCTTAATTCCCACAAAATCTGCCGACCTTTTACTGTCCAAAATGAATATTTTAAGGCTAGAGTGAAACTCATCATTTTTTAACTTTCTATTGCAAACGTTAAATGTTAATGCCTTATTATAATTATTATATGCTGATGAAAATGGTTGCTTGTCAAATTAGAACACAAGTAGTGTTTATGAATTTCAGTCTTGTACGGTCATGTAAATATATATATATATATACGTACTATTTATATAGAGTCAGTCTTTAGATCGAAGCTTGAATGGTCATTTTAAGATAATCATGCAAACTCCAAATTAAACCGTTTTAGAATTCTCTTGATCGTGTGAGTATAATGGATACTGAGATGACTTTACATTGCACAATCTTTTGTCTCACCATTTTGTGTGTTAATGGAAATCATCTTTATTCCATATACATACGCTTCTGATATACGTCTGCCACTAATTCTAGTTCGACCGAAAATTCTCAAAGTGCATAATTAATTAATATTGAAATGAAACTCAAAAGGGTAGAAAAAAAAAATAATCAATTATACGCATACATCCACATGGGTCAATAAGATTTTGCCAAGTGACCAACCAGAGTTTGACAGATTCTTCTATCTTTAGCTTTGATGAGTAGTGCTTTGTTGTTAATAGTTTTCCCCCGTCTCAATGTCTCTTTTTGCACACAGAACAAATAAAGATTCCTCAACAAACAAACAAGAATATATATATATATATATAACTTCATTCCTAGTAATTCCTGCAATAGCATAATATATATATCATGTTCTCTGATTAATTCCTATAATTTCCATTGCTGCTCAGCAAATAGCATAAAACATTAAAGGTTGTCTTCCACCACCTTAACAAAGTTCTCTTAATTTGTCTCATATATATAAATATGATATTACTATAGGGTAATCCTCATAGCAACATATAGTAAGTTCGCTGTCATGTGATCTGGAGATTATATTCAAATCCTAAGAACAACTTTCTCTGTTTACTAAAGTAAAACTATGTACATCTATATATCCCCAAATTTCACCTGATGGGAGTTTGTGCATTGTATATACATATCTGCACTTACCAAATGTTAATTAACTTTGATTCATGATAAATAATCTTATCACGATTTATGAGTGACTCGTGGACTTTGAGAAGCAGAATGAGAGGGTGCTATGACCTTGGAGCTCAAGTTGGAAAAGGACATGTTCCTCAATACAAGAAAAACAAAACAAGGTGTGCACTGTGAATGAAGAAAACCTCATTGCAAGTTGCAAAGCCAATATTATTGAACAGAAGAACTATAAAAAGACATGATATCACTTGCTACAATGTAAGCTTTAGCTACACTTGCCCATATAGATTGAGTGACTTATGTCCCAAGTTGCTTGTTGACATTATGAAAGCTTCATCTTCAAATGGAAACATATTGCATCTAATAATGGACCCTCTAGGCACTTTGACATGGCAAGAGCCTCTTCTTCTCTTCATCAATAATTGGGTTCCAAATCAAGACAATTTCATCACATGTCACTGTTCTTGTGTGTGTGCTTTAGTTGTGTCGACTATATATATGTTCTCTTGTTAGCTACACCTATCATTTCCTTGTTCATCAACACTTGCAAAGTTGACTTGGATTTGACAGTTTTGCCATGTGAAAATAAAGAAATATCTTTACTTTCTAATTGGGTTTTGGAGTTAGATATTGCTCTTCTCCATCTCTTGCCAACATATTGTGTTGTGGTTGTATTGTCATAAATTTTTAAACGTGCTGAGGCAAACCCTTAGTGCTACCAAATTTAAGCTGTCCAAAGACACATTCTTATATAATTATGCGTTATGGGTTATTTTGATTACACAAGTGATTTAATATTTCAACATAAACCCCCTCCAATGATCTCATTGTATTTTGGTGTCATTATTTGACTACTGTTCAACGAACAAACTGAAGCTAGATTGGTGCATTAACTAAGGAGTCAGATTGTTTATTTATTTCCTTTTCTAATATGTTCAACATAAACGATAACACTGAGCATCCAATAGTGCTTAGAAACAAGAAGGGAATAGTGGAAGAAGTAAAATATTATTTCTTATGTTCACAGCAGAAGATTTACAGAGATGAACATATGGAAGGTGATAAAAACAGAGTATATCACATCCTATATGCTGTAAATTTTTGTACTTTTTTTCTCACAAGTGAAAGAATAAGCAGAAACCAGCTGAGCTTCTTCGCTAACTACACCACCCAAAAGCTACGAGCTGGTCCCCCCAAAACCTCTCACTCCAAATCAAACCCAAAAAAAAATTAAACAAAGAAAAAAAAGAAGGTTCTGAAACCAGAGAAGGAGATTCCGGGGACATATCTGCAAGCATCCCTCAGGAAAAATCTCACTTTCTCGCACACTATTAATCTAGACGAAGATGATGAAGCAGTAGTTGTTAAAGTTTCAGCCTTCAAGCTTGCTTCTGCAAATCCTTCGAGTGTATGAAGGTTCCATGGAAGCCATAGGGAACCCTGGAAGGAAGCTTAATGGAAGCTTCGAGCTTCAAATTCATGGCATTCACAATCTGCAGCTCTGACTTCCATTCTTTCTCATCATGCACAAATGCTAAGATATAGCCATCGTCTTCTCTCTCTGAGTTCGGGTCTCTGGGTAGAAACAGAGGCTCACCACCAAACCTTTCATCACCATAGATATACTTCTTCACCTCTCCGGTGGATAAGTCCACTTTGGCAAAGCCTGAAACTTTAGGCCATGGCTCTGCAAGAGCCAAATATGCGAACTTTGTCTTCCTTCCCAGCCTGTTCCTGTTCACCATTCCAGCTTCCAGATTCATCTGTTCTGAGAGAATGGGTCGGCGAGTTGATTTTCCAGTTTTCAAATTCAGTCTAATTTCAGATAGAACACTTTGTAGATTTTCCTCGCATTCATTGAAAATGGAGTCTGCCGGAGTCATGCAAGACCCGATCACGACGACCTCGTCGGTCTCTGGCTCCTCCCAAGCATTCCAGAGATGGAAGCAGAAACAATCAGGAGCTTCAATCCATTTGATCCCAGAAGCATCATTCGCTTTCTTATCAAGAATCCCAAAGCGAGATATCTTGTTCTTGTCGTATATCACCGGGGAACCACCTCGTATCATCTCCGACAGCTTGAAAACCACCTGCTGATCTGGCACCACCACGAAATTCTCTGTAATCGCAAAATCATGCATCATAGTGGGCTCTGACACAGGAATCTCAACATCAGGAGACTTCTTTCCGTCTGGTGAGAATCGGAAGTACTTCAAGTAAGGCTTTTGAATGACGTCATAGCTGAGAGCGAAAAGATCGCCGGAAACAGGGTCGACTTTGGGATGAGCGATCATTGTGGATTTGAGCTGACCCGAGAAATCGTAACGACCAACGGTATTGAGATCCCCACTGGGTGTGATCTTCACGTGGTAAGGCAAATCGTCTTCGGACATGGCGAGAAGCCGATTGTTGAAATACACTAAACCGGCGTTTGCCACCCCCATTCCGTTACTTCCATCGACAAGTCCGAACAGTCCGCGAGCGTAGAACAGTAAAAGGCGAGCGATTCCCAAATGGCCGTGAAGTTCGCCGATGGCTTTAGGGAAAACAGGGCGGCCCAGGGACTTTTCTTGAACGAAACGGTTTGTTTCAGTGAACCTGCAGGCGTAGCTGACGGAGCCGTTTTCTTTGAATTGGACGGCGTGTACCATGCCGTCGCCGTCGAACAAGTGGTGTCCAGCGACGGGCTCGTACAGTGGGTTTGCTCCGTTTCGGACGTATAACCCCCGAATGCATTTGGGGATTTTTCCGGTGACGGGGAGAGAGTGCTGGACGGGCTGCTCCAGCACAGGAGCGAAGTTTCCGGCGATTTGGACTCGTGGGTCGGCGGTTTTGGGAAGCGGATGCTGGCTCTCGTGAGAAATTAAGGCGTTCTCGACGGTGTCCAACGCCACAGACGCCACTTTTTGGAAAAGATTCCATTTTAGAGGAACGGGCTGATCGATATCGTAATCAAAAGCTGGTTTTTGAGAAGTTTCCTTGGTGGGTGAGGTAGTTTTAGAAGGAGGGTGATATTTCTTGGGAAAAGGGACAGTTTGGAGGGAAAAGGATACAGCAGGCTTTCCATTTCGAGAAGATGATCTCTTCAAGGAAACAGAGGACAAGTCCTTGAATGGCAAAGAAGAAGAAGAAGAAGAAAGTTTAGTGTTAATCCAAGTACTGGAAGGAGCAGTAGCAGCAGAAGAAGCCATGGCGCTCTATATTGAAGGAGTGAAAGTAACAGTAAGAAGACTGTGGGTTTAGAGTCGGTATGGTAAGAGGAAGGGGGGGGGGGGGGCGAGAGAGAGAGAGAGAGTTTGAAACTTGGGATTGAAGAATGAAATATTTGAATGATGAGGGAGGGAGAGGGAGGGAGAGTTGGGGAGGAATGAAAGGAGACGAAGGGTATATATAAGGAGAAAAATGGAGGTTAAGAGGACCACGTGGCACGTGTAGGATTGCTGAAAACAGGGGGACTCTACATTAGAGAGAGAATAAAAAAAGAAAACAGAAGGAAGCGAGGCCAATAAGTGAAGAAAAACCATGTGGGGTAGCAAGAGGAGCATAAGCTGCATGATGAAATGCCACGACCACACACACACTTTGTATCTCTCTACTCTCTACTCTCTACTCTCTAGAACCAAAAAAAAAAAAGTCGGACGGAGGAAGTTGCTTAAATAAGGAGCAATGACACATGACAAGAGCGGCAGAAACAGAGCAACAAACGGAGGGAGCAATTAAGAACAGAGGAATGTGTAGGTGTTGTTACGACGTTGGACGATATTGGTTCTTTATTGGCCCATTTTAGAGAGTGAAGAGTCATAGAGATTATAGATAGAATTAGTCAAATTAGAAGCATGGTTGTTCAAGTTTTTTCCATCCCAATCACCCCGTCCTTAATCTGAGGAAATCAAGAAGGGAGATTTTCAAAATGAGAAAAATTTGGTTTCGAGATGAAGACGGGACTGAGATGGGGTCTTCTGATCATGTCCCGAGTGTATTATTTTATTTTTATTTTTATTTTTTTGCAAAAATTAATCCCTTACCCACTCTAAATAAAAATATTTGCGTCTATTTATTTTTTTTATGTTAGTAAAATTGAAATTTATTCATTTTTATGGTTTCAAGCCCAATTCAGATCCCAACCCCTTCGTCGGGATGGAATTGGGAGAGGGCTTTCCTGTCTCATGAACACCCCTAACTTTAATTTGTGTAGTGTGTTGATGAATGTTGGTAGGGTTGGGAAAATGGGCTGGTTTATTTAGGCTCGAGTAAAACAGTATATAAATTTTGTGACCCGGCCCGTTTATGTAAAGCCCGTGGATTTTAGGCCTGTTTAACTTTTTCCCTTTTTTTTTTTTTTTATTTTCCTAAAGATTAAAATAGCTAATTTAAAACATAAATATCATCAAAATTAATTTAAAACATAAATATTATCCAAGTTTAATAAAACACAAACATTAAGACTTAAAGTACAAACTATAATTAATGTCTAAAACTAATCAAACAAGTCCACAGCTACAATCAAGCAAGTTTACAAACTTCAAATGTTAGTAATAAGAGAACAACTGATTTAGATTTTGGCATACACATACAAAAAAAAAAAAAAACAAACAAACAAGAGAAGCTTCAAATGAAGTATGAGTAAGTATGTGAGCGTTTCTGATCTGAGGGTTAAGTTAGGATAACTCTGTTCCCTGTCAACTGGTTAGGACCCTGTATCTAGTTTAAAAAAAAGTTATACAGACCTAAAAGGCTCGGTCCTTTTAGATCCGTCTCCTTTTTTTCACCGTAAATCACAAATCCAATCCTTAAAGAGTTCAGGTCTAAACGGGCCGACCGACGAACTCAACACAATTTTCCGACTCTAGATGTTGGGGATAAGTGAGTGGGCGGTGAGGGCATGTTATTGTTGGGTAGTGAGTATGTTGAGATGTACACGTCGAACCCCGCGTTTGTGCCTCTAAGAGGAGAAGAGGGACACTAGGAATACACGTGGCCATTTCTGTTGGTTGTGCTTCTATTATATCTACGTCACATCTTCTACCCCACACGCTTCCCTCCCTCCCTTAATTAACTACTATTCTCGATCATCGCTTGGATTAATGCTGAAATTTTAATTTCATTTCTCACGTTTCATAAGGTAAATGCGTACTCTCTCTCTCGTCTATTGATATTGATTCATAATATAAATCCCCTGGTAGGTTATTAATGAATTTTTTTTCGAAATATTAACGAGTTAGATAAGCACCTCTTCTCTTAATTCTAATAAGGTAATTCGGGATTATTTATAATATGGTCCGAAGGGAGTATTTTACAATGGTTTAATTTAAGAATAATTAATATGCAAGTCCTTCCATGTTACACTTATTTGTAAACTTAATGTTACATATCTTAATAAAAAAAAATTATTTGTTTTTCTATACACACCACAGAAATTTCTCAATTCAGGTTTTTATATATTCAATACGAGACTTCTCATCACTTAGACTTGGACTGCTCCATGATATATATTGGGGATGGAATGAAATTTTATCTATTGTTTAATTGATTAATGTATTTAAAGGGAATTACTTGGAGGGTCATTTGTTTTGTGAAATTGTATTAGGACATGATTAAGGAAAGAGATCATGCATTTAATAGTTAACCATATTCTTTTCATGCATTTGTGATTTGTACATCACAACTGTTTGTCTTGTTCCTTTTTCCTGGACGTTATAGTACTGTCGGCAAATCTTTTGCCCACTTTCATTGGTTGAATCAACAGTGGTAGTGGTTGGTTTGCAGCTTCAAAATCAAACTTCTAAAAAAAAGTGTGATTAATTTCCTCTTAATTGATGCCTCTCCTCTCTTGTTTGCAATCTTTCTTTGTTTGCCTTAATTATAGTATTATTTGTATACACGATATACGTTACTAATAAATTGCAGTGATAATATTTCCGCTGTTTAAAGGTTAGTTGTTTTCATTCATATTACCTTCTTTAGTTTCATTGCTACTAATTATGTAGATGCTTGTAAAATGATTTTTAACCATATCCTACTAATTAGGTCATTATAATAAAAATAAAATTTGCATACAAAATATCATATAATTACTCTTTATATTCTAGCAAAATGTGTGCCTTTTTTAACTATTGATATTTTTTACCTCAACCTGCGCCAAATGGTACCCGATGGACGAGATAATATCTAGTTCGATTGAAATCTGTGGTGTATGCTTGAAACACGCAAGGGTGTCTCTTTTTTTCTTCTTTGGACATGTACGTGTGCGTTTGGAAGAGCTTATGTGCTCATTTGGAAGAACTTATTTTTGGGCAATAAGTGTTTATAATTCGTGATTCACGGTATACGAGGTAAGTATGTGAGAGAAGTTTTTTCTCGGCTTGCGTAAATTGGGCTTATTTTCTCAAATTAAGCTCTCCCAAACATGCCCTTAATATTTGGGAAATAAGTCATTATTACGCAAGCCGAGAAAAAACTCCTCTCACATACTTACCTCATATACCGTGAATCACGAATTATAAACACTTATTGCTCAAAAATAAGCTATTCCAAACGAGCACGTAAATATGCAAGGATTATTAATTAACTTCGAATTAGTAGTGATATTGTAGTAGTATACTACTATAATAAGTTGTAATTTCTTTTATTGTTGGCACTTAAATAATTATATTGACGCCATGTATAAGTTTACAACATCGATATAGAATATAAAATATGTATTGTCCCTCCGCTGTTTTTTTTTTTTAATATAGTAGTATAAGAAAAAATTATTTACTTCATATAAATCATAAAAATAGTTAAAATTAGTTCATGCCTGTATATACTTATCCTATCTTTTCACTTCTATCCTTCATTAACATATGCTCTTCACTCTCTTATATCCACCTTTCTTTTCTTTTGTTTGTTTGTTTGTTTTTTTTTGCCAGAATATCCACCTTTCAGTATATGGGAAATTGATGTTGCTAATTTATTTAGCAGGCTTTTAAATCATTTTTAAGGGAATTTAGGGGGGGGATTAATTGCTCTTAAAATTTCACAGGAAATCTTATAAATAAGGGATTCAAAATTTTATGCTATAAAATTGAAATGAGGATGTAGTGATTAATAGTATATCCATGCGTCCTCATAAACATCACGATTTATTTGTCAAATACTAAGAAAACTCATCATCTAATCATAGAAATAAAAAAGTTACATCCTTATCAATAAGACACAATTTTTAGCGTAGCAATTATGAGTTTAGTAATGGCACCAACGTATAGTGCTGAAAGAGAAAACCAATATATATAAATTAATAATTTTAAATGTGAAGTGATAGAAGGATTAGGGAGGAACAAATGAAAGACACAATGATGGAGGGTTGTGCTGTATATGTTTCCATGAACGAAAATGAAAGAAAGAAAAAACAAATTAAACCAAAAGAAAAGCTGAGAATTATATCCGTTGCTGCTATTATCCTTGACTTTTTCAAATTCAATACATCGCTTGGCAGCATTATTAATGGTGACAAAGTTATTGACTCTGCCTGCCACGTGTAAGATTCTCAAGACGATGAACAACGTTTAAACGCATGGCATCAATCAAATGAATCACCACTACTACTTCAATTTCTTCATAGGTCACTTTGTTAATACCTATTCACATGTGTCCAACTTAATTATAGTTACGTGTATATTCCTGAGCCTCCCAATTCATTGAAAGATTAAAACGATCTTAACCACTCCCTCGTTAATGATCCTTTTTGGTTCTTATACGGTGTCTTTGAAATTATATGAATCATTATTTCTTAACCAAAGTGCCCTTTGTCCAAAATAAGGGTAAAAGGACATAAATGTAAGAAATGTGAGACATTTAGAATGGGTTAACCAATTTTAAGTTTTTAACTACTAAATTTCTTAATATGTGTGTGTTGGTTGATAACTACACATGCCCCTTAATGAATATGATAAATTTGATAAAACTAAAATCGCCAACTCCGTAAATTTTTTCAGACAATACAGTAAATGATTTTGATGAAAATGCTAAAAATAACTTGTATATATAAAAAGAATAAGATGGAATATAAAATAGCATAGACAGTAATTTGATCAACGTTAGAACTTGAGCCAAATAATAATGGTATGTTACCCTTTTACATAAAATGATGTCATCCATGATGCAAACTAACTCATGCTCCACATTGAAGAGTTCCTTTAAAACAAAACAAAAGGGTTGGCCCCTACGAACAAATTAATCAAGTATGGGTTCTTATATTTCACCGCCGTTTGATCGCTTAAAGATTTATCGTTTTCATGTACATAATGATTATATATACAAATACCTAAGTTCTGGGAGCATCTAGTAGGTACATGGAGACTAGTTTAAAATGAAAGAAATCCATTTCCAAAGAACGCGATGGACTATTTTATGAACAAATATTGGCAAGCATGAAAGTAAAATAACTACGCAATCCATAATGGAACGACTTGTTGTGATTAGGGTTCAGGCATAGATGATATAAAAAATGTTTAGTTAAATCATAACTTCTTATGCTAAGTTAAAGAAAATATTGTGTATTCAAGGTTTTAAACAATATTCATGTGTAAGTTACAATATTTGATAATTTATGAATCCATAAAAAAATCAAATATATAAGCCTATATGGACTTCCATTTTAAGGTCATTGAGGTTAAAGTTTCTACAACATTCATATATAATAATCAAACAAAAAAAGCTAATGACTGGATTAATTAAACTGTTAGAACCCAAATGAAGACGTTAACCTAAATATTGAGTTAGATTATTCATTTTTGGTGAAATGAGTTTGATTATTCCTACTTATAATTATAAGTGAGATTTATTATAATTTAATATATGAATGTGTGTAATTGCATATTAGATATTGATAAATCTTATGTTAAGGATTAGAGAGGTAGTATTGCTTTTTCCTGTAGTATTTGTTTGAGAAAAACCATCATATTCTATTGTTTCTTACAAGCTTATCAGCTATATCTTTCTGTTGAATCCATTTGGATCTGGATCTGTCAGGAACGTAACTTAGAGGGCCGAAGATTATTCTGAAAGAGACGATGAAGCTTTTTAATTATTATTTTTTGGATTAAAAATAATAATTTTACACCTTGTTTGGGTGAAAAATGATGCATGAGTGCCCTAACTACTGCCCTCAATTATTTTATGGGGACATATCTGCGGCTGAGAGATTTTCTTCTTTTCTATAACTTAAGATGATACTCAAGTTATATATAAATCCTTTCCCTTGTTAGAGACAGAAATTAAATTAATTCTTTTTCTACATCTTCTTGTATCTTCCATCAAAATAAAGAGTTCAAATTAATTAATATTGTTTATTATCTCGCTTTCGGCTAGCTTATCATGGGGGAGGTTAACGAGTAACAACCACCATATCCTTCTCCCCCATGTTTTGGCCAATTATTTATCTATTTATTAATTAAATTATACTCTAATTAATGCGATGTATTCTCTCATGGATGATGATGATGACCCAAAAACCTCTTAAAAAAAAGGAGAGCATAAAAAAAAATAATTTAACTATCACCACATTCGCAGCTAGTTTTTAGGATATTGATTTCGATAGAGATGATCATGTTTCTCAATAATTTAATTGATGTGCAAACACAACATTCTAAAGCTAAACACATAACGTGTCGGTTACTCGTGCGTGAGTTACGTATTCCATGATCCAATCTGTATTTTGTTAATCCGCTTTTTTTGTGTGGTTAACGAACTTATTTGTCCATAATTTTTATTATAGGTTTAGGGGACAAGGAAGTTGGCTTTAACTACCATGGGCATAAATTAATAGTGAGCAGCATAGTTTCAATTATTTTCCCAAGATCAATATGATTGATTCACTATACAATATAGTACTGCCTCCGGTCCTCCTTAATATAAGACATTTATCTGATTTGATTTGATTAAGAAGTTAGCTAAGTTAATTAATATGACATATATTTTCTTAAACACCATAATCATCTTTCTTAACTCCCTCATTCCTTCTCCTCCTTAATTATTATTGAAGGAACATCAATAAGAGTAAATTAGGAAAATATTGACAAATTTGAAAAATATGTCTTATATTTAGGATTAAAATCAACTTCTCAAATATGTCATTTATTAAGGACGAGAGGGAGTAATATACATTTATATTGCTGATTAATTGGATTTGAGTTGTATCATAGTCCAAATTAAAGGAAGTTATCCAATTCAGTTTTTGTTATTCAGAATCACAAGACTTGAATTCAAAACGTACATGCATGTAAGTTAATTCAATATCTATATGAATCCATCCCACAATTCTTAATCAGACGACCCAATATATAGAAAATGATAACCAAAAGAAAGAGCAGGTAGGTTTGGAGTTGTAAATAATTTCACGCACAAATTAAAAGAAGCTTAGAGAGTATACCATTCAAATCGTTATTATAAGACACCTTCTAAAAAACATGGATATATGGTCCTTATTATGATTTTCTATATATTGGGTTTGAGTAAGATCTCATTAATTACAACTTCTATGACTTCTTAGATGTAATATACTGTGTTTGTATGCTTTATGAGGTCAAAAATAAAAGATACGTACCCCTCTAGTCCTAAATAGAGAAGCCAGTTAGGGAATAGTTTTAGTCCTAAATATATAAATAAGACATTAATCATTGAATCTCTAATATTTATCATTTCCCCCCGCATTAGTTTGCACCACTTATAAAACGATACATAATATAATGTTATATAGATGTATTTAAAGAGATCAAGTAACATTTTTTATAATTAAGTAATTTACTCTGCTTCTTTAATTTACTAAAACTAGTTAAGTAGTTCTTATACTAATGATAGGAGGAGTAAAAATGATCATGTGGGATTAATTAATTAAAGAAATAATGGCCGATCAGAAAAATCCATCCCCACTATACACAAAACCTCAACATGTCTATATATGGCTCCATGTGAAATATATAATGCGAGGGGCTCCGTGTCATGAAATTGATTCGAATTATTATTATATGTACAAAAATAAATTAATGCATAAGGAACAGAGAGGGGCAAAAAAATAACAGAGAACAAAGATAGTGGAGATAAAATGTGTGTGTGTGTGTGTGTGTTTTCTCTCTCATATATATCACTTTTTTTAACTGCTCAAACGCGTAAAATGCTTTTTTAATTAATATTGCTCTTCTTAGGTCCTCATCACAAAATTACCTCACCACACATACACACTTCATACACACTTGGTGGCTTCATAATGACATCCCAAATTCTCAAATGAAAAGTTAACTCTTATGTACGAAGCAGTTTATCAGATTATTTTTGATTGCTTGCGTTAGTGAAAAAAAGTTAAGGGAGAAAACTATGAGGTCAATATCAAGAAAAGAATGTAATCAACAAAATATCTCATAACAAGTTAGTAGCATACAATGATAAGTGTTAGCATATAAAATTACAAAAGTTACATATTGTACACTTGTTATCAGGACTTTTTATTTGTTACAGCCATTCCTTAATTAGGATCTCAAAGTGTTTCTCCCAACAACTAATTTTCCTTTTACATCATCGGCGTTGTTTGAGAAGTACATGTCCACCATAATAAATAGTAATTTTGTTTTGTGTGTGTGAATCTTGATGAATCTAGACGTATTAATAGGCGAAATTATAGAACTTATCGTGTAAATTTACTGATTAAGGTTTAAACATTGTATATGGCTGTCATGATCGATAAAGAAGTGATTTGCTTATAAACTTGATTATATAAAATATTCGCATAGAAGGAAGAAGTCGGTTGAAAATTCAATATCTCGCATTCAGTCAGTAATTAAATAATTAATTAGTGAATTATAAATTAATAATGTGAAAGAGAGATACAACAGAAAACATGTATATGGGAATCGTTATGTGTGTTTGAGACCCCGAAGAAGGGGAAATTCACGTGATTAGGAGCCTTATAATTGCATTAAGCTGATATATACACCTAATCAAATGCAAAATGTTACACAATAAATTAAGAATAGGCTTTTAAAAATATTATCCTGCACATGAAATGCACCATATAATTAGGGGGAAATTAATGAAAGTAACAATCTGCAAATTTTTTTTTTTAAAAAAAACGTTTGTTTGTGGAATCAATATCCCTGTTTGAATGATTTGGTTTGGAATGAAATTAGAAATCAATGATTAATGCTTCAGGAAGACGATTAAATTAATTATTAATTCTAATATTGTATGTCAGATATTGAGTATGGGTCAAGTGGAGTTCAAGTGTTCAACTATTATTGTCCTGATTAAATAAAATAAATTAAGGTTGAATCTCGTTCTACTTTTTAAACAGATTAAAAGGGGGAAAAAAAAAAGCAACTAACATACACATGGGAGCTATTATAAGGACCGCATCAAGATCAGTCATTTTGTTCATCTACATAATTATTTTGTAATTCATATATATATATATATATATATATATATATATATATATATATATATATATATATATATATATATATAATTGGTCATTCATGTGTGCACATGGAGGAACATGCTTAAAAATATAATTAAACTTCTTTTTTTTTTTTCTTCTCCACGGTTCATCTAATCATGGTCTTAATTAAAAAACGAGAAGAGTGAGGAAAAGAAGAAAATAAGTCGTTAATTAAGACAAAATTTCAATAAAAAAGGATTGGTTCAATTTAATTACTTTCAAAGTAGTTTTGGACAGCTCTCAGATATTAACTATGCACAAGTTATTAGCTGCTCATGGCATGATAGAAACTATAAATAAAATTGGTATAAATATATTTCTTCCCTCGTGGAAACATGTTCTCGTGAGAATTTCATATTTCATAATTCCATAATTAGCCACCAGCTATTGAATATGGATGAATTTCTCAATATATATATAGGATCATAAAAATTATAGTGGCAGTACAATCTATTGGTTAACTTTTTTGAGCAAATAAAACTATCTTTTTTTCTATTGGCTCATTAAATTAGTGATTGATTCGCTCCTAGCAGCATCAATAATATATTAATTATTGTACCTTCGTTATTGAGTAGAGCATGCAAAAATTTTAGATTAAGTCCGTGTAGTGATAATTAATAACAGCCAAGAAAAAGCAATAACTTGTATCTATTTTTTGAAAAAAAGTTGAATTATTATTTTAAGCATATTTTTTTCATTCATCCCATATACATGGAGATATTTCAGGATTAATTGGTCTAGTTAAATTATTTTATTCTTCACAAGGAAAAAAACATATCGCTCTCAATAATTAAAACAACGCAGCCCGCACTAATAATTATTCTCAAAGTTCTTGACAAGACAGTGTCTTTTTTAAATTGAGTGAGTACTTAACGCATATAATTATTTAATTCAAAAAGTAATCCTCTCCATTAGAGGAATTAATAATTCCATTGTGCTTTTTTATGGTAAGATTAGACTAATCCAAACCTAGGTTATTGATGATATGATCTTAAACAATATATGGCGGTTGGAATCCCCATTATATCTAATATATTTTCCTAACCACAATGACTCTCCAACTTCTAAAAATTTTGTCTTTTTTTTATATTTTATTGTGTTCAACCTCTTGTTCAGATCCACCCAGCAATCATGTTCACAATAATTAGAAGAAAAAAAATTGAAGCCAGGGAAACTAATTCTAGGGGGTTACATACTTGATGGCCACACAACTAAGTAAGCAATTAGAATAAAATACCAATTACTCAATTTGCTTTCCAAGGTTTGATCGATCTAATCAGGGTTCAACTTGCAATTTCTTAAAATATATATATACGTCAATTTGTGTTTTTTAAGGTATCACTTTGTGAAGAGGAAAAGACTTAGTAATAAGAAAAATTAATAATGGAGGGGATTCCTAGTCCAAAGCAAACCGACTTACCTGAAAAACTACTAACTGTCTTTACCAACTGATAACAGATTAGTGACAGAAACATTTAATTAGTATATAAACTCCACCAATCATGTTTGTTTAATTTACCGCACATGGAAGGCTACAACCTTCAAGAAAGCGACGAAATAATTAAGCTAACCCCTTTTACTTGATCCTGTTCATGCATTTCCACCAAAACATGGGTCCGCATTTCTGGCTCATCAGTGTGATGAGAAAACAATTTCTCACCATCAAAACGACGTAGTTTTATTGAAGGGGGAGATCTGAGCCGTTGATATAAAAATAATCAGGATCTTCTATGACATATCTAGTATCTTAAAATATTTTTTAAATCTATCTTCTCATCCTAAAATAATATTTACTATTTTTAACCCCTTAAAATATTTTTTCAGTTGTACCCAATGTGTTAGCAGACTGACTGCAATTTTACCCTTAATATATTTTTTCAGCACCAAAAATTACATGAAACTATTAGATGCTACTAAAAAATATTTTAGAGTATGTGGAAATTAATAAATTAGTATCCTAAGTTTTAGGTGCTCGTTACTACTAAGAAAAATACATTAACGGTAAAAGTGTAGTCAATATCCTAAAACATTAGGCATAACTGAAAAAGTATTTTAAAATGTTAAAAGAACTAAAAAAATATTTTAAAGTAATTTTTGGAGCTGAAAAAATACATTAAGGGTAAAATTGCAATCAGTCTGCTAACACACTGGGTACAACTGAAAAAATATTTTAAAGGGTTAAAAATAGTAAAAATTATTTTAGGATGAGAATAGAGATTTAAAAAATATCTTTAGATACTAGATATGTCATAGACAGCTCTAATTATTTTTATATCAACAACTTAGATGTCCCCCCTTAACAAAACTACGTGGTTTTGATGATGAGAAATTGTTTTCTCATCACACTGATGAGCCAGAAATGCGGACCCCCAAAACATGTCCCCTACAATTCCATAAAGCCAAGGAAACTTGATTAGGACACCCACATAAAACTTTTTTTTTTTAAAAAAAATATTTTAAATATCAAGGTATTTTATATTCATTAATTTTAGAAATTCAATCCATCAATCCCTAAAAATTTATTTTTTTTTAGGAAAAATTGTTGAAAAATCTCTTATTGCAAAATTTATAGTCTAGAAGCAGCTAAAATTTTGTCTAAGGATCCATGTGTAACATATCTACGATAGATTGCAACTATTCTTCAACTGTGTGAAACCTATTTTCAACTATATGCAAAATTAAAGACATTTGTACATTGCTAAAGATAAGTTACACATAGCTAAAAAATAATTGAAAAATTATTTTTAATTAATATATTTTGAAATTAATGAATTGAACAATCTAATCTTCTCTTGAAAATGATTAAAAATAAAAAGGATGGGAATAAGTCGCTGAAGAGATGGGCCATTTGGAATAGAGACAATGTTGGAGGGGCACATGGAGATCATAATCAACGGGGATAGAAACATAAGGTGGTTTGGTTGGTTTGAGTACATTAAAGGAAAAGTGGGACAATCTTTATTCTAATTAGTCCACTCTCTTCCTCTTTTTAATTCACTTTGATAGAATACCTAGCATATCAGAAGATCCCCAAAATAGCACTATTATTATTAATCAACGTAACATTATTAATGTATTAGGTCCTTGTTTATCAAACTCTGTGTGCCGTGAAACTAAGTTCTGCTTCTTTTTTAACACTACCTAATTAATTTGACTTCTCTTGTTGGTTCGCAGGCATATGCACGATCGTGTTTCTACCACATTCTTAATACTTAATTAATATAATCTTTTTCTTTTTCTTTTTTGCAAGAGCAAGTTTATGTGAGTTGTGTCCTAGAAGAAAAAGCGCTTATAAAAATACTTATAAACTGTCCACTAATAAGATCTGCACATATAAACCTTATGGTGACTTCTTGTTTTTCAGAATGTTGAAAATAATTGTATGCTAAAATATACAAAATTTCCTTAAAATTTGATTATGTACACAAATAACCTCTTTTACATTGAAAACTTGACAAATTGCTATTTCCTTTAAACTTTTGAATTTGTGTAGATCAATAACCCTCTGCTAACAATTATTTGATTATTTTACATACGGAGCGTAATATATATTATTAACCAAATACTGCTTTAGACTTTTTGAGTCATGGGTATAAAATTTTTCAAAACTTTAAGTCACATAAAAATAAAATTACAAACCACACATCATATATATTATGTATTTTATCCCAATGCAATAATGGACGAATTAATAGTAGAAGGATTATTAGCATAGATCTTAAAAGTTTAGAAGGCTTATTTATAATGTTTTGAAATTTAAGAAAATTGTTTGCACACAATTCAAATTTCAAGGGGGTTATGTATGTATAATTTAGTTAACCTTGATATAATCATACAGTTGAAATAATATAATTATTTTCTTAGGCAATAAATTAGTCTTCATGCTTTTGCCACACACACACACACATGTTAGGTATAACTAATTGAGGAGAGGCTGGCGAAGAATTCATGTTTGAAAATTACTAAATAAAATATGTTTCTAAGATATTCAAACATATGTAATGGATAAAAGAGTCCATCCATTATGTTTTTTTTTTTGGGGACAATTTAAAACCCCCTCCACATGAGGGAGGGGACTCACGCACCCATTACATACCACTACAAAAAAACATGTTATTACCGACGGAATTACCCACGGAATTATTTCCGTTGGTAATTTCCTACGATTTACGGACGGAAAAAAATTCCGTGGGTAATTACCGACGGAAAAAATTCCGTCAGTAAATACTGAAGGATTACCCACGGAATTTTTTCCGTCGGTAATTACCCACGCCTTACCCACGGAATTCCGTGGGTAATTTGAATGAGAAATTACCCACGGAAAATTTTTCGTGGGTAATTTTCGTCGATAATTACCCACAGAATTTTTTCCGTGGGTAATCCGGCAGTAATTTCCGATGGAATCAAAATTTCGTCGGTAAATCTGACTTTTACCCATGGAATTTCGTGGGTAATTTGAATGAGAAATTACCGACAGAATTCCGTGGGTAATCCGTCGGTAAAAATAATAATTTTTTATCATCTTTTAATAATTTATATAAAATAATAAAAATAAAAATAATCTATAAAAAATAAAAATTTAAATATCATAAAATTAATATATAATATAATATATATAATATTAATAATAAAAATTTTAAATGAAATAAAAAAATTAAATATTTTAAACTTTATATCATAAAAAAAAAATATATAATTATATATAAATATATATTTATATTAATATTAAATATTTAAATGAAATAAGAAATTAAAAAATTTTAAATTTATATTATAAAAAACGAAGTATATAATTATTTATAAGTATATATGTAATATTGTATATATTTATATTAATATTAAATATTTAAACGAAATTAGAAATTAAAAAATTTTATATTATAAAAAATGAAAAATATAACTATATATAAATATATATTTAATTATATATATTTATCTTAATATTATATTTGTTTTTTAATTATTACATTATATATATTATTACGTGAATAAATAATGCAAGTTTAAAGCAGCTCAACTGGCAAAGGCATCAGAACACATACCAAAGGTCCAAGGTTCAAATCCCACCTTCGTCATAAAATGCAACAATTATCTCACAGAGACACGTGGCGCAAGGTTAGAGGGACAAGTGACCCTTGCTCGGGGGTTGCTGGGGCCAGATGCGGGGGCGGGCGGAGGGGGGCTTTCAGTGATGTGCCTCTTTTAAGTTCGCCACGTGGAATTTTTTTTAAAAAAAATAATATTAAATTACCGACGGATTATCCACGGAAAAATTTCGTAGGTAATTACCGACAGAATTTTTTCCCTGGGTAATCACCAACGAAAAATTTTCCGTGGGTAACCACCGACGGAAAATTTTCCGTGGGTAATCACCAACAGAATTTTTTCCGTGGGTAAATCCGTCGGTAATTACCGACGGAAAATTTTTCATGAGTAATTACCGACGGAATTTTTTCCGTGGGTAATCCGTCAGTAATTTCCGACGGAATAAAAATTCCGTCGGTAAATCAATTTGCCACAGATTTTTTAGAGACGGAAAAAATTCCGTCGATGATCCGTCGGTATTTCCGTTTCCGTCCCTAATCCGTGGGTAATATGCTGTTTTTTTTGTAGTGTACACACCCATTCTTATTTAGCAACATGGGATATAGAACACATGACCTCCTCTACTATAGGTCCATAAGGTGTCAATTAAGCTATGAGTTCTTAGGGACATAGTTGTATGTTGTTGAATTGGTAGAATATATTGGAGTTACAAATTAATTAAACTCATGAATAAAATTTAATATAAACATAATGAATTATATGATTAGCAATAGAAATAATTAAGGACCCCCCAAGAGAATTATAAAATTCGAAGTGTTATTCTTTTGGAGGGGATTTGATATAAAGCGAATGAAAATGATGGCAACGGAAGAGATGGAGTTCGTTAAAGTTAAAGGTATATGGCATCGTGTCTATGTTTGGTATGGGCAGCTGAGATGAAATTGTAATTGGATGAATATGGACCGTTAATGGGCCGTGAGTGTATGACACGTGTCTTTTTTCGTTGAGTGTTTGAAAAGAAAAGATGTGAGGGATTATGAAGTGATTGTGATGATGATTGCAACATTGTTATCTTTTCAGTCCAATTAGAATAATGGTTGTCTCTCCAAAGTTTAATTTCATTAATATAATAATATTTCAAATCTTTAGTATAAGACTCACTATAACAATTAAACTTTCTAGTTACCGTTTAATAAGACAAGGAAAAGGGATTAGCAAGAGGAAGAACCAACAAAGTTTAAGCCCTCTTGATGCCAATGCCCTGTTTGATGCTTGGAATTTAGGGATTGACATTAGAATCTGGTATTGGTCATATTTGGTATTGGTATAGGATAATGAGGTGTCTAACAAGCCAATCCCATCTTACATAGGGTTACTTAATATCTCCACTCCACTAGTACAAAAAAGGTGATTTAGACCGGCACATTTAAACCGGTTGTAGTAAATGAGGTTTAAAAGAAATGCGCGGTGGCATTTACGTAATTATAAAGAACTTGGGAGACCGGTTATTCAGTTTAACCGGTCTAAAAAATACAATTTAGACCGGTTTCAAGAAAACCGGTCTTAAATGAAGATTTTTAAGACCGGTTGTCCCACAACCGGTCTTAAAAATGAGCTTTTTAAGACCGGTTGTCCAACAACCGGTCTTAAAAATCAGCTTTTTAAGACCGGTTATTAGAGAACCGGTCTTAAATGAAGCTTTTTAAGACCGGTTCTCGAACAACCGGTCTTAAAGGGTGATTTTAAGACCGGTTGTTAGACAACCGGTCTTAAAAAGCTCATTTTTAAGACCGGTTAGTCCACTTAACCGGTCTTAAAAAGTTCCCCAAATGTTTTCCCCTGCCGCGCGCCATCTCCAATCTCAAATTTTTCATCCCAATCGGTGCTCAACTCCTGCCGCAGTGCTCAACTCCACCCCTTACCTGATCTAATCGGAACTATCTATCGAATCCCCAAATATTTCCCCCCAACCCCTGTCTCGCGCCCACTCCAATCTGAAATTTTTCATCCCAATCGGTTCTCAACTCCTGCCGCGCGCCCTCTCTTCTCAGTGCTCAACTCCCCCCCTTACCTGATCTAATCGGAACGATCGAATCCGGCGGGTCTCTGCTGTTGTCGCTGTTGGGTCGCCGTCCTCGTTTGGTCCTGGTTTTCAAGCTCCGTCCGTCATTCACTGCTGCGACTGAAGGAGCTGGTCTTCGTCTTCATCGCTTGTTTGAGGTATGCTTCCCCTCAAAAATACTTGCCACTGTTGTTTATTTTTATAATTTTTCAACTCTCAAGAAATATCACATTATAATGGAATTGCAATTATCTCTTGTGCGTGACTCTGTGGTTAGATAGACTGAGCTTGGGTTTATAGTTTGTATTATAGTTTGTTAATTAACCGGGTTGTTCTGGGTACACATATTATGCACAGTAAAGAATTTTGTGATGTGGGGTATTCAATATGTGTGAACGGTGAATTAGAAAGCGCATCATTTTTATAGAACACAGGATTTGTGATTTGGGTTTTAGCTTGTACTTATTGATTGATTTAAATATGAAGTTTGTGGGGTTATATGTTGTGATTGAGAAGAATCAAATAAAGACATTAAGATAGGACACGTAAGTAATAAGTTGTGACAGAGTAGCTGGATTGTAGTGGCGGAAGCAAACCATCAAACATGTATGTGGTTTTGAACTTTTGAATTTTGATGATCGTGCACTAATTCCATTGATTTGCAATTAGTAATAATTAATAAATTACCTCATTGGTTCAACTCCATCCGTTTATTTTTATCTGTCATTTAAGGTGTTTTCAAATTAATAGATGGTTTTTTAATATTCTCTAATATAGTAAGCCTTTAACTTAGATCTTCATCTATGTTGAAATAGAGTCTATAGGAATGTAGTCATTTATTCATATTGCTTATAAGCAATTAACTTGATTTTGTGAGGGTGTGGGTGTGACCATCCCGGATATTTATCCATATAAGGGCTGGAATATTATTCGTTAGAGTTCGAGAGGACCTTTGTACTGCCGATTAGCCAACTAAGAGGGATGGAAGGAGATTGCATTTTAAATTATTCCATGATGATACCATCTCCATCTTCATTAAAAAATGAAGGCCCCGAGATCACTTCAATCTCTGTAAGCAGCTGCCATTTTTCATGCATATCTGGGATCTCATTTTGAAGTAGGTCGATAACCTCGTAGGAGTCGCACCTAATCAACACTTCTCTGAACCCCCCATCCCAAACTCTTTTCATGCCCATAAGGCAACCCCAAATTTCAGTACTCAGAGCATCACCAGTACTGAGCCTCAACATAAATCCCTCTACTTATAGTTCCTTTTCCACCTCCATTTATCATTCCCTCACTCCTTCTCCATTCCACTTTCCCTCATTCCATTTTTTCCTCACACGCTACTCTAAATCAAGATATTCTTTGTTTACTTCTAGTTACACTATGTACTTGGGTGTAATGATTGCATGCTCTCATCATTATCCTACCTTTTCCAGGGAAAAGGTACAAAAAAAAAAGGTGTTAGAATATATGGATCGTAGTTGGATACAAGCTAAACGGACGAGTGTTGAATATGATGTTGGGGTCAAGGGTTTTTTAGACTTTGCAAAAATAAATGCCGATGATGATAGTGGGATGTTTTATTGCCCTTGTGTAAAATGTTTGAATGAGAAGCGATTAAGTGCTGCAGATATATATACACATTTAATTTGTGAAGGGTTTTGTAAGACATATGTAGTATGGGTATGGCATGGTGAACAATTAGAAATGCCAAGTGCATCTCAACAGGGGGAAGTGACTTGTGATGATAATGACACGGATATGGAGGATCGGATAGAGGACATTATTCGTGATGTAGGAGAAGAGGCTTTTGAACAATCACATGCATATGGTAATATGTGCAGTGATGCTGAGAAGCCGTTGTACCCGGGGTGTAAAAAATACCAATTGCTGAATGCTGTATTGAAATTGGTAAGCTTGAAAGCACGGCATGGATGGAGCGACAAGAGTTTTTCAGAAACGCTTGAGGCCTTTAAAGATATGCTTCCTGATGATAATGTGTTGCCTTGTCGATACTATGATGCTAAGAAAATACTGTGTCCACTAGGGATGCAGTATAAAAAGATCCATGCTTGCCCTAATGATTGCATATTGTATAGAAAAGATCATGAAGATAAGGAGCAATGTCCGATATGTGAAACTCCGAGGTATAAATCAAATAAGGGCCCTGCAAAAGTGTTGTGGTATCTTCCAATCATTCCAAGGTTCAAACGCCTGTTTGCTAATGAAATTGATGCCAAAAATTTGAGATGGCACGCAGATGAGCGGATTTCTGATGGAAAGCTTCGGCATCCAGCTGATTCTTCTCAATGGCAGAAAATCGATCAATTATTTCCTAGCTTCGGTGAAGAACCTAGGAATCTCAGGCTTGGGCTTAGCACAGACGGTATGAATCCTTATGGTAGCCTAAGCAGTATACATAGTTCATGGCCTGTTCTGTTGGTAATTTACAACTTATCTCCTTTGTTATGTATGAAACGAAAGTACATAATGTTGTCTATGTTGATTTCGGGACCAAAGCAACCCGGAAATGACATAGATGTTTACCTACAACCCTTGATCGAAGACTTGAAAGAGTTGTGGGATAAAGGTGTCGATGTTTTTGATGCGAACAAGAAGGAGACTTTTAATATGCGAGCAATGATCTTTTGTACTATAAATGACTTCCCTGCATATGGGAACTTGTCAGGATATAGCGTTAAAGGCCACAAAGCTTGTCCGATATGTGAAGAAGGCACATGCTACCATCAACTTCAACATGGAAGAAAGACGGTTTACCTTGGGCATAGGCGATTTCTAAGACGAAGCCACCCTTATCGTAGATTAAAAAAAGCTTTTTTCGGTGGCCAAGAGTTTGAAGATACTCCAGAGGCATTGACTGGGGAGCAAATTTATGAAAAGGTGAAAAATATCAATACTATGTTTGGTAAGTCATCAAAGAGTAGAAATGAGAAAAATATATGGAAAAAAAGGTCCGTCTTCTTCGATCTTCCATATTGGCGCAATCTTGACGTCAGACACTGTATTGATTTCATGCATGTGGAGAAGAACGTATGTGATAGTATCGTTGGGACACTGCTCAACATACAGGGAAGTTCTAAGGATGGCGTGAAGGCAAGATTAGACTTGCAAGAAATGGGAATACGAGAAGATTTACATCCAAGGCCATACGGTAATAGAACATTTTGTCCTCCAGCTGCTCATACTTTGTCTAAGGTTGAGAAAAGAAGCTTTTGTGAGTGTTTACATGGCGCTAAAGTTCCCTCAGGGTATTGTTCAAATTTTAAAAAGCTTGTATCGATGAAAGACTTGAAGTTAATAGGGCTAAAGTCTCATGATTGTCATGTCTTAATGCAACAACTACTCCCAGTAGCTATTCGAGGCATTGCCGAATATGATCTTCAACACATATTGACTAGACTTTGTTTCTTCTTCAATGCCATTTGTTGTAAAGTCATTGACACGGAAAGATTGGAGGAATTGGAAAATGAAGGATACATTATCTTATGCCAGCTTGAGAAGCTTTTTCTTCCGTCCTTTTTTGATATCATGACACACTTGGTTGTTCATCTAGTGAGGGAGATAAAGTTGTGTGGCCCTATCTATTTCCGGTGGATGTACCCGATCGAAAGAACTATGAAAATACTAAAAGGGTATGTGAAGAACCCCAATCGGCCTGAAGCATCTATTGTTCAAAAATATGTTTCTGAAGAAGCTATGGAATTTTGTCAACAGTATTTGTCAAATGTACGACATATTGGCCTTCCTAAGCGTCATGATCAAGAAGGGGGTAGACGCGGGGCAACAGTAAAGAGCATAGATGCTGATGAATTGCAACAAGTCCACCTGTACATCTTGAACAATGTTGATGAAGTTCAATATTACATGAATGCCCATAAAGAAATTGTACGGAAACAAAATAGTCGAATGAGCGAACAAAGGTTAATTAGGGAGCATAACAGAACTTTCGCACATTGGTTCAAACAAAAGGTTGACGGAGAAGAATGTGTTTCTGATACAATAAATTGGTTAGCACGTGGTCCTGAAGTTGATGTCATAAGTTGGACTTCATTTGTGATCAATGGTTATACCTTTTACACGAAGTCCCTAGATGATAAGAGCACCGTCCAGAACAGTGGTGTTGTATTAGTGGCTGAATCTATGCACTTCTCTAGTTCGAAAGATAAGAACCCTACGTTGGCTGCCATACCTTATTATGGGGTGATTGAAGAGATTTGGGTGGTTGACTATGTTAAAATTAGATTTCCCATTTTCAAATGCAAGTGGGTTGATGTCAATAATGGTGTGAAGATCGATAGGTTAGGATTGACATTAGTAGATCTGAATAGTAGAAGTTTTGGAGATGAACCTTTCATTATGGCAGATCAGGCGCAACAAGTGTTCTATATCACTGATCAGGCAAATAAAATGTGGTCTGTAGCTCTCCAAGGAAAAAGGGTCGTTGATATTGACGAGAAAAGTCACTCAAATTATGATCTTCTTGAGACTCCTTCTTTTTCCAGGGGTCTACCAGAACTGAACGAAGAAGATGAAGCAGATAATGCGCACGGCACAAGAAATGATCATCACGAGGGAATATGGGAGGATATCTCTTTATGATACTACTTTGACCTTAACTAACTAAAGTAATTATGATTATGATTATTATCTGAAGAATATGTTTAGTTATTTTATCGATATAGTCTTCACATGTCATAGCTTAGGATTTATCTTTCTTTGTTGTCGTTACAGGAAAATGACGGATCCCCAGCGTCCTAGTGCAGAGGATCAGCCACCTCCTCCACCTCTGGGTCAGTCACCTAGTGCTCAGCAGAGTCAGCCAGATAGTGTTAACCAGGGCGAGCCTAGCAATGCTCCGAGCCAGGGTCGTAGTGAGCGCAGTAGCCAGTCTGTACGGAGGGGTAGACGTGCCACACGGTTGACAGATGTTTCCCTCAGTCGGAGTGCAGGCCAAAAGATACCGATTGAGTTTGATAGACATTGGAAACCAATCGGGCCTAATGCACAACGATATAGGAGTTTCGTCGGCCTCCTTGCACGTAACAAGCCGAGCATCTTGATAGAGGAGTGGGGAAATGTCGATGCAAAGGTGAAGCAGCATATTTGGGACACTATTCAGGTATACAATTCTCGTCTGTATGTAATTAATCATTATCAAATGTCACTTCATTTGTCACTTACTCCTTCAATGCATGCATTTCAGCTCACCTACGACGTTCCTCAGAGTGAGATCTTGTACAACAAGACGATGACGTATTGCTATGAGCGCTGGAGCAAGTTTAAGACAAGTCTGACCAACAATTACATTCATATTGAGGTGCAAGATGGTCAGCCTCGTCCTAATCCGTGCAGCACGTATACATTTCTTGATCAAGCGACTTGGGAAGCATTTGTTAGGCTTCGGACTACTCCTGAATCTTTGGTTAGTTGACTTATTTTTTATTTTTATTTACTTAGCAATTATCTTAATTGATTATAACACTTTCCTTTTGTATCATTTCTTATTCGCAGGCAAAAAGGCAAAAAGCACAAGAGAGTGGTAGAAAGAATGATTGCCCTCATACAATGTCTCGTGGGGGTTATGCAAAGGCTGAAAGAGACTTGTTGGCGGCCAAACGGAAGAGATTGGAAGAAGCATCTCAATCCGATCCTTCTGTTCTTCTTTCTCCGCCATCTCCGATTCGTCGAGAAGAAAAATGGCAATTTGCCCACCAAAAGAGGAGTGGGACTTATACGAGTGAACAATCTCGTATAGTTGGTGAAAGAATTGTAAGTATATAACGTTATTGTAATTAATTACATAAGAAAAGTACATTATTACTTACGTTTGTTATTTTGTATTATGTTACAGGATGAACTTAGAAAACAACAAGCTGAGGGATCTTTTAAGTCGGAGGGCAGGAATGACATCCTCACAGTTGCTACTGGCAAACAAGAGCATCCAGGCCGTGTCAGGGGAGTTGGAGGAGGGGTAGGGATACGGGATTACTTTGGAGCCCCCGTACAGTACTATTCCTCAAACGTCGTGACTAGGGAGGAATTGGAGACTATGTTGGCCATTGCAAGAGCAGAAGCAAAGGCCGAGGCTGAAGCATCTTTTGATGCACTTTTAGAGACCCGGTTGAGCAAGATGAAAGAGGAAATGATAGTGTTTATGAGCTCAAGACAAGATACCAGTGCTCCCCAGCCACAATCGATTGATCCTAATAAGCAGAGCACTAAAGGTAGTTGTTGCAACATCGGGCAGTCATCAGAGGGTCCTAACCCGCAAATTACTGGGCTTTGTGATCTTTTTGTCGAGGATCCTCTGAGACGGTTAGTTGCACGGGGTAGTGTGCATAACCTGGGATCAACTGTCCACCACCGACAAATGGAAGGTGATCAAGTCCGGGTGTCAGTTGACGAGGTGATTATTGCGGATGCACCTGTCCCTATCCCTTCTGATGAATTCAAGGTCGTTAGCGATGTCTTGGGCACATTCATCTTGTGGCCAACGAACCTTGTTTCTGGTCGAGCCGAGCATCTTGATAGTCCGATCAAAGCCCCCCCAAGTCCGATCAAAGCCCCACCAAGTCCAGCTCCCTTCACTGATCAGCAAGAAGTTTCACAGCCTCCATTGAATATCATGCAGCAAGTGATTCTGATGGCTTTTGATACATCATTCAAAACAAGAGAGTGGCCTACGGATTCAGTTGTTGGACAGTCAGGAGTGACATGCTATCTTGAGAGGGATGATTTGATGTCCCTGGTAGCTCCTGGACAAAATCTTACGATTGCAATTGTCCAACTGTTCTTAATGTAAGTAGCTTCTGCAATTCAAAGTAAATATTTTAAAAGTTTCACCGTTTACCTTTTATTTATGTGCTTGCGTTATTGTAGGTACATGCATCGTAGGTTGGTCTCCTCTGGCAAAAGCGAAAAATTTGGATTCATATGCCCCCATCACATCCAAGAGAAAGGGACCACTGCTGCTACTAGACATACATACTTGTCAAAGAGGCTTAGTGAAACTGGAACCGAGTGTTTCTTGGCTCCATATGTGCATAGGTAAGAAACAAATTGATATTTTATAATTTATATAATGTTTTATGTTTGCTTATTAATATTCTTCTGTTTTTTCAGTGATCATTGGCAGTTGCTTCTTCTATGCAAGAGTAGTTACACTGTCATCCTCTTATGTTCCCTCCACTTCAAACCAGGGAATGATTTGAAAAAGACCATTAATTCGTTAGTTTTCTTGCATTCTTACCTTTTGTATGCAAAGTTTATGGAATTTGTGTAAAACCAATAACCTTTGTCATTGTGATGATCATAGGGCTATGCGGACATTCCTACACACTGCTTGTGGTAAGCATGTTCGTGACTTAAAGGACCCTACATGGATCATGCCAAAGGTTAGTACATATGGATTTGTTTACAGAATGTAATAAGACATGCCTTTATATTTGTTTTAATGATATCATGTTTTTTCTCAGAGCCGTCGGCAACCAAAGGGGTCCAACTTATGTGGTTTTTATGTTTTGAGACACATTTACAATATTATCACTCTAGGCACGACTGATTTTACTCAAGAGGTAAATTTATATTTCAGAACTTTTGTTTTACTTTATTGTTTTTAAGTTACTAAGTCAATGTTTCGTCTGGTTTTGGTGTTACAGATGTTTGATCTTGCTGATCCCTTTCCTGAAGAAGATATTGATTTCATTCGCACATCTTGTGCTGAATTCATCCATGAGCTATTACAAAATTAGTGAGTTTTTGAATCCAAAGTTCATTGTAAAAATGTACCCATATTAGGTTAGATTATTATGTCCTTTGTGAAGCTTGATGCTGCCTTGAACTGTTGTTGCTGCTATACTGAACTTTGAATGTGCCGAATCAATGGTTGCATTTGGACTGTGTGTTGGAAAGGGATTTGGCAATTAGAAAGGTGAAATAGTGACTCTTGTGAACTGCTGAACCTGTGAAATTAATTGCTTCTGTTTTGCCAATTTTAAATTTTTGGAAGACTTCAGATTGTTGGCTGGTGTTGGAAATTGCTGCTGTAATTTGCATTCAGCTTTGAAAAAATAGAGATTGAAAATTTGAAATTGTTAGCAAATTGGATTCATTTTTTGCTGCTGAAAACTGAGATTGAGTTACACATAATTCCTATTAATTTTGTGCGTTCTCGCTAGCACTTGCGTCTTATCTTAGAAACATTGAATTGTGGGTTGTGATCTTGGGGTTTATTGCTGTTAATTGGATTTTGTCTGTAATAGGCGTGAAAGCTTAGTCATTAGCTGCTGAAAGGTAAAATTGGATTGTGTACGTGAAGTTGTTGGTGGATTTGGATTGGTCTCTTGTTGCTAAATTTTGAATTGCTAAATTTTGTCTCTTGTTGCTAAATTTGGATTGGTGTAATAGGCGTGAAAGCTTAGTCATTTGAGAAAACTTTTGCTGTCCTAATATTGAATATATTGTTGCTGAGCTTGGACATGCATCTGTGTTGTCATTGATTGAAGGTTAATTAGTAAAAGATCATGTTGATATTTGCTATTTGGTTTGAAAGAGTGAATTCATGACATATGGAGATTGACCCTGATGTATAATAACACCTTGTTCTGTGCGTGTACATAATAAAAGGGTGTTTTTTAAAAAAAAAAATTAAGCTTTAAGACCGGTTGTAGTCACAACCGGTCTTAAAAATTACTTTAAGACCGGTTGTGGCACAACCGGTCTTAAATGTCTAAGCTTTTAAGACCGGTTGTACCCACAACCGGTCTAAAAACTCCACATTTAAGACCGGTTGTGCCAACACCGGTCTTAAATGTGAGACATTTAAGACCGGTGTTCGCACAACCGGTCTTAAATGTGGAGTTTTTAGACCAGTTGTGGGTACAACCGGTCTTAAAAGCTTAGACATTTAAGACCGGTTGTGCCACAACCGGTCTTAAATGTCTAAGCTTTTAAGACCGGTTGTACCCACAACCGGTCTTAAATGTGGAGTTTTTAGACCGGTTCTAAGAACCGGTCTTAAAAATAACAGACTTTTTAGACCGGCTGTATCAAGACCTAATACAGAACCGGTCTAAAAAGTCATTTTTAACCGGTCTTAAAAGTCATTTTTCTAGTAGTGCTCGGTGGTATTGAAAATTTAGTCATGAGATTTTGAACATTTTCAAGCTAAATTGTCGCTAAAATGTTTCACAAATTAAATTCCTATTTTATCCACGCCAAATGGAAATTTTATCAGTTTTAAAAACCTCAATTCAAGTATTTGTACTTTTTATTTATAAAATCCTACATACAGAATTTTCTGATGAATAAAACTATATCAATTTTTCCGAAAATTAATAATTTTCTAAACAAAGGTTTTTCAACTTTTTTTCCTATTATTTATTTATTGATCACTTTTATATAATTTAAAAATCCACACTTTTTTAATATCATCTCTTCTTCCTAATTGTCTTGACTCTTTTTGTCTCATCACTTTATAGATAGAATGAGTGAAAGATAAAATACTATAATAGTGTGGACTGGTGGGTAGGCAAACTATTACAATATATAGGGCTTGGGAGTATTAGCATTGGTTTAATTTCTCTCCGTTTCTTAATAAAAGACCTATTTACTTAATTTGATTAGATTAAAAAAATTTAATTATCTTTATTAATTTTTTCATTCTCTCATCTTCTTGATTATTGTTGAGGAAGCATCAATAAGGATAAATTAGAAAAAGATTAATAAATATAAAAAATAAATCTTATATTTTATGATTAAGACCAACCCATCAAATAGATTATATATTAAACACGGGAGGAAATACTATTTATTGTCATTTTGCCTTCATATTCTTCCTCATTCTTGCCTTTAATTTGTTGAACAGAATAGCGTGTTAGCCATACACACTGGTCATGTGCCACGTAGTGCTCAAGATTCCTTCTCTATCAATGATCAAATATTACAAAACATGTTTAGGAGGAAATTAGGAGATTAATTAGGCGGGAGGGAATACGTGGGGGTGAAAGTCTTAGGCCCGTAAGAGTCAAAACCTTTTGTGTGGGGGCCCCCATACTGAAGAGTGTACGTGGCCAGGGCCAGCTTAGCAGAGTGATGATGAAATAATTGACTCCAACACATAAATTCATGTAATAGAGGCCAAAGTTAGAGTATGGACATGTTTAGAAGAATCACTGGCCTCTCTCTATTTGCCATATAATTGCCATTTACTGTGTTCCCTGACCCCAACCCACCATTATATTGCCACACATCCATCTTTTCTCACCGTCCTTCACCTCTCTCCTCTCTGAATTCTCATCTGATCGATTTCATTTTCAACCCTCCGTTGAGTTAGCCGCCGGAGGTTTGAAAATTTCAATGTAAATAAATTACAAGCTCCTATTATTAATATAAAAGTTCGATAATATGTTTGATTTATGTTGAATATAAGATTTTAATTTATTTAGTGCCCCAAGTTTAAAACTTTCTCCCTACAATATCTTTATAGATTGCACATGTTAGGGGGTTTTATTAAAAGGTAGTTCCAATATACATGATTGATAAGAGTATTTTAAGAAATATAACATATATTATTACAAATAAGTAACTTAAACTAATTTCCTCAATTTAGTTATCAAACTTTCATATTAAAAACCAGAGGTAGATCTAGGAGTTGAATAATTAATTTGTAATTAAAAAAATCAGGTAAGTTAATCATTAATAATAAATGTGTATTGGTTCCCGAAGCACCACTTTTAAATTATTTGCATGGTAAACTACAATTTCTATAAAAAGTCCCCATAATATATGCAATCAATAGGGAGAGTTTGAAAATAAAATTATAAACTTAAGATAAAATGGATTTTTTTTTTTCGTTAAGATAAAGTGGATTTAAAGTCTAACATTTATGACTAAAATAAACATATCTACTTACTCTTGTATTTAGAACTAGAAATACTCCCTCCAGCCCTAAATATATGAGCTAAACAAGGGGTGTATTTTATCATAAATATAATACTCTAATTCATATTATCTTCCAAATTTATAATTTCCCCTCAAAATATCTCTATTTATTACATATATGAAGGGGGATTCCATTGAAATCAGTGGTTTCGATGTACATGCTACTAGAGGTACTGCACTTTGAGATGGCAAGAGAATTTAATCAAGCTAATCAGCTCAAGTAGCCTGCATAATAAAATTTGTTTCTAATTTCTAAAATTGAAATTTATCATTGAGAAAGAGACGTATTTATTATAAAATATAAACGACCCAACTATCCCCTTCAAGAAACCTATTCGCACAAAAATGATATAGAGGTGGTGTTGTGCACCACGTACGTGTGTTGAACCACCAACTTATTCACTCTCCGTGGAGTGAATTTAATGGGAGAAAGATGATAATTAAAATTGAGTTTCAATAAGGTAATATGTAGTTGGGGTGGATATAATATAAAGATTTTAGCTTGGTTTAGATTTAAACAGGTATACGTCCAAATAAGCATTGTTTTTTTTAAAAGAATCCAACCAAACCTCCCTCCGGAGATGCATAATCAATCGGCTTAATAATCACTTGTTCTAGCTAATCTGCATAATGCTTTTATAATGAGACTCCAATAACGTCTATATGAATAACACCAATAACACCTATATTTTTTTTTGATCAAAACCAATAACACCTATATGAATAACACATGACCTCATGTATCCTTTTATCAATAACTAAATAAATCAATTAATTTTAAGGTAGTTAGTTTCTTCGTCTTTATAAACGTAGAGAGATACTAAATAAATCAATTAATTTTAAGGTAGTTAGTTTCTTCGTCTTTATAAACGTAGAGAGACTTCATCATCAAAACTCAAAAGCTTAACTACAAAAAAAATAAATTCGTTAAAAGAGAGATATCTGTTAATTAATTAATTGCAGCAAAAGATAATAATCTAAATAAGGGATTAAGTGATGAAAGATATGTCTAAATAACATCAATCGGATTAAAACATTTTGTCCATATAAATTATTGGGTAGTGAAGGTACACAAACATGTCGCCAGCTTTTTGTCTTTTCCATTTCAGAAAAAGCTAGAATATGAAAACAAGGCATGTGGATATGAGAGAGGATTATGTTCAGCAATTTAATGAATACAAATGACATGGTTCCAACTCAAAGGGAGGGACCAAGAGTGGTTTCTTTGTGCCCCCCATTCCATATTAGAAACAAAAGCCAAAACAAGACAACCAACTTATACATACATATATTTATATGTATGTATGTATGTATGTATATGTGTGTGTGTATAATTGCTCTTTATGACTATGCCCTCTTCTTTCACATGGTTAATTCCATGAACCTGGAAAAGATAAACAAGCGATAAGGTTTTGGCAGAAAGATACTACGAAGTGGTCTATTCCAAGAGTAAATAATTACACTAATTACAAAAAAAAAAAAAAAAAAAACTAAACAAGCTTTTTTGCTTGAGAAAAGTTTGATGCCAAAAATTGCCAATTTTAATTTTTTTTTTTTTTTTTTTTTTTTTTAAAGCAATGGTAGCGAAAAATATCTTTTTCTTCTTATCTATTCAAATAGTCAATCCAATCGGATAATTCAAAATATATTTGGCTTACATATAGAATATTAATTCAATCAGTCAAATTAATAACTGACAAACTGCTCAGTGTAAGTGATATAATTGGATCAGCGGAAAGATAAATAGGGATTGATGGATCAAATATCTGAAAAGCATGAAATAGCTAGAAATAAAAGAGAAGAAAGTTTGTATGTATCAAAAAAAAAAAGAGAAGAAAGTTTGAAACACACTTTATGATGTGAATGGGTCACACCCAACAACCGAAAGAAGAAGATGAGACAGAGAGAGAGAGAGAGGGGGGGTAGCCCACAGATGTAGGGATTGGCGAATAAGAGAGGCATTATAATGTGAGTGAAAGGAATATGCAAAAGAGGATGATGCCATTCAAATCAAAAAAGGAAGGAGCCCTGCCTGGTAGACACTTGGGTGTTTGTTTGTGTCAACTTTTAGTACAGACAAACGCAGCAACTATCCTTTCTATTGTGGGGCTACCCGATTTCAATTCACACTCACTTATTGCTTTCTTTCTATCCTATTCTTTCCATCAATGACTTTGTTCCCTTCTCTCTCTCCCCCTCTCCCCCACTTTTCCCTATTTCATCGGAAAGATTCTCAACCATCTTTGTCTTTTCTTGTTTACATTCGATTCATTGGCCTTACATCAAATAATTAAATTTAAACGAGGGTTTTGATTGATCACCTCCTCTGCACTCTACTATTTGTACTACTGCCCGGACCAAATCCACTTTCTTATAAGTTACTTGCTCTAATGGTGAACTAGCCAGACCATAAAGTGAATGAATTGAGTATGAATCTCACCTTATTTTAAAAAAACTCATGGGGAGAGGCATCAAGGTCACAAAGACTCAATCTATATTAGTCGGTTATTCGAATACCTAATAATATGATTCAGAAAAAGTGCTAGAAATCAGGTGGCTTACAGGGTTCTAAAAAATTGTTAGAATCATGCCAACAAATTAAACTAGATTTTAGATAAAAGAAAACACTAGTATATAATATTTGACAGAGGATCCATGAGCATGGGATACTCATCATTAATTTAAACTGCTCAGGTTTAATTTTTATATTTTAATAATTTTTAATAAGTCCAAAGAAATAATTTTAGTGCAGTCACTTTTTTTTTTAAAAAAATGAAGCTATCGTTTAATAATATATGTATATATATATATATTTATTTATTTAAAACTTTAAACTCAGATTATTCAAACAAAATTTAACAGTTTATACCTCATTAAAGTAATTAACACACATGGAGCTAATAATCACTGCGATGAGCTCAAAATTAAGACTATTTAATAGAGGATACTTCAAATCACTTTTATTCTTTATATCCTCTTTTTTTTTTTTTTTTTAATTAGAAACTGAAAATCGTTAGCTCAAAAGAGCATTACATACACTACAAGGTTGGACCAGGCGAGGTGTCCACCTCATTTGACATAGTGTCCGGTTGTTGATCAAAAATACAAAAGTTTTCCAGTAATGAGTGAGACATCCTAGCAAGTTTATCTGCCATACTGATCTCTTCTCGGGGGGGGGGGGGGGGTGTGTGCTGAATTTGAACCTGTCATTGTCTACATAGGATTGTTCTGACATCGTCTACAATATCTCAAAATGGGTGTTAGGTACCACATCCCTTAGTGATTAGATTAATACCTTCACAGCAATCAATATCAAGTAGGGGTGTTCAAAATATCCTGGTCTCGGTTGTCTCGGCCCAGTCTTGGACATTTTGAACCCGAGAATTTCCTGTCTTGGCCAGGACTGGGATCACCCTTGAGATCTCGGTCCTAGTCCCAATCCCCTTTTTTTTACCTTATAAATTAAGTTATTCTTTTATTTTGTATATTTTACCCCATAAATTAAGCTATCATTTGATAAGATGTGTATCACATCTTTAGTTGGAGTTAAATCGTATACATCATGATATTAATCCTAACTATATAATATATAAAGATAATAACAAAGATGATGATGGTGGTGGTGGTGGTGGTGATGATGATGATGATGATATTCTTCAATTATAGATCAATTTGTGTGATTATTATGGATTTGTTAGGCGTTAAATGATCACTTTAAACACTAGATTATAGAAAATTTAACTAATATAATAATATATTTTAAATTTATTTTTTTTAAAAAAAACTGGGATTTTCCTGTTTGGTCTTGATCCTAGTCCCGAGATTACGGGACCGGGACCAATTGCATCTCGATAAAAAAATCAGGACTGGGAACTGGGATTGGGGGATCCCAGTCCTGACCCGGGTTTTGAACACACCTAGTGTTAAGAATGACTCTCATGTACCCCTTATTCCAACTTAGTTGTAGTCCTTGAAATAGTCCAACCACTTCTGCAACTGCAGGCGGCCTACCTTTATAAGTTTGCAAGTAAAACCAACCATCCATATATGTCCCATACCCCATATCACACCTCCACAACCACCGCTTGTAACTAATCCATCCACTTGCAGTTGGACCACATCGTCTCCTTGTAATTGTCTCTCATTTACTCTGATCGAGTTGTCTTTATAGAATTTGTAGCCCTCCAAAAGTTCTTGGTCCCAGTATGCTTTCATTATGGCTGAGTTCACACTTGTACTCAATATTGTGTCCTCTCCCGCAACTAGTTTGATACATCTGTTAGTCCAAATGTCCCAACATATGTAGCCGAAGAGAGTAGCCCATTTAATTTCCTAGTGAACTGCCTGCCGCTTCATGAGTAAGATTCAAAAGGATCCAATCCCCTCCCTATTTGCTTGGGAATTGGTTCCATTTTGATTCCTGCACCACTGATGCCCATCTTTCCCTAGTGCATTCACAATCCTGAAGTAGATGCATTATATCTTCTTCTTGATTATAGCCAAATCACTACAGAAAATGATATTTCGTAGCGGTGAATTTGTAGCTGTTAATATTAACCGCTATAAATGTCAACATTTGTAGCGGTTTTAACATAAACCGCTACAATATTGGAGCAGCAACTTGCACGCCAAGTAGCGCGGTAGATTAGTAACGTTATTTATAGCTGTTAATAAAAAAACCGCTACAATGATGGTGTGAGCTTCCCACCAAACTTTGTCGTGGTTAGTTTGTAGCGGTTACAACAAATAAGCCGCTATAAAGTTCACGCCACTTGGCGCCACCAAGCCATGCCAATAGTGTATCGATTGTTTGTAGTGGTTATTACAAATTGAACTGCCACAAAATACCAAAGTTCACCTATTTCTAGCAGTTATGTTTCCAAAACCGCTACAGAACTTCAAAGATCATCATATTTGTAGCGGTTATGCTTTCATAACTGTTATAAAACTTCAAAGGTCATCAATTTTGTAGCGGTTATTTAATAACCGCTACAAAGTTTTGCCACCCTAGCTTTTTTATAGCAGTTGGTGTAGCTCTTTTTTCAATAATCGCTACAAAATCCACAACTAGCCGCCTCTCCATTTTTCCATTTGGCCATTTTATTTCTAAAGTTTCTCTAAGAGTTTTCCTTTAGATCTGAGCATTCAGACGTATGTCAGAGAGTTTTCTCTTTAGCATTTCTCATTATCAATTGAGGTGCGAACAATACTTATTTTATTTTTATTATAATTTTACATATAAATGTGACTAAATCAGTTTTTTTTTTAATTTTGTAATTGATATGGCTTTAGGGATGGATAAGGGGAATGAGCCCGAGGTCCCCAGATAGATTCTGTGGGATAGCACCAACAGAGGAGGGGGCAGTGAGGAAGGAGGGAAACCACACCATTTCAGCCCATCTCCCCACAGCAGCCACAGGAGTCGACCCTACCACAGCCATCGCAGACAGTCCCACAAGAGACGATAGCACCAGAGGTGCCTGATCTGGGAGAGGGAGATATCAGTGTCGATGACTATGACGCAAACGAGAACTTTGAGATCCCGATTGGGATAAGAGAGATGGAGCAGTTCCTTGATGAGGAGGAGGCGTGGGAGCAGAACAACCCACGAGGGTCGTCTGCGCGGTCTATTGGGTTTGAGGTGCAGGTCCAAGGTAAGTATATTTTTTTATTTAATAAATTATATATTTAAATTCAAAATCTTAAATTTGAATTATAATTTATCTAAGGTGCGGTAAATTGTGTAGATGAGTAGGGAAACGTGTCCACGAGGAGGCTGGACGTGGCTACTTTGAACATCATGGATCGGACACTACGAGTTGTAGTACCATAGAATGAGGGCACGAACCAGCCCATCGACAATGAGGGTCACCTATTCAACCGCTTCCTAAATGACTTAGGCTTGAATTAGATGCGGTTCCCCCTTCACTTCAGGACATAGAGGAACATTCCGAAGGGGCCAAAGGACTTGGCATGGGAAGAGGTGGTGCAGGTAATTAATATTATCTAATTATACAATATTTTTTAATTTTCTTATTTGTAATTAGTCATGTTTAAAATTTTTTTATAGCTAAGGTTTGCCGTCTGGGCCAACCGGAAGAGGTACATGCTGATGAGGATGGGCGATGGCTGGAGGAATAGGAGGAATCATCTCTTCCATAGTATGGATAAGGATGGGACAATGCCTTTGGAGTAGCTGATCGAGAATGTCCCGGACGGCGTCCCGCCGAACGACTAGGCGAGTTTCGTCTAGTTCAAGAGGAATGCTGAGGGGCAGGTAATGTATTTATTAGATTAATTATATATAATTTTGTAATTTATAATTATTAAGTTATAATTTAAATTTAAATTTAATTAATTTTATGATTTTATTAATTATAACTATTTTATATTTTTTTCATACATTTAATATTATTTTTTTTTCTAGGCGCTTTCTCAAAGGAACACGAGGTGCCATGTGCAGCAGACGATCCACCACATAGTAGGATCAAAGACCTTTGCTGTCACTTACAGTGAGCTGGTAAATTTTCACAATATCAATTTCTTTTAACTGGTTAATTCATACTATAAAGAATGTATTTGTTTTGATAATACTAATTTAATTTTGTAATTATTTTAAGAGAGGAAGGCACTACAGGAGAACCGTCAGATGGACTATGGGGAGTTGTTCACTATCACACATAGACACCGTGACGGGACTCCGACCTCTCAACAAGCAAAGGCAACCATTGTGAGTGATTTCATTATTATATTGTTTATAAAAGCAACTTTATTATGAAAAATGCTAATAAGTAATTGTTTCACAAAATGGCAGGAGTGGATGCAGCAGTCGTAGGCTGAGCTGCGAGAGACCCAGGCCGAGGAGTCACAAGGGTCTATAGAACCTACGGCTCCTTTGAAGGTGGGTCTAGATCAGGCTGAGCACCCTGGATATGATAGGAGCACCGCCTCTGAGGCTAGTAGCTCTAGAACACAGAAGTCCGGGGTCAGATGTCTGAGGGACGAGTCTGTCGAGGAGCTGTGCTCAAATTTGGCATAGCAGCAGCAGCAGATGTAGCAGCAGGCCGATTACTACTACGCTCAGCATGCGCAGTGGCATGATCTCACGAACTCCAAGCTCGAGCGGTCGTGGAGTTACCTGTTCCCGGACAAGCAGTATCCATAGGTTCCCCCTGTCTCTCGGCTTGTCGTCCAGCCCCCTCCTCCTCCTACTGCTAATGATGATGGTGTTGTTAACTCTGCCCAACGCCCAAATCCACCAGTACCTGAGGGAGCCCCACCTGAGGGAGAACCAGATGATCAGTCTCCTACTACTTAGTTTTGGACATATATATTTTTTGTTTTTGAAACATTTATAAATAAATCTAGATATTTTATTTTCAGAACTTAAATTCTTATTGCATTTACCATAGTTATATTTATATTTTTAGACCGCCTTGTTAAATTTGTGTTGTATTTATGACGGTATTATTTATATTTCTAAAACTAACCGCAAAAAAAATTAATTATATATATTTGTAGCGGCTATATAATAAAACCGCTACAAATAATAACAAAAACTTTATGCAATATTTGTAGTGGTTAATGTAAAAAACCGCTACAAAATCCGTATATTATTTGTAGCACTTAACCGCTATAAATATTCAACATTAGAATTTTGAAATTCCCCCCACTTTGTTCTAATTTGTAGCGGTTTACGCTAATAACTGCTACAAATTGAAAACAAATTTTTGTTTTGAAATTATCTAACGGTCAATAATATTTATAGTAGTTTTTTTTATAACCACTACAAATTTAAAATATTTGAAATTTGAAATTCTTCTACCTCCTGAAATTTGTAGTGGTTAAGAATTTAAAACCGTTACAAATATTTATTAGTAGCGGTTTTTTATAGAACTGCTATAAGTTTAAAATAAATTCTTCAATTTGATTCCAACGGCTTGAAAAGTGGTAGTGGTTATTGTAGCGGTTTCTGAACCACTACAAAATATTAAACATTGGAAATTCAGAATATAAGGTTCCAGGCATTCGTCATTCTCTATTCACTCATCCTCTTCACTATACTTTCTTCTCTCTCACTAGTAGCTATGATAAGTCATGGATTAAGTTGCCACGCAATTCTCCAGAATATTTGTACAGATTAAACAATTTCTTGGATTTCGCATTCACTCACGCCAGCTGTAACAGCAAGATCGTCTGTCCGTGTCAGATATGCAAGTTCAAGAAGTGGCATGCATGAAATGTTGTTAAGGAACATTCACTTTTGAAGACTTACCCGTAAGACTATACGTTCTGGGCAGTTCATGGTGAGAAGGCCGGTATGAGATATGATGATGTTCTTCCTCGAAGTTCACAAGTAGGAGTTCAACTAGATGAAGATAATACTGTTAATGATGTTGTGTGTGATGCATTTGGTGTTCATGATGACAACTTCAACGAAGAAGTACAGGGCTCAAAGCCGATGTTCATGCGGAATGAAGCCGCTCGAGATTTTTTCAGCTTGATGGATGAAGCAGATCGTCCTTTATATCAAGGTTGTCAAAAATACTCTAAATTATCTTTCTTGATCAAGTTGTATCATATCAAGTGCTTGTGTGGAATCACAGATAAGGGAATGTCGATGTTGCTGGAATTATTACAATACTACTACAGGTTGAAGATACTACTACCCTTATAGATGTCCCTATTTTAAAAAGGGATGTTAAAAAGTAGAGGTGGTGGCATTTTCGTAAATAAAGATGGGAAATGGGAATATTAAGCTTCCCAAATTTGAATTAGGACGCCTAAAGATTTGCGCGGGCACCAAAAATCTAAAACTAAAAAAATTTGACTTACTTTAGGCATCCCAAAAATTATTTGGGATGCCTAAAGCAAGACTTTAGGCGTCCCAAATAAAGTCCCAGGTTTAGGCGTCCCAAATAAAGTTCCAGGATTAGGCGTCCCAAACGGATTTTAGGACACCTAAAGGCATCCCCTGCACCTGCATACGCATGTCAGACACTTGTCTGACATGCGTCCTCTTACACCACCCCCTCCTTTACTCTTTTCTTTTGACCAACACCAACTCCCTCCTTCCTTCATTAAGACCGTCGAGCGTTCACTCTTCCTCCTCCCTTCTTGTCTTCTTCAACTTTACTCTTCCTCCTCCTCTATTGCCTATTTTGTGCTGTGCTCTCTGATTCACTTCCTCACTCGGAGATAGCCTTTAAACCATTCTTCTTGCAAAAAAGACCATTCCCTCACTGCTAATTCAATAGCTGCGGATTCTCGGCATCAAGACAAGACCGACCCTTTCAAAGATTAGCATCCCCCTCCCTAGCAAGGCATTCAAACACAAGAAACGGCCATGCAAGGTATTCTGTTGATTAAGCCTCTTTTTAGACCTTGACGCACACACCACCTCCTCCTCCATAGTGTCTTAGTCCTCCACCTCCTTCCTTCCGTTGTGATGCAGGCTCCCCCTTCATCAGGTTAGTTTTTTTTTTTGAAATATGAATTTACTTGAAGAATTAAATTTAAACTTGCAATGTGAAATTATTTTATATGTTCTAGTTATTGGAGTGATTTTACCTTTTGATTGATTTTTTTTTTGTGTTTTTTTTTTGCCAGAATCATAGAATTGTTGTTAGCTAGTAGTTATGCAATAATATATTGTTTGTTTGATATGTTTGGAGCTTGGAAATGTTTGTTTTATATGTCTAGAGCTTGGAAATTGAGAGGGAAAATACGTATGTATATTATTATAAATAAATGGAGCTATTAATTGATTTTGATGAAATGAACAACAATTAAACATAATAATTTTTGTTTCTTTAATATGGTTGGTTTTATTTTTTTTAGATTAGATTAATATGATTATTAATGTAGTTTCCTTAATATTAGTAGTAGGATTATTATTAGTGTAGTAGAGAAAATCTTATTTTAAGATTAAGAGATTAATAAGATGAAGATATTAAGATAAAGATATTGATCATTAATAAACATATAATTGATTATTAAGAAACACAATATACTTAATAAATATATTGAAATATATTCTATTAATCATTCTCTTCAAATTGTTATAAGTTCTTTATGCCCTAGAATAGAAAAAAAATGAATATTTATTTGAAATTCTATATTATTTTCTATATTCATAGGAATTATGTTATCAATAGCTAAGAATACAGAGTTAATAACTAAGATAGGGTTGCTTGAAATTTTGGGATATCTTACTTTTAAGGGGAAATGCTGCCGAATTTTTTGTTGAAAAAAGTGAAAAAAGGCAATCCCATCATATATCGTTGACAATTGTACTAAACGTGTGAGTGTTATTGGGAATGACTTAGGTAGTAACAAAATGGATCATAGTTGGATAAATGCTTTGAGAACTAGTGAAGAAAATGAGAAAGGGGTGGAAGAGTTTATTGAATTCGCTAAAAAGAATGCTCCAGCAAAAAATGGGAAGTATTTTTGTCCTTGTGTAAATTGTTTAAATGAGAGTCAACGGGATGTTGATGTCATAAAGGATCACCTACTTTGTGATGGAATAAATCTGTGATACACAAGTTGGATATAGCATGGTGAGGAAGTAACGGATTGTCCATCGCACAAGAAGGAAGATGTGGATGTCATATATGAAGATAGAATAGAGACAATGATTCATGATGTTGAGGTAGAATCCTTTGCGCAATCACAGGAGTATGACAGCCTGCGCAGTGATGCAGAGACACCGTTGTACCCTGGGAGTAAGTACACGCGGCTGAAAGAAACATTGTATTTGGTTAACTTAAAGGCAACTTGTGGGTGGACCACTAGTAGTTTCACATTACTGCTTGAATTATTGTGTGATATGTTTCCAGATGATAATGTACTTCCAAATCGTATGTATGAGGCCAAGAAAATCTTGTCTACGATAGGTATGGAGTATTAAAAGATATATGCTTGCCCTAATGACTGCGTACTGTACAGAAATGAGTATGGAGGTCTTAGTGAGTGTCCTAAGTGTAAAACTACACAATACAAAGTGAAGAAAGATGGTGGTTATGGTGATGGGATAACTAAAAGGCAACCTTTAAAGGTTATGTGGTATCTTCCAACAATACCATGTTTTAAACGTTTGTTTGCGACTGCAATAAAAGTGAAGAAGTTGAGATGAAACTCTGATGAGAGAATATTTGATGGGAAATATCTTTGGCACCCAGCTGACTCTCCACAATGGCAAAAAATAGATGAAATGTTCCCTCAATTTTCCAGTGAGCTGAGAAACCTTCGGCTTGGGCTTTGCACAGACGGTATCAATCCATATGGAACTCTTACTAGCACATACAGTGCATGGCCTGTTCTCCTTGTAATATACAACTTGCCTCCCTGGTTATGTATGAAATGCAAGTATATGATGCTTTCTATGATAATTTCTAGACCAAAACAGTCAGGGAACGATATTGATGTCAACTTGGCACCTTTGATTGAGGACTTGAAGAAGTTGTGGATGGAAGGCATAGATGTGTTTGATGTTTATAAGGAGTCCTTCAAGCTACATGCAATGATTTTCACAACAATAAAAGACTTCCCTGTGTACAGAAACTTGTTAGGGTACAGCGTGTAGAGTCATAAAGCATACCCAATATATGAAGCAGACACACACTTCCATCAACTAAAGCATGGAAGAAAAACTGTCTACCTTGGCCATAGGAGGTTTCTTCATCGGTTCCACCCGTATCGTAGGCTAAGAAAGCATTTTAACGGCTTACCAGAGCATGGAATGGCTCCAAAGGCATTAATCGGAGAGGAAGTTTACAGTCGAGTAGAACATATTAATGTCACTTTTGGTAAGAATCAAAGGACTATGGGTGAGAAGAACATATGAAAGAAGAGATCATTTTCTTGGATCTTTCATATTGGCGTTGGCTTGATGTGAGACACAGTATTGATGTGATACATGTGAAGAAGAACATTTGTAATAGCTTTGTCAGTACACTTTTGCACATACCAGGGAAGACTAAGGATGGTGTTAGTATGAGATTAGACCTTGTTGATATGGAAATAAGAGAACGGTTATATCTACAACTAAGAGATGATGGTAGGAGGGCATACATAGAGCTAGCAGCTTATACACTATCTAAAGCAGAGAAAAGAAGTTTGTGTAGGTGTTTGCATGAAATTAAGGTGCCGCAAGGGTATTCCTCTAATGTGAGAAGATGTGTCTCAATGGATGATTTGAAGTTAGTGGGAATGAAGTCCCATGATTATCATGTGTTGATGCAACAACTATTACCAGTAGCTATTAGAGGCATAATGAAAGATGAAGTGTGAACCACTGTAACAAGATTGTGCGTTTTCTTCAATGCTGTCTGTAACAAAGTCATTGACACTGAAAAGTTGGATGAACTAGAAAATGAGGGTTATATTATTTTGTTACAACTAGATATGCATTTTCCTCCTTCATTTTTTGATATAATGATGCATTTGACAGTTGATTTAGTAAGGGAGGTAAGGCTCTGTGATCCAGTTTACCTGAGGTGGATGTACCCTTTCGAGCAACACATGAAGATCTTAAAAGGGTATTCTAAAAATCCTTATCAACCTGAAGCCTCAATAGTAGAAAGATATGTATTTGAAGAGGCTATGGAGTTTTGCAAAGATTATACGTCAGAGAAGAAGGAACAATCTCGGCATGAAGAGGAGAGACGCAAGGTGACACGAGGACTGAAAGTGAAGAATGTTCCTTGTGAAGAGGTGTTGCAAGCACACTTATATATCCTGAATAATATGGAAGAAATTCAACCTTACATAAATGAACACAGAAAGTCTTCAAAGAACAAGAATCCAAGGAAGAATGGCATACAGATTGCTATTGAGCAAAACAAGACATTCATAGAGTGGTTCGAGGAAAAGGTTTCGCACGAAACCGGTATTTCTGAGACAATCGAGAAGCTAGCTTGGGGGCCTTCGTTTCAGGTCATTACTTGGACCAATTATGATATAAATGGCTATTCTTTCTATACAAAAGAGCAAGATGATAGAAGTACCATACAAAATAGTGGGGTGATGGTAGAAGCTAAAGCCATGCACTTTTCCAATTCGAGAGACAAAAACCCCATATCAGCGTCCATAGCCTATTATGGAGTTATAGAAGAAATATGGGAGATTACATACAACAAGTTCAAAGTTGCTTTATTTAAATGTAAGTGGGTTAGCAATAATGCTGTGGTAATAGGTAAACAATTTGGATTTGTCTCAGTCAATCTTCGAAGAGTTGACTATAGAGATGAGCCCTTCATTCTAGCAAGCCAGACGAAACAAGTGTTTTATGTTACAAATCCTACGAGTAAAAAAATGTCCATTGTACTTAAAAGTAAAAAACAAAAGTATGGTGATCCGACCTTCAACCTTGACGACACACTACCTTTCGCAACAACTCCACCTAGAACAAATGAAGTAGAATTGGTAGATGATAAAGAATATGCTGTAAGAAATGACCATGGTGAAGGAATATGGGAAACAATATAGAGCAAGACCTTAACTTATAAAAGAGAATTATGTGTTTTTTTTGTTTTACTCCTGCTTAATTTATTTTATTTTTATTGCAATTTATTTACGTATCTGACGATGCTTTTTATGTTAACAGGAATATAGACAACTCTAGTGACTCATTACAAAGTGTTTGGGATGACAAAAGGCTTAGAGATGACAAAGACCCTAGAGATGATGAAAGGCCTAGAGATGAACCTGTGCAAGAAGGGTTAGAGGCTGTACAAAGATGGGAGCATTGGTTACACGTCATAAACATCAACAAGAGAGGCTGCATGTAGACTTCGATGCCAATCTAAATTCAGTTGGTCCTGAGGAAGACCATTTCATTAGCTTCTTAGGGTATTTGGGCTGAAGCAAAGTGCGCATTACCTACGATAATTGGAAATTGGTTCCCCGAAAAATAAAAGACATGATTTGGCAAACACTTCTGGTATATAAGGTTTGATAAATCTATGATAATTGTAGCTTTATTCCTATTGCTTCAAATATAATTATCTTATATTTTACCTTGAAGCAAACATACGATGTCCCAGACACCGAGGAGATGTACGAGCACTGGATGGGGGAGGTTCATCTACACTTGAAAGGTTTCAAGAACAAGCTAATAGAGAGGTACATTCGAGGCGAACTTAAGGGTCAGGATCCATGTAAGCACTATTTGTATTTGTCTCCAAAGGACTAGAGGTTTTTTGTAGCATCACGGGAAGATCCTCAATTTTTGGTAAGAATTATGCCATAATGATATAGAGCTTTTGATTTTGATATACTTGATATCATTGATTTGTTTTTTTTTTGTTTTTCATTCATAGGAATTAAGTTCATCAAATGCACAATGGCAAGCAGAAAATAAATATCAGCATTACATGTCTCGTGGTGGTTATCGAAAGCTTAAGCGGCAAATGATGCAAGAAGAGTTAGAGAAAATGAAGGAAGCAGTGAAATCAGGTCCTAGCATTGTTATCCAGGCCCCGACACCTCCTCCATGTCACAAAAAATGGAAAGCAGGGAGGATTAAGGGTGGGAAGTACTTAAATCATGTTGTTGTTTACGTTGCTGTGAGGATTGTAAGTAGTTATACCATAAGTACCTAATTTTTTTCATATTGAAAGTGGTTTCGATACATTTTACGATAAAATGTATGCTACAAGGTAAACTAGAAGATCATAGTAGCCAAGGTTCATTCAATCCAAGTAGACGGATGGACATCTTGTCAACAGCTATTGAGAAGGTAGATGACCCTGGTCATGTTCGAGGAGAGACACGGGGAGTTAGTGCTGTGAGGTATTTTGGACGAGACTCACGTTATTCATCACAAGCTGGACCTAGTACGGACCTTGTGGCCAAGCTTCGAGAGGAAGTCAAACGAGAGTTCGAGGCCAAACTTCGTGACAAGCTCCGATAAGAGCTGTTGCTAGGGCTTCAACTTGAAATGATAAAGATGTTTGAATCATATAAGGTAAGTGACGAGCGTAGAAATCAGGAGTCCCCGGCCTTTCCTAGCACCAAAGAAAGTTACAACCCTCTAAAGGAACCAGTTGGTGACCCTTCTCCCACTCCATCCTCGAGAGACCTTTCCACCCTCTATTTGATTGATCCACTGTTGCGTGTTGTTGTCGATGCTCTCGTTCACACACGTGCTACCACCTACCATCATTAGCAAATTTTGCAGGATTTTCGTAGGGTGAATGTGATGGTGTTAGAGAGGAGGAAGAAGGTACAGCCATCCCTGTTCTTGATCTAAAGGTTGCCATGTTATGTCAGGCGATAGGATCTTTCATCCTTTGGCCTCACAATCTTATTGGTTCAGGAGCAACACCTCCAATAGTAGGCATTACCTTACTATTACTGAAGATCTGTTGGCATCCAAATAACAATTTGTTTTTTGATGTTCTAAAAGGATGACAAAGATGTGACGAAATGGCCCTACGTAGCACGGCTGCAACAAAGCTACAAAGGCATTAAACAGGTTGATTTAAAGATGCCTCAAGGGATTATGGGCCTTACATTAGAGTATCCCTACACGATTGACAATACAGATCTCAAGCAATTTATCAGGTTGGAGGAGATAGATGTAGGGTGGATGAAATTTGCAATCCATTAAGTTTTTTTTTTCAATTTTCCCGTACAATTCATGCAGTGGTTTTTTTTTATTTCATACATTCAATAATTCATTCCTTATTTTAATTATATTATAGCATCTTCCACCGCCTCCTCTACACAGACATGGAAAAACCTGATTTGTATGGATTCTTATGTCCTGCAAATATAACAAGGGATACCAATACTGTGGCGGCAAGGACTCACTATGTGGGCTACACAATGGGAGAAACCAAACTTTGTTGTTATTTAGCACCCATTGTTCAACGGTTCGTATTTTCATTTTGTCTATTTAAGATGTTTAATAAATAATTGCCTTGTCATCTAACTTAATTTTAATATGTACATGTTGTTATAGTTACCACTTGAGTTTGTGTGTTATATGTCCTTGCCGCCATGTAGTCTATTAGTTTGATCCCTTGCATAAAAGGCCAGACAAAGATATAAAATTCGTCTTCGACACATAAGTTATTTTGTTTGTATTTTATTGACTCTTAAAAAAATGAATAGTTCTAATTTCTATTGATTTTGATTTTCATGATAGTACGACTCAAACATATAGAGTCTTAGGCGGGTCACGCGAGGGTAAAGTTGTTAGATACCCAAAGTGGTTTTATCCACAAGTAAATAGTTTTGATTCTAATTCTTTCATTGACGGTCGTTTTAGATATACCTTTACTAATTTTAACAACTAATTGGCTTTGATTTAAAGTGCCCTCGACAACCTGACACCTAGAAAACGTTTGACAAAGACTTTCCATCTTTCGCTGCTGCCCCTCGAAATGTTAGACTTGCTTTGACAACCGATGGTTTCAATCCATTTGGGAATCTTAGCACAAGTTACAGTATTTGGCTTGTAATCTTAGTTCCCTACAATTTACCCCCTGGATGTGTATGAAACAAAGCTCCTTCATTTTGTTTATGATCATTCTAGGCAAAAAGGCACTGGGTAATGACATAGATGTGTATCTCCAACCACTTATTACGGAATTGCTTGGCCTTTGGAATGTTGGCATCAAGACATATGATGCCTTCGAGAAGACATTGTTCAACTTGCTACAGCTTTGATGTGGATGATTAGTGACTTTCCTGGCCTTGGAACATTATCCGAGTGGAATGTGCATATTGGCTCGACTTGTCCAGCTTACAATTTTGACTCTGACACAGTACACCTTTCCTACAGTCGAAAGTGATGCTCTATAGGGCATCGGAGGTTTCTCGATGGAAAGTATAAGTTTATATTGCAATGGAATTACTTCAATGGGAAGCAAGAAACAAGAGGGCCACCTCAGAGTTTGTCCAATACAGACATCTTACAGCAACTTGAGGATATTGAATTCGATTTTGAAAAAGGCGACGATGTAGCACAAGCAGGCCGAAAGAGGGGTAAGACTTCTACTCCTCAGCAGTGGAGGAAGATAAACATTTTCTTCACTCTTCCATATTGGAATTCTAATTTATTTCGCCACAGTCTTGATGTCATGCACATTGAAAAAAATGTATACGATAATATGTTATATACGTTGCTTAAACCGGGAAAGTCAAAAAATCATCTTCAAGTAAGGAAAGATTTACGTGCCATAGGAGTTTGTGAAGACGCATGGCCAGATAGGCATGACAAATTTTAGTCGGAAAAGCTCACCCTCATAAAACTGAACAAGGAAGTCTTCCTCACGAAGATGAAGAAAATAAAAGTTTCATATGGGTATTCAAGCAACATTTCACGATGTATTGACATGCAGGCTCGAAAGGTTGCTGGCCTAAAGAGTGATGACTCATATGTGCTTATGTAACAGCTACTAGCGATGGCTATAAAGAATGCACTTCACCCAATGTGTCAATCGTTTTGGTAGAGCTTTGTTCTTTCTTTCAGAAGTTGTGTTCCAAGGTCTTGATCATTGAGGAGCTCGATCAACTGCAGTCCAAAATTATTCTTACACTTTGTCATTTAGAGATGCTATTTCCTCCTTCCTTTTTCACTGTGATGGTTCACCTTATAGTCCTCCTTGTTCATGAAACAAAGCTCGCTAGCCCAGTTCAATATCGATGGATGTATCCTATTGAGAGGTACTCATTTTATATATGTGTATCATTAATAGTCTTATGTTTGTTAGTCGCCTTTTTTGGCATTTTGTATCATTTTCCCTTCTTTACTTTGTAGGTTTCTTGGGAAAATGAAATCTTACACAAGGAATAAGACTTGGCTAGAAGGTTCTATAACTGAAGGTTATATAGGGAATGAGGTCCTATATTTCTGTTCAAGGTACTTTGATGACATTAAGACCACCTTCAACCGACCGCCTCGTGTAGATGATTGTCCTAAACCCGCGCCAATATCAGGAGAATTTATCCCTTGTGTTGGTAAACCAGTTGGAGGAACTGAGAACTTCAAACTAACGGCAACTGAGAAGTTGCAAGCACATAGACATGTCTTGATTAATTACACTCAAGTTGAACTTTTCATACAGTAAGAATTGTACACTCACATGTTATTCTATATCTTTCATAACATTTTTCACTTTCATTTTACTATCGCATTCCCATGATTAATTGCAGGGAATTCAGAAGTCATATTAAGAGTCAACTCAGGATCCGTACACAAACATCTCCAAAGTTGACAAAAAGGTCTTCAGAGAATTCCCAAGCTGGTTTGCTCGCAGAATACTGAATGACCATAACCCACACTCACCAGATTTCAGAGCTCTCACAATCGGCCCTCTTGACCATGCAAAAAGGTTTACAACTTACAATGTCAATGGTTTCAAGTTTTGCATGGTTTCACGTCAAGGATTGCAAACTCAAAATATGGGTGTTTATGACACCTTTGGGACAAGGAGTTACGCGAGTAGCAGTGACGCCAACATGCAGTTCGGAGGCGTTTCTTACTATGAAAAGTTTCTTGATGTCATGGAATTTAATTACCAAGGTCATTTCACCATTACGCTATTCAAGTGTTTTTGGGCAAATACCATTACTTCCCGGGGACTCACAACTGACGACTTAGGCATCACATCGATAAATTTCTCACGGCCAATTCACATTGGTCATTCTCAAGATGATGAGCTGTATATTCTTGCCTCAGAGGCACACCAGGTTTATCATGTTAAGGACGAGAGACATAGGGATTGGCACATGGTTGTTTATTTAAACCCTCGAGACCTTTACGATATGGGTGATGGTGGTAACATCGCCTATGAGAGTGAGCCGTTTCAGCCCGCCAATTTCGAAAACTTCTTCCCTGAAGGCGATCACAATTTACCTATAGTTCGATGAGTTTTTTAAATTCATATCATTTTAATTAAATTCTTTTAACAAACACATCGCTAAAAATTTTCTATATAATTTCTGTAGGGATGGCGCAGATGACTGATCAAACAAATTATGTTTTTATTTTAAAACAAATTATGTTTTTGTTTTTTTTAAAAAAATGTTTTTAAAAAAATTAAAAAAAAATATTTGTAACGGTTATAAAATTGCTACAAATAACAAAATAACTGCTACAAACTGGTGACACTAACCGCTACAAGTTCCACGTAGATCCTTATAAATACCCAAACCACATCTCATTTCAAATACTCCCCCATTTCTTTCCACCTTACATCTCTTTCATCATCTCTCATTTTCACTTTTTTTTCTATGAGCCGAAGGAGGTTAACAAGGTGATCAAATATGGTAATAAATTTTTAAATTATTTATTTCAATACTTTTTTCTTTCGCATAATATTTATTCTCACTATTTTTTTTCAAATATTTATTTACATAATCATAATCACATAATAGCAGACAACATATTACCTACGTATTCCTAATAATATTATCAATACAATTTTCAAACTTATCTAATTTAATTAAATCATTCCTTTAAAATTATAAATGACCTAAACTCATGAATAATAAGCTAATTAAATTAGCTAAATTATCAAAATAATAAACTATTTAATTTGATATTAACAAAACAAAAACAGATAATTGTATTTTTTTTAATTTTTCTGAAATTTGGCTACAAATATATTTTTAAAAAAAGAGACTAAATTTTTTGCACCAAATTTGAATTTTATTGGAATTAGTAGCGGTTATATAACCGCTACTAATAATTCCTGCCCTTTTTAAATTCACTTTTGTAGCGGTTTTATAACCGCTACAAATATCGAGTTAAATTTTCATTTTCATTTCCCGCTATCCAATATTCATGTTTTGCAATTTGTAGTAGTTATATAACCACTATAAATTAGCATAAAAATTTCCTCTGATTGAGAATGTTGTAGCAATGCTAATTAACTAGTGGTTTTTTTCCTTGAGTAGCGGTTAAAAATAACCGCTACAAATACACTTGCAATAGTGAATTTAGTAGCGGTTTCTTGAACCGCTACTAATTATGTTTGTAGTGGTTAAAACCGCTACAAATTCACTCTTTTAACCACTACTAAATCACAATTTTTTTGTAGTGAATGGACATCTGCCTAAACCATCAAGCCCTCTCTCAGCTTGTAGTTTTGCTGTATGCACCCTTCTATGACAAGTTGGGCACATGAAGGATTTTATCTTCTCTAGTACCGCCCATCTCCAAAGATGTTTCCACAAAGTTGCCTCTGCTTAATGAGTATTTGCATCAAGATAGCGATATGCAGAACTAACAGAAAAATTACCATCAGTTGATACCTGCCATACAAATTTGTCCTCTCCTCACGCCTCGCTTGGGGGATGTGCACACATGATACGATCAACAACATGGGGTCAGAACCATCCTAATAGTTTGAACCAATCCCACTCTCCTAAAGGTGTAGTATAATCAGCAACTTTTTCTTCTCTATCAATAAGGCCCCTGTATCTTGGGATCAACTCAATAAGAGCTACATTCAACTCTGACAAGTCATTAAACCAGAATGATGAAGATTTCCCATTTCCAATCTTTTTCCTAACTCCTTCCCTAAACTTATCTCAAACAATACAAACACATTGCCATGTTAGGGAAGCCGTTGCTTTTCTATTAACCTCTGGCATTTGATTACCCCTACATCAGTACTTCCTTGAGAACTTGGACCTATAATGCATTTATATTGCTTACCACATGCAAACAAAGCTTCATCAGGAACACTTCATTCTATTTGGTTAGGTCACGAATGCCCAACCCTCCTGCTTTTTTATCCTTCGTGACATTGGATCAAGAGACAAGATGCATCTTCTTTTCATTCTCACTCTCCCCCAATAGAAAGCTCCTACTCTCCTTCTCCATTGCCCTCAACAAGGGCTTTGGAATGAGAATAGTTTGCATGTGATAAGCTAGGAGAGTCGATAACACAGATTTAATAAGATTTGCATGCCCGGCCACGGTGAGATAGTTTTTCTGCCATCCCGCCAGTTTTCTCTTTGTCGTTTCAAGAAGGGGAGCAAATGTCATACATAAGGCCCTCTTATGGATTAGGGAATTCCCAAATATTTTCCCATATCACTTGTTAGATATATTCCCATTCTCTGACTAATATCAAGGCCCCTAGATATATGAACATTTTAGAGAAATAGACCTTTATCTTGTTTTTATTCATCTTTTTGTCCCGATGCTTGACAAAATCAATCAATACACTCCATCACCACTTCTGCCTAGCATACTGAAGCTTTGCCAAATAGAATTAAGTCATCCGCAAAAAATAGGTGAGAAATTGGTGGGCCATCCATAGTAAGATGAATGGGATCCCACTGTTCTCCTAATATAGTGTCCCTGATGATGTGACTCACTTTCTCCATACACAATATGAATATGTAAGGGGAGATATGATCACCTTGCCTAATTCCTCTAGAAGCTTGAAATTCCTCTGTTTCTTCTTCATTCCTCTGTTTATACCCTCTTTTCATTCCTCACAATTATATCCCTAAATTATGGAGATTGACACACAGTACAGCTCAAATTAAAAATAAATTTTAGAGCGAATCTTAAGCTTCACATGTCTTCTTTTGTAAGTTTTGTAATCTTAAAATGATACGTCTTTCACTAACACAGTAACACCTCATTTGGTTCGCTGAGAATTTAAATGGGGTTTTTTTTTTTTTTTTTTGCTCGAAGAATTTAAATGGGTTTTAATAAAAATGTACTTTAATTGATCTGTCAGAAAAAATCCATGTTATCATCAAAAGTTAATTTTTGTTTCATAAACTATCAAAATATAAAAATTCCACTCCCGTATTTTAAACTTTATATATCTTTTAATCCACAAAATCGATTCTTCTAATATTATTTTCTCCTCAACTACTCTGATTCAGCCGGAAAAAAATTGCTTCTCGAGAAAATATAGTTATATGGATTTTTCATTGGAGGGTATATGCGGGGGTCCAACTCCTGTATGAAAGAGAAATGATGCCAACTTGGCCAATTTTTATACATAAAAGTTTAAGTATGTGTTTGGTATTGCTTATTGGGGGTCAATAAATACTTATTACGTAAGTCGAGATAAAACTTATCTCACATACTTACCTCGTATACTGTAAATAATGATTTATAAGCATTTATTACCTAAAAATAAACTATCTCAAACGAGCAATAAAACTAACCATGTTTATTATATATTAGGAATAAAATATACTACCTCCGGCCCTAAATATAAGAGGCAGATAAAGGTTTGCTTTGATCTTAAATATAAAACCTCAGTTCACTCTGTCTCCCAATTTTATAATTTTCTCCCCAAAGTATTCCTATTGATTGCATATACTAATTAAGGAAATTTTCAATTTTTCATTAAGGTTAGTTGCAATGCACATTATTATAAAGGGTATTATGTGAAAACCAACACATATTTGTTACATACAACTAACTTAATTAGTTTTCTTAATCTCCCTAAACTAGTTATCTAACTCTTATATTAAAGATTGAAAGTAGTATAATATTGATGAATATGCAGGTAAAATGTTTCTTATATATATATTAGTTCAGTTCATCATTTAAAAAAAAAAAATGCTTCGTTAGTTCAAACAACAGATCCATGCATTGAGAGAGTGATAAAATTGACTCCGCATTTTAAGGATAAAATGACATTGTTTAACTAATTAACATAATTAAATTGGAAACAAGTTTAGCACGCTTAATTATCTTATTATGAAAGACTTGGTCACCTTACAATCATAGTAGAAAGGGAAAAAGACAGATATCAGAACATATTTTGACCATAGAAAATTTCACTCCCAACACACACATCCGTCGAATGCTCTAGGTTTTGGCCTATTTCAACCCAAAAGATCAAAAGGAGTAAGAAGTAAGAGGCTAATTTGGTTGGTACACGTACTTGATTAGTTGTTTGATTTAAATTTTTATGCTCCATTTTTTATTGATTATATGTAGAAGATCATGGATATATCAAGTTCTGTACCTTAGCCAAGAACATGTTATTCAACATTGACCTTGTTATTTACCAAACTTCTTTTTTTTTAAGACTAATATTTTCATCCACTTAGCATAGACTAGTTCATATTTTCCAAAGTACAGAACATAAGAGGCGGACCCCCTTTAACTAACCAAACTTCTCTTTCTAAAAAAATAATCATTTGATATCTAAAACTACTGAGTATGATTTAAGTATATTGCAGATCTAATTAGTATAAATTTTTCCATGTGATTTTTTATCCACAATGTTGAAACAACGACCTAAACTTCGGGAAACATATAACATAAAATTGGAACCTTGTGAAGTGCAAATCTAACGTGTATTGAAATATACTTCCTCCAGTCATAATATACAAGACAAAGTTGACTTCTTTTTTTAGAAATAAAGGAAGCTAAATAATTACTTTAAAGTATTTCTATTTATCATTTTTTCTCAAAACTATTTTATCTAAGTTATAAACTGATATATAATCTAATGATACACAACATAAGATATAATTAAGTAACTTATTTAGTTTTCTTAATCTCTCCAGAAAAATTAACTATGTCTTATATTTAGGATCAAAAGGAATATTAGTTATAATACCTACCATATTTATAATAATTTTGGAGAAGAAATAATGAATGTTGGATCAAATCTTTAAAAAAACAAATGACTTTTTCACATTCTAAAGGTTAGTTTGTTATTTTTGTCGTATATGTGGATGTAGAACAAAATAATTATATATTTGCTTTCGATATTAACTGCCATTATCTTCAGTCAATGAATCAATGTGTTTTGGAAGCAAATTAAACATATTAATCTTCTTTTGTACCTAACATTAAAATTACTTTAATTAATATAAGAGCAAGCTAAGGCCTTGCCTAACACATTTTCTATGGTTTTAGAGTCATCGATTACTTAAAATAGTAGCCTAACATTATCTTTGGTAATCTTGGTTTGGTTCTCCTAAACTTACTTTTACAATTAAATAATAACGCATGATTAGACACGTCATCAAATTTTTAATATGCAGTTTGGAAAAGATTAATGGACAGAGACATAATTTATCACATAATCAAATAAAGATAGCTAGAATACATACTCGCACATACACGGCCCATCTTGCGATAGAACATTCCACTCTGATACTATTTATAAGTTCTTTTTTATCAAAAAATTTGATCCTATTTATAAATCCATTTTTAGGATAGTAAATGCATTTGGTATTTTTTTACCCCTATTAATTGAAATAAACAAAAGAAATTTATTCATATTGATTTTTGGAACCAATCATAGATAAGGGCAAAGTTGAAAATTTAGCCTATAGTTAATGAGTTAACTAACTCTTATTGATATGTGAGAATTAGTTAAAAATGACTTATAAATAGAACCAGAGTGGGCAACATAATATGGTTGTTATAAACACACAATTTATGATCGCTATTAAAATAAAATAAAGTATTCATCAAAATCGGGCTAAGATATACTCACATTCATGCGCAAAATAGGTCAACAAAATATAAAGAAGTAATAACCGCGTGTAGCATGTATTGAAGGCAAAAAAAAAAAAAAAGATTATTTATATTTTAAAAATTTGTTTATTGGAGATGATTTTGTATTTTAATTTTTTTTTCTTTTTTAAGATGCAGTACGAGTATGAAATATTAATTCATTGATTTATAATAAGCCCTTCATAGAGTAAGTTATAGAAAAGCAAAAGTTGTTGAATATATATATAAACATTAATCTTCGATGAAATCGCGCGCATATGAACACACATAGATATAAGGGTTAAGGTGTTTAAATAACTATGAACTATTTTCAATAGTACTTAAATAATCATGAATTATTTTTTAGAGTAAAAGTAACCATGAACTATATAAAATGTAGCAAAACCGTTAAAACCCTTAAAATAAGAAACGTTGACTATTAATTATGATGTTGAAACATGTGTTGACCGTTAACACATTTTACATAATTCATGGTTATTTTGGCTCTAAAAAATAGTTCATGATTATTTTAACATTTTTGAAAATAGTTTATAGTTATTTAATCACTTTAATTATAAATATAATTATATTTGTACATTACTCTTTTTCTTCTTATTAGTCAGAACTCGTGTTTCCATATCATTTGCTCATTATTGTTCAAAGATTCAATATCATATGAATTTTTTATTAAAAAAATTATATGGATTTTATAAACACAATTTATTATCAATATCAAAATAAGAAAATATTGATCAAAATTGAGCAAAGATACGTACTCTCATCACACACGATAATTCAATAAAATATAGAAAATCCAAAACCACATGTGGCCTTGGAAATTATTTATATTATAATTTTTATTCAATATGCTTTTTTATGATTTTGCTTAATCATAATTACATATTTTAGGATGCACGCACGTGTATAAAATATTAATTAATTAAATTTATAGCCCTAAAAATTGTTGAGTACAAAAGGTGATCGATAAGCCCCTACTTAATTTAATAATTTCTTTACTTTTTGTGGGTTCAGCCAACCGAAGAACAAAAAAAGTTTTTACAATTAACTTATAGCAGTATGACTGTAATAAATCAGTAGCATATATATTGAAATTAATAACGTCTTTCCATTAAAAATAAATTTGTAATGGTTTTCATTGTGTTTAATTAAAATTATAGATAGATCCCTCATTTATTTTAAAAGTAAACAAAAATATCTACATTTACACTTTTTGAATACATTTTATATTTATAATCTTAATAAAAGTCACTAAAAGTATAAGAGGTGATATTTGAAATTTTGAATATTTCATTTGACCAGTTTTCATATTTTACACCTCATTCTTGTCCCTTGAACTCTAGATATAGCTCAAGTGTGAGATTTTAGGTAAGATTGAGAGTGTCTTCAGGTATAGAAGGCAAAGCATGTCAATGATCTAGTGGCCTATTAATAATAAAAAAAACTCTTGGTGAGCCAGAGGTTACATGCATGTTCGATCCTGCTTACAACATCAACATAATAGAGCCGGTAAACCACTTGTTTAAGTGTGAGAATCCCCCAGACTCCAACCATTTATACCAATGATCATTTAAAGTATAATAATTTTAATCTAAACAAATTTTATCTTAACCATTGAGTGATTCGCGGGGAATAACAAGTATTTATGGAAACTATACAAACAAAGGAAGGGCCAAGCTAGATATAGATTATGGGGAGGTTTCGATGCATATATAATTAACCTCCAATTTCTTATCCCACAAGTCTGGTTCGTCATCTCTTTTTGACATACTCAATGCTTGAACAGTCCCAGAAAACACAAAGAAGCAAAGCACAGACAACACAAACAATCAATGTTCCCATGTGGTTCACTGAATCGAACTTCCTTTCTTGACTTTAGGTACCCTCTCTCTCTCTCTCTATATATATATATAATTAACAAACAAGAAATTGGAACCAGTATATAGAAATATAATTGTCATGTGCTCAATTACATAGAATGTTTTTGTTTGTGCTAGCATACAGGATTACGTACGATAGTGATTGAAACCGGCTGAAGTTTGAAAAATGGGCGAATCATATATGCATGCAAAGACATGCGAGTATTAATTGCACAATTGAATATGAATATTCAGTCAAAGTATAGACACACACACACACACACATATTCGTATTCAACTTTGTCCCTGCGTGCAGAATTATATTATTCTTATTTGTTCCCATGCCATAGCGTTACATTCGTGCTATTATTTTATTAAGTTTGTTTATGGTATTTTTATAGTTACACTCTCTATTTGACACCTTTTTTTTAAAAAAAAACAAAAAAATCAATTCACGATCGTGTTTGATACATATTGAAAATCTATGTCTCTGCGTATAGTTGTATGGCCCTGACATTAAGGATTGAATTAATTAACATGAAACATTATCATATCAAAGCAAGCATATATGCAATATATGTTTGGAACCGGAAGCATATGGCACATCATGGGTGTCGCCGTCCATGTCTAAAGTTGAATTGACACATGCTTTTAATTTATTGGGAGTCATTAAAATGAGAAAAGAAGAAAAAGATCCGGAGGATTCGAATTAATTATCTAGAATATATAGATCTCCATTACATACATACAATAAAAAAGATGACATAAAAATTAAATAATATGTGGTATTTATGTTATTTTTTTTTCAAACAAAAATTATTAAGTATTATTTATTAATTTATTAAACAAATAAAAAGAATCAAATTTAGGGATTAATTGAATTGTGAGGAACAGACAAGAGGGGATTTTGTGTGGAATAAAAAAACATGGAAAGTGAAACTGCCGCCTAAGAAAGTAGAAAAAACCGTTAAGAGAGTGCCACGTTGACCAATGAGAATGCGTCTAATGAAAGTGTATCCCACGTTTCTGCCTCATCCACCGGTTAGGCGCCACGTGACCACCAGACATGAGTCACCGACTCTTCTACGACAGTCAAAGCTTGGGCCGACACGTTAGTCCTCACGAAACAAAAGGGTGATCACGCTCATCTTCCTTGCCTCTGATATTTTCTAATATTCTCAGTGCAACGTTTGATTTTAGAGGCCGCATTATGGTGACCCTGGAAATTTCTTAGAACCTTCACTTAGTACTGCAACTGGACCATGCTCTTCTATCACTCACGTGGAATTTAGTACTTTTCTAATTTCTCTTTTAATTTCTTCCCCACCTTTTAGAATTAGTGTGAATATATATAATAATCATTAAAAAAAAGTCTTTGGTTTTTCTGCTTTAGAAAAATCACAACTAAAAGGCTTTTTTGATATTATGGCGATACTTGCTTTTCTACAAAAGGATAGGTCGAGATCATATTAATGTTTTTTTTTTTTTTGTGTTTGTTACAAACGTTGATATGTATGAGTGGGTTTTTGAATATTTGTGGTGAGGTTTGTATTTATGTTTGGGTTATTGTGGAATGGGTAGGAATGGCAAAATTGAACTTGTCCAACTTTCAGTGGTGATGGTCCTTGCTTCATGTTTTGTATGAATTGTCATGCATCTAGATGGAGATGGCCCACAAAAGAAACTTACATAGTTTTTTCATGGAAGAGGGAAGGCATTTTTGAAGGAGGCAGTTAATATGGTAAGTTCTTCATTTGTTTTAACTTTTTAGAAGTGTTTTTATAGTATTCGAAATAAGTATATGTGATAGGTTTTCTCTCGACTTACGGAAAATGATTTATCAGAAATTCTCAAATAAGCATTGAAGACTAGAATCATTAAAAACAATGGCCATATATTTTCAAAGTGTTGGGAAATCGAGCAAGAGGAAGTAGAGTTGTTGAATACGAGAGGCCCAAACTGTAACTTTCCAGTTCAGCATCATACTGGGCTTCAAATAATGGGCCCCTAAAAATGGGCCTTTTGGTTGCAGTCACATATTAGGGTATCGTTATTCCAATCCAAGATCCACTGTCCCAACCTTGCACTGCACAAGGCCTCACAAGTGTTTGTAGTTTAAAACTTGATCCGAATCACAATAAAACATGGACAAGATTCTGAACATTGGTTACACATACGTGGGAGCTTGGAAATCTATGAGCCTGTGATTTTCACAATTTATCGAGGAACCATTACTCTAAAAAACTTATTTGGGCCATCCTCGCTTGGAGTCTGGACGAATGCATGCTTAGTTCAACTTGTTGAAAGAGGGGTGTCATTACGAGCAGGATTGAGTTTAATAGAAGAGGTTAGTTTTTTATAATATAGTGAATCAAGATTCGAATTCCTATTAAGAGAAGTACCCATATTTAATATCAAACAGTACCTCAAATAAAATTACATCCAATAAAAATATATCTATGCTTAGAGAAAAAAAGAGATGCGTAATTTTGTTCTTATAACTTTTTTTATCCTTTAATTGATTTTTGAATTTTAAAGATGATATAAATAACACATATACAATAGACTTGAAGCCTGTCCCCAAATGCCGACTAACTCGGCTTCAACTTACAATTATTAAGCGGGACTTCTCTTTCAATTTGGCTTTCGAAATTAATGCTTACACCTCTATCTTTATATATATGGGTTGATTGGCTTTCAAAAATCATTTTAACTATAGTACTTTTGAACCCTGAAGGTAGACTTTTAAAATATCAAGTCTTTGCAATTAATTAGGAAGTTTGAAGTTAAGTGTGCTTTCGTTGGAGTGAAAACAATCTATGAAAGAAATGCTATAATATTATCAAAGTATTAAAAACCAGACAAGGTATTGGATTAGTGAGTTAAACCGGGGGGTCAACCCGTAGTCAGACATGTCATAATTAAAATAATATGATTTAATTAAAATGTATAAAAATAATCATATCTTTTTTTTTTCCAAATAAAAATATAAATATAAAAGCAATATGCTCCCTTTTCTTTTTGTTCCCAACCAATATACTCCCAATAGGATTATACCCAATAAGAAAAATGAACAAATTTAATCAAAAATGTTGGAAGTAAAATATTATTCTTAAGATAATAGGAATTAAATTTAATGCATTGCATAAAAAATTTTAAAAGTATAAAAATATAAAATATAAAAATATACTTGTAAAGAGATATAAATAATCATTTACAATTGCTGATAAAAAAAATAATCGTTTACAATTTATAATTTTAAAACAAGTAAGCCCATATAATGAGCTTCTAATTTATACTTTATAATTATAATTTAAAACCCGTATCATTTCACACATGCTATGGTAATATTAGGGATGAGCAAAAAACCCGATAGTCCAGGCAGTCTAACTTGACCCAGTCTGACCCGACCCGGTCTGATCAAAAAATTTTGGTCCGAGGCAGCTTCTCACAGACCAGACCGGACTGGTCTTCTCGGGTTGGACTGGACTTCGGTCCAAGATGCCCAACCCCATAGTCTGGTCCGATCTGACCCGAATTGTACACACACACACACACACACATATATATATATATATATATATATATATATATATTAATTCCCTATTTCCAAAACAAGCCCCAAAATCTCTTATCCCAGAACTGATCCACCATGCACCCAAGCCCCAAAACCCCACTGACGCACCCACGCACCCAATACCTCACTCACTGCCCACTTTATTTTTTTTTTTTTGGGCCAAGAAGTTCACTGTTCACTGATCAATAATCATTCACTACCTCATGTGTGGCTCCTGCGGATAGGCAAAACACAATCAAGTTTTAATTTTGCACCTGCGGATTTTGCAGCCTCTAGGTCGGTTGGTTTCTTGGTTGAGAATTTTTTTGTAACTTGAAATCCATAATACAATTAGCTGCCTTTGCTTTTAGTCACTTAAAGGCCAACATATTTTACAGGTATCTATCAATGTACCAAAATCACCTTAATGATGAAATTGTGTTCCTCTTTGCGGTTTAAAAAAAAAAAATCATTCACTACCTCACGTCCTCACTCACTGATATGTTTTGAGAAAGAAAAAGAACGGCGCTTTGGTATCTTATTGCCTAAATGTAATTGTTTCCCCATTGAAAAAAAAAAACGTTGTTATGTGCTATTAGGAATCTGCAAAAAAAAAAAAAGAAAAGAAAACCAAATGGGTCCTGGACTGCCTGGACTGGTCCAGTAGTCCGGTGGACCTGGTCCGGTCTGGCCCGAGCTCGGGCTGGTGCTGGACCAGACCGGACCTCAGGCTGCCTTGTTCAGCCCGAGGTGTTTTCCAGACCAGACCTTGGGTTGAGGCCAAACCCGGTCCGGTCTGGTCCTTGATCAACCCTAGGTAATATTATTTAAGTTTTAAATTTCCAATGGATTGTTAGGAGTTGACACCAGCACCGCATCGTGAGGCGTGAGGAGCAGTGCAAAAACGCTTGAAGACCAATTGGGTTGGGAAGTACGAGGCAGAGGAGTGACTGAACTGTGATCATCTTCTTTTTAAAAGCAATAGTAGCCCTTCATTTAAAATTAACAACCATGATACAATTACTAACCTTTCAAATTCAATCTTTTCAGCCCAGGACCTCAAGCTCTGCTACTCATCTGGTTTTAGAAAGCAGGAGGCAAGAAACAGAGAAATTTGTATGAAAGACTTCGGCATTCTATTAAGAAGAATGAAGAACATCTGGCTGGTTTTTCTCCATTTTTCTTTCTAGTGCTTCTTCATCTTCATCGTTCTTCATCACTATTCTTTCTTTTTCTCCTTCTCTTCTTCATTTCTTCACTGGCTTTGCATTTTCAAGTTAGGCCTTGGCCAAACCAGACAAGTGGCCGGTTACCGATTTCGGGCCTAAACCGGCCGGTCCGGTCTAGTCCGATTTTTAATACCAATGTTGTGTTATAATTTGAGGGTTCAATAATGTTGGAGCAATATTCCAAAGAGTGACTGACCATGTGTGGGTTTTGCTGCAACAAGTGAACAGTTGCATAGAGAAGGAGAGAGGAGCACTTTTGGAGTTGAAGAAAGGCCTTGTCGACGACTTTAACATTTTGTCTTCATGGCGTGACTCTGATTGTTGCAACTGGGGGGAATTTGGTGTAGCAACCAAATAGGCCATGTCGTGGAGCTTGATTTTGGTGCTCGTGATTTTGACAAACCTTTAAAAGGTGAGATTAGTACATCTTTGGTGGAACTCGAAAGACTGAATTATTTAGATTTAAGTTGGAATGATTTACATGGAAACCAAATTCCACGGTTTCTTGATTCTCTTCCTAATTTAAGATTCCTTGACCTTAGGCATGCTTACTTTGGTTGCAGAATTCCTTATGAATTAGGAAAACTCTCGAGCCTACAAAATCTTCATCTCCAATTAAACTACCTTGTAGGAGAAATCCCTTAGCAGTTAGGGGTTCAAGGGGGCATAATTCCTCCCCAAATTGGTAATCTCTCCAATCTAACTTGCTCCAACTCACTCTCCATGGTAACCATCTAGGGGGCATAATTCCTCCCCAAATTGGTAATCTCTCAAGATTAGGGGTTCTTTTTCTTGATACAAATAATCTCCTAATTGATGTTGACGACGTTTCATGGATTTCTCACCTTTATTCTTTGACTATTCTTCAACTAATTGATTTGTCAAATCTTAAGAAGTCCAGGAATTGGTTGCATATGGCTGGTCAAATACCCAATCTACAAGGTCTATCTCTCAAAAATTGTAGTCTTTCAGATATGAATATTCTGTTTGTATATCCTTCCAAATTGAATTTTTTTTATTCCCTGACCGATCTTCGTCTATATTTTAACAAGTTCACATCATCTATATTTCCTTGGTTATTCCATTTAAACTCTACTCTTGTGTACCTTAATCTCGGGCATAACCTCTTAGAGGGTCCCATTCCATATGATCTTGGGAAAATAATGAATTCCCTTCGCATCTTGAGAATTGGTCACAATCAACTAAACAGAATACTACCAAAAACAGTTGCGAATCTATTACAATTGAAACATTTTGATGTTTATGGGCACTTTTTGGAAGGTAAGATTACAAACTTGGGCCACCTTGCGAATCTCACAAAATTGGTACTATTAGGTTTATCCTAAAACTCCTTTACCTTGAAATTCAACGAAAACTGGATTCCTTACTTTCAATTGCAATCATTGATGATGCAATCATGCAAGATGGGCCCTTCTTTTCCAAAATGGCTTCAAACACAAAATGAATTATACAATCTTGATGTTTCTGATGCTAGCATATCAAACACAGCAACAATGGCCTCTTTTCTTTATTCTAACGAGGAAAATATAAGCTTTTTGAACTTATCAAGCAATCACTTCCAAGTACAACTTCTAGATTGTTGGAATGGCTTAAAATCAATAAGGATCATTGATTTGAGTAACACTGAATTCCCTGGGAAGATTCCAACTTCTATGGGTTCCTTGCATTTGGTCCGCCACTTAATTTTACACAACAACCACTTAAAAGGCCCACTCCCATCCTTAAAGAATTGTACTGACTTGTGGATGTGGGAAGAAATCAATTATCTCGATCCATACCTTCATGGATAGGATCTAACTTCCTTAAGTTGCAGATTCTTAGCTTGACAAAAAATAACTTTTATGGAAGTTTGTCATTAAATGTTTGTCATCTGCCAACCATACTAGTTTTAGACATCTCGGTGAATAACTTGTTGGGACGCATACCCAAATTTTAGTATGATGACTCAAAAACCTACCGTAAATGAGGCTATCGACCGATTATTTGTCTTCAAGAATGGTTCCCCTTCACGGGTAGCTTATCTTGACTTTTATCCTATAGTGAGATGGAAAGGAAAAGAGTTGTCATTCAAGGACAACAAAAAAACTTTTGAGGATGATTGACCTATCTAAAAATCAACTATCCCACAAGATTCCAAAAGAAATTGGGAGTCTCTCAGAATTGATTTCTTTGGATTTATCAAATGACAATTTGAGTGATGAAATCCCTTGGGAGCTTGGAAAGTTGCATGCCCTTGATTTTCTTGATTTACCAACAAATCATTTGTGTCTGACAATCTCTTCAAGTCTGTCTGAAATTGATAGGCTTGCTGTTTTGAACTTATCTCATAATAATTTATCTAGAAAAATCCCATCTGGAACACAACTCCAAGGCTTTGATGCATCTTTATAAGATGGAAATGTCAAGCCCTGAAAATTTAAAGGTGACCGGCACGAAACATGAGTGAACTCACATTCCTTAAGCCTTAAACTTATAACTGAATATAAATAATACTCACAATATCCTTAACAACATCATAACTAGCACAATAATCTTAAGCATGCTTAAACCATTTTAAATTACTATATAATAACATACCTCAAATTATCAAAATATTAGGTCTCTTGTGGAAATGTTGGGTGAAATCTCCTTTATAAATTAGACTTCCCAAAAATTCTACAGTGACCCAAATTTTTTATAATAGCATCTGGAGCTCTGATCCACCACATCATATACATATATACATATACAAATATTTCAAAATAAAAGGGAAGACAAGGATCCTGCTTATAGACAACGTGGAGCACCTAAACGATATTTACTAACATATACTAAAGATACTAAAGTTTACAATTACATTGACTTATGAACCGTTCAAATGACGCTCCAACTTCAATCTAACCATATAGTCCTTCAGTGATCAGCAAGAGAACATGATCATGATCTGTTGCACTATCTGATCTGTTGCACATGAACATGAACATGATCATGATCTGTTGCACTATCTGAGGCCAAAAATATTTCCGGTGAACAATGTCCCATTTATATAATTTAGTAAAATACAGGAGAAAATAATCTAAATAGATTTAACATTGAATAATAATGATATGGTAATAAATTGCAATTTTTATATCATACGATCATAGATATAAATAAAACTCTATATAAGATTATCAATCAAATAAATCAAAATACGCAATAAATTGTTTTGTTTAACAAAATCAGTTTAAGCATCAAATCTTATTTATTTGTAGGACTTCTACAGAACGGATAACAAGTATGGACACATAATCCACGAGGGAAAATAACCAAGCACGACTAGAGGCAACGAAAACAAGCGTGGACACACAGTCTACGAGGGTAAGTAACCAAGCACGGCTAGAGGCCACGAAAACAAAGGGTAAGTAACCAAACGCAAGTTGAAGCCACGAAACAAGCGCATGTACAAGACTCACGAATAACAAGCGTGGAAACGAATCCCACAAATACCAAGTGTGAGTACTGTGCCCACGAAAGTCAAGCGAGCGAGAGTCAACCATGACTCGCCAAGGACTAACAGTACTGTTGTTAGTAACTAGCATTCTGCATTCACTCCTCTCAAAAACATTTTCAAATATGCTTGGGGCCAATTTATCAAAACAATGAAAAATTCTTCTTTCAATAAAATGACAGCTCATATCAAATAAAACATAATAGAATATCCCAATATGAAAGTTCACAAACAATATTTCAAACTTTCCTTTAAGTTCAATCTGTCGACAAAACCCTTCCCAAGTAATAAAACTTGCATTCGAACATTTCAAGCTCCAAGACTATCTCAACATGAAAATTTATGAGAGAAATTTGAAAGTCTCTTTAGCATTTTCGTACATAATCATGATTATACTATGAAAAAATAGGAGAAAAAAATAACAATAAATAAAATCATCAATCCATATTCATTTCAATATCATTAAGAGCATGAAAGAAATCCGATAAACTTTCATTGGCAAAATCATATTTGTAAAGATGGTAATTAACATGAAAGTATGGTAAGTAGTAAACACATCATTTGTAACACACCAAATTTTATTCACCAATAGTATATTGTGATTATTTTATATATTCAATGAAATGGTAAATATTTAAGGTCAAAGGAAATAAATATTGAAAATTGAAAGTTGAATAGTATTTTCAGTGAAATCACCTGTGAGGCAATGAGTTTGTCACGTGGTTTTGGAAGACCAAATGATGAGCAAAAATTATGAAATTTTACAAGGTGAAAGTATACATTCTAAGCTTTAAATTTGATAGGTCATATGAATCAATTGAAACTATGTACAAAAAGATATGAATTTTTGAAGTTAGTCCAGAAATTCTAAAAAATCTCTGGAACAGCGGTCAAAGAAATGAAATGTGAGAATGATATGCTTCTAACTGGTTAAAGTCCATATTTTTCCTTGAAACTAGACTCAATAGGGGTTCCATAACCTTTGGAATCACTTCGAAATGTTTTCTACAAAATTAGTTATGAATTTTCAAAGTTAGGGCAGAAAATCTGTCAGAATTGGCTTTATTCCGAAAATTGAAAATAAAATATGTTAGAAATTGATTAATGAAATTAAAGATTTCAAGTGTCATTATCATATGAAGAGGGGATTAGATTATGATTTATGAAGATGAGCACATATCCAATTGCATTAAAATAATGCTACATGAACATAGCAATCATGATTGATGATGGTAAGGATTATCTTGAGTGTAAGGTTGGAATTACCTTGAGTGTAAAGTTGGTCTAGTTGGAAGAAGCAATTGGTTTAGTTAGAGCATAAGAGGGGGACAGTTTTTGAGGCCAACCAAGGGAGAAGAAAACTAGTTTAATGCCAAAGGAAGCTTAATGAAGTGAGCATGTCATAATGTAAAGGAGGTATGGGTGGAGATATGGGTTGTGACAAGTGTCACCACAAGGTTGCATTTTGAAATCAAGGGCTAGAATGAAAGAAGAGAGATTTCATAAAACACATTTCCCTTTCCTCTTCCCTTTACATTTCAGCCATCTAAGAGAAAGAAGAGAGAGGGAGAGAGCATTGAAGAACTTGGAGGTTTTAGAGAGAAGAAGAAGAAGATCAAGGTAAGAAGATTGATTCTCTTAAGCTTCTCTTATCATTTTGCTTAAGAAACCTTCTCTAAACTCCTTTTCCTCATGAATCCATGATTTTGAAGACTCATTCTTAGCTTAAGGAGAGAGAGAGAGGAATGCTTAGAGAGACAGGATTCAAGATCTCAAGAGGTAACCTCACAAACCTTAGATCTATTCTTGAATGAAGTTATTGTTGAGGTTTGTGTTTGGTTTTGATGATTTATGTCAAGTTTGTAAATTTGGAAAGCCCTAATTCTAAGGGGTTATGCTACCCAAATTTCTTTGAATCATGGTTAAGATATGTTTAAATGAGTTAATAAGGGATTAGAAGTGGAAAAGTACAAGTTTTGGAAGCTAAAACACAAAAACTCCATTTTTCCATTTTTTTACCAATGTTTCGGCCAACACTGTTCTGGGGGAAGGAGCTAGATTTTCGTGAAATAGATGATTTTATTGGATTCAGTAGGCAAAAATAAGTGGGGTTATAGTTGGTCATTTTTTCAGAAAAGGCCGAAAAAACGTAATTACGAAAATGTCCCTAAAACCCTAAATCGGGGCTGTCAAGGGTATTTTTGTAATTTGACACTGAATTTGGTGATTTCGAGCCTGGAAATGGATTCCTTGGGTGAAAATATGTCAAGATAGCCCTAGTCAAAATTTTGAAAAAACATGACATCGGCCCGGGTGCAGCGGGTAGGGGTGTACATGGGCAGGGCTGCCCGATGCCCTGCCCGAAGGATCATCATGCAGCCCGATGCCTTGCCCTACCTGGTAGAAGCCCAAACATTTTCAGACTAAGTAAGGGCGGCCTAGGCACCGCGGGCTTCCCCCTGCCCAACACTTATTAGTAGAGCCGGTAATACGAGCCCAACCCACAGGCTCAACCTGTGAGCCCGTAGGTTTTGACCGGTTAGGGTTGGGAAAATCTCAACCCGCAAAAATACGGGCCGCACAAGCCCCCACCACATAGCCCGCGGGTTGGCCCGCAAAAAAATGTTTTTATATATAATAATTTTATAAAACTTATAAGTTTTCCACTCCTATCTTGGTACCTCCCAACCCAAAGAGAAAAAATCTTAGCATCTTCCCTTTTTCTTTAAACAAAATTATTATATCTTGATTGCTTGAGGATGAGTTTATGTTTTGTTTATAAACTTTGGCAAATTTGATAACTTTATCTCTTGAATTGTGGATTATGTTTTTAAATTTTTATAAGAGAAATGATTGATGCTAAGAAAGTAAATTTAATGATTTATATATGTGTGTCTCATATTTTCAACCTTATTTAAAAAATAAGAATTTTTTTTTTCAAAAAAAAATTGCGGGCCAGCGGGCTGGCTTGCAACCCACACATTGCAGGTTATGCCAACCCGTAAAAGTATGGGCCGCCCAGGCCTACAACGCATGGCCCGCGGGTTGGTGCGAGCCAACCCGCAACCCACAGGTTAGCCTACATTCCCAACTCTACTTATTAGCCCAACTTTGAAGCAACCCTAGAAGAAAATGAATTTCCATAACAATCAAAGCAAAAGTCAAATTTCTACCAGTTTTAAAGCTAATAGCTCCCATTCTACATCAAAAGGAGGCACAACCATAATTCTACATATGAAACATTCCAAAATAAGTCTATAATTTAAGTCTTGAAATCAAAAGGAGTAAAGACTACCACGTCTTTTTTTTTTATCAAAGGTAACTTCTATTATCAACCAAAGCAATACAACATAGTAAAGAACTGTCAAGACAAAAACCATTGAAAGATTCAGTCCAGAACACATCAAAGGTAAATAAAAACTAATAAAGAAGTAAATTAGTCAACACCCAAACTCTTATTGAGTAGGGGAAGCCTCCACTGGTGACTCAGATACATATACTAAAATAATTAAATAACATCCACAATCCATTAAAAACAAGGCATAAAAAAATTGTAATTAAAGCCTTGTAGTTGTGCAAGTAGTTCCATCAATCCCCTAAAACTAACAAAAGGATGAAGCAGCTAGAATTACCTACAAGTAAGCAAAGAAGAAAGTGTGTGATTATGTACAAGGAAGTTTACATTTTCAAGTAAATTTTTAAAGGTTGCAAATTACTTACTTAGCAACTCATTCTTGTAACATCATCATTCAATCACCATCATCCAGCCATACCCATTACATTCTCCCTTCTCCAAGTGCAGTATCTAGGGAAAAAAATAAAAGAACAATTACATTACAAATTATGAAATAATATCTGTGTTCAGGGGGGTGTGTGTGTGTGTGTGTGTGAATTTATAAACTTCAAAATAAAAGCTTACTTGCAAGTTGTATGGCATTTTCTGTCTCATAAGAACATGTAAATAACATAAGAACAACAAGAATGATAAATAACATAAACTTATACAGAATGATAACTTAAATAGATTCAAGGAAGCTAATAATTCTAGACAATGACAGAAAAACAGAACCAAGCTCAGGAAAACTTATACAAAATGATAACTTAAATTATAGGTTCAAGGAAGCTAATAATTTCTAGACAATGATGGAAAAACAGAACCACGCTCAAGAAAACTTGTACAAAATGATAACTTAAATTATAGGTTTAAGGAAGCTAATAATTTATAGACAATGACAGAAAAACAGAACCAAGCTCAGGAAAAAAAATAAAATCAGCACCAAGTTCTACAGAACCAAGCTCAAAGCTCAGGAAAAAAATAAAGTTAGATCTGAAATAAAATGTAAGTTCTTTTTTACTTTTTCATAGAAAATGGAATTTAGATTAAAATTCAGTTGCACTTCATTCTGATATGAAATAAAATGGAATATGGTAGCATATGATATGGATGAAATTATAAGCTATTTTTGTTGACTTTCAAATTTGCACTTCATTCATGATGTATGCACAGCAAGCCCAAAATTTCAAATTTACTATATTTTCTTGATCGATATCGCTAGCTATACATATTCTTCTAAACAAATATTTAATTGAACTATATATAGTTTGAGGTTTGTGTCTGTGCAGGGGGCTATTATAGATGAAGTTGGAGAGAATGAAGGAGAAGAAGGACAACCTTATTGCAATTCATAATCAAAGGTCAAATTTTTCCAAACATAGAAAAATGATTAAGAAATCATCAAAATCAGCACCATGGTTTGAGATCAGAGAAAATTAGCACCACTGATATCATTCGACTTCTTCATGAAGAAGGAGCAGATATTGTTAATGCCAATTACACAGTTGTTGAAGATGTAGTTATTCATACAATACACTATGAGGTAAGCAAATAAATTAAATTATACAAATGAAGATTATGGAGCAATACCCTTTCTAGTTGTATGTGCAACCGTAGAACGAGAGAGATAGATACGTTTACATATATATAATAGGTGGAACCTACCACTCTTTATATCTCTCTATCTCATCATTTGACTTAGACATGAGAAAACATATATATGCTTTTACTGATGAACTAGCATTAGACTTATCTAAGTTCTATTAATCCTTATTTTCATATTCAGACTTTAGAGTGCTTCTGAGAAAACATATATACACTTTTACGGATGCAGAGACTACTATCTGATGGCACCATAATTGCAGTAAAGCAACTCTTTTCTCTTAAATCCAAGCAAGGAAACCGAGAGTCAGGAAACAGAGAAAATCAGCACTAAAATTTGAATGAGATAGGAATTATTTCTGGACTTCAACATCCTAATTTTGTCAGGAAAAAGAGAAAATCAGCACTAAAATCTGAAAAAAAAAAATCATAACCTGGAAGTGTCGTAGACTAGAGAGATTGAGATGAGGTGCCGTGGACTAGAGATATTGAGAGATGACGAGGAGCGCTGAGCCTAAAGTGAGCAGCAGCTGCCTGGAAGTGTCGATATGCCGAGCTTGTTCGCAGTCAATGCCTTGCGGCTAGGGCAAACAACAAAGATGAGATTTGAGAAAGTGAGAAACAGTATAGAGAAAGAGAAAGGGTTAATGGCTAACAAATGTGGTGACTGGTGACAGGCAATAAAGGCCTTTACTCTTTTTTTTTTTTTTGCCAAGCAAACCAAAGGCCTCACACTCATTAATGGGCCACCTAATAAAACATATACATATATTCATATATATATATATATATAATTATATACCTATCAGGCAGGGCGGCATACCCTGCCCGATGCCCGGCCCGCAAAAATGCCCAGCCTGATTATGCTCAGTTTTTTTTGTGATGCTTTTCTTTGGGCCGGGTAGGGAAATTTTTTCCCGGGCCTGGGCAGGCGCACCGGGCACCCGGGCTTCGTGAACACCCCTAGCAGAGGGGCGGGGCCGAGGTCCTGGGGCATTTTAATAAATTTTCACCATAGACTAATATAACCACAAGAAACACTATGGAAGAGTCTAAAATGATACTTAGATAGGTTATGACCTATTTTTTGTACATTTAATATTTTAGGACCAAGTCGGAAGCCAGAAGCGACACATTTTACAGGGCACACTAAAAATTTGATCTTTGAGATAGTACTTTCCAACCCTTTAGCCATTTGTTTGGGCTTCTAGTAGCCACCTAAGGGACTTTAATGATAACCAAATCTAAATGTTTTGAAGTCATTTGAGTATTGGGATAAGTGATAACCCGTTGTCCTTAATTATGATTATAGGATTTGATATTTGCTCAGAACGTAGAAGGCCTACACCTGAACAAGAATGGAAAGAACAAGAGAGTGACACTTTCTCCTATATCATGTTTAATGCATTACTTGTTTGTATTTATCATTGAATGATCAATTGGGTCATGGCGGGTAGCCTGACCTTGAATGCTACTAGTGCTGATTGGGTCTGTGGCAATTAGCCCTGTCTTAAATGTTGTTGATTGGGTCTGTGGCATTTTGCCCGGCCTTAAATGTTCTTGTTTAGGTCTGTGGCAGTTAGCCCGGCCTTAAGTGTAGCTGATTGGAACGTGGTGGTTAGCCCGACCTTAAATGAATGATTGAGTTGTGGCGGGTAGCCCAGCTTTGAATGTTGATATTACTGAATTGTGATATATACTTACATGCTATGTTTAATTATGCATCATATACATGAAATGTTAATACTGGAATTCTTTTGAATCTCACTCTTTTCAATTAACAAAATTTAGCCAAGGCAAGCAGGTCAAGGGACAAGCAGGTGAACAAGAACGACTAGGATTGCCATTAATAGTCTTAGCTTTTAGCTTTTGGTTATCATTTTGGACAATTGTAAATATATGTTGATCATAGAATTGTAGTTGTCGTGTAATCTCCGGTATGGAAACTGAGATGGGCAATGAAGCCATGTAAAACCCTTTAATTATACCCCGGGTGAATGTCGGAAAATTTGCTAGCACTCTAATATTGTGTATGTGACAAACTGAACAAACCAAATGTTTTTATTTAAAAATGAATGGAAACCGTATTATACGAGTATTGTAAAAAAGTTTTAAATTATCCTCAATCTCTTATTCAATTATAAAACGCGTTTCAAACACTAATCATGACTTTGATGACGACAGGGTTTACATCATTTATAAAAAAATTATAATGGGATGCTAATCACTAACTTGGTGTATTACCGAAATATAATTCACTCCTTTCAAAACTTCCCAAAACAATCATCCTTATAGTCACCTAATCGCCTAACCAATAGAACAATATCATCACTTCAATATAATTCTTTTACTTAAATGTATTATCAAGATTTAAGCATCCATCCCCAAACTCAAGATAATTGTACTAGTTAATTTCTTTATTGCATTAGATAGCCACACATTCAAACTAGTAGAAAAGAAGGCAAATCTATTCCAATAACCTTAACTTTTCAATAAGCATATAATCACAAGTCCAATTAATAATTGGATCTAGTCGCACTTAACTATTAAATCCAACACTTAAATCTTGAAGGAACTTATCCCACCCTCCCTTTCTTAAACATACCACTAATTTTCATTTTATACCTCAAACCTTACCACCGCCGTTTTATGCATATATATTCAAACAATATGACTATTTGAATTTCAAACATAGACTAGACAACCTTCATCCAAACAAACTTTATTACAACATCTACATGAAATATAAGGTTTTTAAACTTACCCCTCATTAAGATTTCTATCACACATTCAACCCAAAATAAGATCTAAATGTTCTCCACCATTCGAAATACTATGAAGCCACATGTGTAATTGAGCCCTTTTTCCATTTGAACATTTCATCAAACACCTTGTGAGCACTCAAGCTTAGTTCACAAAACAAACATCTTTATTCACAAGTTAATAATAATTTCTGAGCATCCACATAGTCTAAATAAATTTTCTCAAGTCTATTCCTTTACAAGATTCATCGCACAACCACAAAAAGTAGCATCCATCAATCAATCTCATGCCTTGTATATAAATTTCAACCACATATCAACAAAAATACCTATTGACTTTATCCTTCCGCTCCAATATAATTTTCTCTTAATGACAGCCTCCAATCCTCCTTTTCTCCTTAAATAATCAGCTGCAACAACGGAAGGTAGATTCAATTCTTCTTTCCTCACTAGTCAGGGCAACAAGGAAAGAAAGGACCAAGATTGCTCAACCTAAACCAACCTGAACCAAACAAGAAGGAAGAGATCTTGAGCTTTACACACACACACGGAGGACTTCACTGAAACAGGGGATAAAGAAGATCGAGGTCGCAGCACCCAAAAAGAAGCTTCGACGGACTTGGCGCAGCAGCATCAACCGAGGAGGACAATGGAGGGAGAATAAGAGACCATAACGAACTGCTCCCAAGATGGCGGTGGTCTTTGGTGCACACAGTGACAACGGCCAGGGAAAACAGAGAGACAGAGGAGAGTGAATGGAGTTAGAGGTTTCACACAGCAAAAATCTCTTTCGTTGGTCTTGTTTTACTCGGTGGAATGAAGGACCCGGGGGGGGACCTGATGGCGCTTGCTCTCTCTTTTTTTAAATGGGCATTCTTGTAATTTTAGGTGCTAAAATGAAAATAAAATCTCCTTCAGGCAGGAGCAAGATTCGAACTGTGTACCTTGAGCATAACGCCAACTTCCAATGCACCGAAGTGCAAGTTCTTCTTCTTCTTTTTTTTTTTACTAACAAACTGGATTACATTAAATCTCACACAGAATAATACATAAACACCAGTCCACCATAGGCCTAGGACCAAGCCCTATACCATCAACCTCCGTCTATGAGAAGAGCGGAAAGTGGGTGATCTAAGATGACAAAGTTGTCAAGGCAACTATGGGATAACTTAGCTAAGTAATCAGCATGCCGATTTTGATCCCTAAGGATATGTCTAATGCAGACATGCCAATCTCTCAACAATCAAAACCTAGCCTCGTCTATAACCTCCTCAAAGGGGTGTGTATGCTCACAGCCCCTAGTGAGTAAATTAACAGCTTCAATACAATCCGTATAGAGAATAAGCTTCTTGAGATTCCTATTCCAGCATAGCTGTAGCCCCTGGGTCATAGCGATGATTTCAGCAATTACTGGCGGCACCTGGGTGAGTCTGCACATATATCCGCACACCCAACCTCCATCCTCGTCTCTGATAACTCCTGCACTTCCACTCTGACCTGAGTCTAGGACAAAGCCATCCGCTTCAAGAGTATAGACTCCCTGTTCCCTTACTAGTTGGTCCCCATTCCCATTCACCGCTTGATTATAAAAGTTGCAGTGAGTGCTTAAATCCATATCCCAGCTTGCACGAAAGAAACTCGAATAGGCATTGTGATAGTCGAAGTTGACTTCCTCTCCAAACAGTTTCCGGCATCTGTCGATCCATATGTCCCAGGAAACATACCCAAATAGGGTTGGCCAATTGACTTTTTTGGTAAAATCTCGACCCGCAACATGCTTCAGGTTCCATTCAATCCAATCAGCTCCCTGCAAATTTGTAAAATTTTCCCACATACCTGGTTTGACAATTGAGATCCACCTTTCACGAGCGTTAACGCAATCTCTAAGGAGGTGCATCAGGTCCTCCTCCTGCTCACATTGAAACGGGCAAGAGGCAAGGTTAGATATACCCCTCCTAGTTCTGAGCTGCGCTGTATGAACTCTTCCGTGCGCCGCCAGCCACATGAAAGCTTTGATCTTCTCGGGGATTTTCCATTTCCATAGCAATCTCCATAAACATGAATTTGACCTGTCAACACCTGCAGAAATAAACTTGTACGCAGAACTAACAGAAAAACAACCGTCCGAAGACGGCTTCCAAACATACTTATCTTCTCCTCTGATATCACAAGGAGGCCTGGCTGAAATGATTTTCCGAACAATGTGATCCTGGAACCAGCTACTCATTCTAACAATGTCCCAATCACCCCAAGGATTAGTGAAATTGCACACCTTTTCCTCCTGGTCCACCAGTCCCTCTCGTCCAGGGACTAAGTCAATCAAAGGACGGTTAGTCTCAGACCAGTTATCAAGCAAGTTCTTCTTTATCACCGTAAAAGTAATACAAAAATATTAATTAGTTCATCATTTTATTTTGAGAGAATTGTGAATAAATACCTTTTTAATAAATTAATTATTAAATATTATCTTAAATGATCTATTACACATGAAAGGAAGATATTTTATATACACCAGAAGATTGTTTGTACATTCATATGAAAGATTTTTACACACACAGAAGATTGTTTGCACACAATGAATGATCGTTTACACACATGAAAGATTGCTTGCTCATTTGATAGAATTCAATAATTAATTTGCTCTAAAAATATTTTTAGACGATTTTCCCTATTATTTTGATTTTCCAGGTTGTTACAAGAAACCCCTATCTCTATGGCAGTCCACTTGAAAGGCTGTGTCGTGATGAAAAGAAGAAAAAATCACAAGACTCATTGACTGTTGAGAGATGATGATTCCTTGTTGAGCTGAGGATTCTATATAAGCATGGGTTTGGCATTTGGTACTGAATTTTGGGCCATCTTTGGCCCATTGCTTCTCTTCCCGTCTTGGAGGCACACCTACTGCACCTTGCTGTATGATGTGTACGACAAGATCTATATGCTTACAGCTCACAGTAATCAGCATGACAAGATGCCACAGGTTCCTTGAAAAATACTAAGTGGTAATCTTATTTCTTTCTTTTTTTACTTTCCTCGTTTTTCTTTCTCGAAATTTAAAATTGAAAAATAAAAATAGATCAATTGGTCCAAAATATAACTTTTTTCTCACGAAAAAGTATATATAAAGTCTGTGAAATAATTTGGATGAATCTTGAAATTTTCTGGTCTAGTTTTATTATTAATTTATGACAAATTAAGTCACTTCAGCTTTGGATATTGAAATTTTAACGTTGACTTGGTTTTCAATGCTATAAATTGTAAGCAGGATCATGAGAGGACACTGATCATTGGAAGCTTAAAGATCATGATGAGAGAGCTGCAGTTAGGAGCACCTAGAAGCAAATATGTGGAATTGGTTTACACTACCTACGACGAAAATAAATCATCCTTGTGTGCTTATGTTAATTAATCACACTTGTGAATTTCATCTACATATTGTGATATTCTCATTAGGCTTGTGAAACTTATCTTTTTATATATACACGTGTCGAATGAAAATATGGCTACAGAACTATTGTTTAATTAATATGAAACCTTTTCGGGCAAAAAAAATTAATATGAAACCTGTCTTGTGTTGATATAATCAACACACTCGTGGAATGCCAGAGTAATTTGCAAATTTAGGTTGAAGTACAACCAGCCCTTTTGTTTTTCAAATTCACTTGACCTTTCTTCTATCTAGTTCGTAAATAATTAGTTGAGGATAGACTTTGAGGGAATTACAATTAGATAACAAAATGTTGAATTAATGATAATCAAGTCTTCAACAAAATTTTCTGGGAAATGCAGATATTAATTTTGTTGCAAACCGGAATCCTAGTTGCAACCTGAGAGTTACATTATTTGCAATTGATGAGATGCCTAAAGTGGCTTCAAACACAAAAAGACTTGTACAATCTTGATGTTTCAGATACTATGATTTTAGGCATGGCAATAACAACTGCTTTTTTATGCTTTGACAAAAGAAATTTGAACCATTTGAATGGTTCAAGCAATAATATCGAAGGACAATTCAAATTATTGTTTGAATTGCAACTCATTTTTCATGAAAATTTATTGGGATTCTAATTGCCATTAAATTTCATTTTTCAGACCTATAGGCTATATAACTGTCATTCTCTTGTGGACTTTCAGAAACTAGTAATAATTTCGATAAAAAAAAAAAAGAAAATAGTAATAATAAGTTGAAGATTGGAATATCCGGTGATACACAACGCAGGCCCATATATGGAGAGAGATTTCACATGAGGGCCCATGACAGTAAAGTAATTAGGCCCAAAATATAATGGGCTCCTTTAGCCCAATAACTCTACATCCAGTACCACTTGCAACATATGCCTTTTACACACCATAAGAAACTATTAGATGAGATATCAAGCAGTTTTACCTATAAAGAGAAAAATATAAATTCAAATTTCAGAAAATGTATTTTTTAAGAGGGCTTTACCTTAACGTTCTCAACCCTCAGAGATTAGGCTCAAGTTCAAATTGACTTGGGGATACTCTGGGTTCATAAAAAAAAGAAAACGATGCCTTTTCCACACACGAATACAATGAATTTTTTTCTTAGAGTATGAGATTTCAATTGTAGGAGCATTAGGTTGAATATTTTTTGTTAGTCATATTTTAGTTTACAAATGCTATAACAAAATGTGTCTTCTTTCATGATCATCTGAGAAGTTTAATTTACACTACCTTCGGTTTAAGTGCAAGACCAATTGATTACTTTTGAAAATATTAAGGGAAGTTAATTAAATTACTTTAAAGTATTCATATTTATCATTTTTCTTCAAACTAATTTGTTAGACTTATAAAATAATATATAATCTAATGATATACAACATATAATATGATTAAGTATTTTATTTAACTTCTTTATTCTCTTCAAAAAGTCATATGTGTTTTATATTTATGACTAGAGGCAATATATTAAAAATTAAGTTCATTTAATTTGTTTTGTTTCAAAATATTAAAACTGAAAGTATAACGCATACAATATGATTGACCAATAGCATTTCCATGCTATGCCTTTATACACTTTTTTTTTAAAAAAAAAAATTGAATTGGGAAAATAAATGCTATAAAATAATATGGTGATCTATCATGACAATCATGGGAGGTAAAAGACGACAACAAGGAGTAAGAAAGTAAAAATGATAACCAGGTTGAATCTAGTTGAAAGGGATAGTCCTTTACAATATGACGGATTAAGATTTAAATTCTTATTAAGAAATGTTTCTATATTTAGTATTTGATGGTATTTTGAACACAAATACCTCCATAAGGAGATATATGTGTTTATAAAAAGCAAAGAAATGATAAGCAAACACTTACAATAATAAAAGAAATACACAATTTATTCTCATTGTCACTCTGTGAATAATTCTTCTATTGTTTTTCACTTCACTGCACAACATAGCGTACCCCTCCTTTTCTCTTGTTTGATTATTACTTCTTTCGATCTTAAATATAAGATAAAGTTAATTTTTTATGACGAAATTAAAAAATTTAACATATCTTATATTTAAAACCGATGGAGTATTACTTTATTAATAAAATTATCTAAACAAAACATGTATGATTCACCCCATGAGCTGGTAAGCTAATGAATAAATCCTATATGCAACAAAAGATGCTTTTTCTTAAAAAAAAAATAATAATGGGCTTGTCATGACATTGGTCCCCAAATGTGCGTCCTTTTTTTAATTGTTCTTATAATTTTATTTATTATTATTGAACTGTTCATTCAAACTTCAAAGTCATCTCCTACAATGGCATTAGTTTTTTCGTTCTTAATTTATGTTTTCACTAATTGACATATATCCATAATCAAAGGACCTTCATGTTTTTTATCTCACAACATCAATATTTTACCATTTTCAATTTCACTGAAGATTCAATGGAATTCATCATTTTGTTCGATGTGCTTGCAATTATTTTGAAATTTTACCTTTAAAAATAATAAAAAAAAGATTACATCTAGAGTAAAAAAAAAGGGAGAATTGCTTATAAAGATATCATTGGAAACTTTTTTATCAAATGGGAATTGAGGGAAAATCTTTTGCACATAAGAAGATTATTCAAACATAAGGAAATGTCATATAGGAAAGATATATTGCACACAGGGGGAAATTGTTTGAATACAAGGGAAGATCTTTTGCACACGGAGAAATTGTTTGTGCCTGAAGGTCTCATTTAGCAAATGAGTTTTCAATAAGGTATTTTTGAACAATTTTTCCTAAAAAAAATTTCCTTAGCAAAAACGATAAAATATCCTAAATACTTCTGCGGGACGACAAAGGTCTGTGAGATTTGAATACAGGAGTCCAATTGAAAGTTGAAAGATTAGTTAAAAACAAGAAGAAGAAAAAAAAGAAGAAAACACGTAAATATTAAAGTTTTAAAAATGTGCACTAAACATCAAATAAAAAAAGCTAGCGTAGGTTCACAATTTTTGTGGTCTAGCAGGTGAATTTTCATGATCCGACTCTTCAGTCACATATACTTCCTACAAATTAAGTCTTTTATTCAAATCATAACTTTTTTTTTTAAAGAAGTGAAATGAACTTTGAATTCACAGCGATTACCTTTTGTTTATCATAAAGCATTATCTCTAACACAGAAAACACTTATTAGAAGTACAATCAAAATATAATAAGCCAAAAAGATTAACAAGCCATCACATCATCGTTAACTTATTGATTGGTTTCCATAACTAGTCCATATACTATCATTAATTTCATTTTTTTCCGACGAAATCTACTTGTCAAGCGCATCGATCTTCCAGTCGAGCTTTTGAAATACTCACGCATCTATCTTTACATATATGGGTCCACTGGCTTCCAAAAAACATTTATAAAAGGTAGACTTTTGGAATATCAAGTATTGCAATTAATTAGGAACTTTGAAATTTGAAGTGTGCTTACGTTGGAGTGAATTAAAACAATCAATGAAAGCGATATATGTACATTCATGCCACCTACAACACGCTACACTGTTTCCTGTTTGAAGAAATAAATGATTATATATATTGAAGGTTACCATGTTATATCTTATTTATTACCAAAATATGATGTGTCAAATAATCTTGAAGTGCTATGTGATTAGGTTTGAAGGCTTTAAAAGAGCGTTGGAAGCTGGAAGGGGTGCACTTTGGTGGTGGGAAAATCATAAGAGCCAAGTGCGGAGTAGAAGCAGATACTGCCAGCCACCATAGGAATAATATAGCATCTATCATGTGGTTATTTGTGTTAATTATTTGCTGTCGTGAATTTGGTGTTTTTCTTATGATCTTTTTTCTTCCATAAGGGAAAATATGCGTACAAAACTATTTTGTTTTAATTAGTTGTTTTTCTACGTTGGACATGTGAGTAATAGAATATCTCGATAAAAAACTTTCAAAATTTTCATAAAATTATATTTGAAGTTAGAAAAATATTTTCTTTATAGAATATGAATTGCATCATTATCAATTTGACCAACTCTAGTGGTATTAATTAGGAAATCAATTTTAAGGAGAAAAATCATTGATTCCAAGTTCAGCATTATCATTGGGATTAACATAATGGGCCCTTTGACGATGTTAATTGGTTTTAGTGTTTCAAAATTTGGTGCTAGAGTAACAGTTTATGGGTTTTCATATCTCAATCCATGATTCGTATGTCTCAAGCTCCTGGCAAACTTAACCTTGCGAGAACAAAAATGGTTAAGTTTTGATCCAATTCACAATAAGCATTTCATTATCTTTCTGAATATATAAATATAATCAAAATTCCATTTGTCAAAGGGTCTTGCAAATAAATATGGAAAAAATGTAAAATCAAATGAACGTTCATAAAATATTAATAAATCTTGTTAAATAAAGCATCAATATATAATATATTATGCATACAAAATGCACTTATAAATAAGTTGAATTTTCTATCAAAATATTGTCTGCCCTTGGTATCTCTAATTCTTGGCATCAAATAGGCAATTTTCTTATTGAGCTTGAAGCATTGCACACAACAGCATAATACACAATTGGTTGAAGATCTTCACCAAGGTTTGTAACCTTTGTGTTAAGCTAAAAACTGGAGAAAATTTGTTGATTATGTGTAAGAGTAAAATTACGATTCTTTTCGACAGTAGTAAATTAATGAGTGAATTCTTTATAGCAAATTTAAAGGAATATAAAAGAAGAAGAGTGGATATTAATGTAAAATGAGTAGTCCTCTGCCTATAAACACTTCTCTATCTTATTGTATTTTGTTTTCCAGAAAACGAGATTTGTGCTCAAGTGGTGGAAGATCTTTGCATTTTTTTTCCTGTTGAATCTAGATCTTAATCTTAATAACAAGTTAATAGAAGAGTGGGATATGAGTTCAATCATCTGCTTCTTCCTTCTTCTTTTTTCCTCTTCATTTTCATATTGTAATAATTACTTTGTTGATAGTGAAGTAACTGAAATATAATAAATCACCCCTTCAAATTCATTGTTTTCCTGGAAGCATGACTTAAAAAAGGACTGAAGTGGTGGTAGGCCTTGTCTCTGGTTTTTCCAATCTTGTTAAAGTTAATTAATCCAATATCACGAAGTCGTCTCGCACATGGTCCACCTCATGACTTGAAGCCCGCCCCCAAATGCACGTCTGGGCTTCAACTCTTAATTTTTGACCCTACTCTCCACAGTCACACTACACATACAAGAAAACTCTTGTGATTACATGGACAATCAAACGATAGTGAAGTAACTGAAATGGTCCACCTCATGACTTGAAGCCCACCCCCAAATGCACGTCTGGGCTTCAACTCTTAATTTTTGACCCTACTCTCCACAGTCACACTACACGTACAAGAAAACTCTTGTCATTACGTGGACAATCAAACGATAGTGAAGTAACTGAAATGGTCCACCTCATGACTTGAAGCCCACCCTGTAATATCCCGAAATTTGGGATTGGAGGCTTGGGAATAAGCCTAAATTAAGTAGACTGTTAAGCCCCAATTTAGCAGGAGCCCAAATTTATCCCTTAATGATTTCTATATCTTTAGGGTATTAAGAAAGTAAAATGGTGAATTTTGGAGAAAGTGATTATGCTTACGGTAAAATCGCCTATGAGGTAGTGGGCTTGTCATGTGATTTTGAAAGATCAAATGATGATCAGAAATTATGATATTTTACAAGATGAAAGTAGACATCTTAAGCTTTAATTTGATAGGTCATATGAATCAATTAGAGCTATATACAAAAAGATGTGAATTTTTGAAGTCAGCACAGAAAAACTATGAAATTTCTTGAACAATATGCAAAGATTTAAATTCTGGGAATTTTGTGACTCCAGAAAGCAAAAGTATATATTTTTCCTTGAAACTAGACTCAATAAGGGTTCTATAGGCTTTGGAATCACCTCATTTCAATTTTTCTAGAATTAGTCATGATTTTTCAAAGTTTGGGCAGAAATATGCCAGAATTTTACAAAAATTCGAAAATTGGGAAAATTAGTTAATTAAATGGGGACATATTATTAAAATCATCTTCTTCTTCCCTCAGCACCAGAACTGACGTGCTTTATGTAGAAAATAGAGAGAGGAGTTGAGAGAAAAATAGAGAGGAGGAAGGAGAAATCTCACGAGATAGGTCGATTTCTCAGGTGAATTCGTACCTAACGTGTATAATCCTTCTCCTAAGCTTATCTTTTATGTTGTTTGAGGTGTTTGAGGCAAGATTTTTGGAGTTGGGAAGCTTAGGGTTTTCAGCCAAGAAGAGGAAAAGCCAGTGGGAGCTTGAGGTAACTTCCAAACTCTTGTATATTGACTATTCTAGCTGTTGTGGGCAATTTAATCGGTGAAATTTCGCCGGATTGCCGTTGGTTTTAATTTATGGAAATGGGTTGTGGGGGCTGTTATGCTGCCCAAATTGATACTAAATGGTAGTTGTAACCTAATGGAATAGTCAATAAAGTGGTTAGGAGTAGAAAGGAATGTGTTTACGGAGCCGAAACCGAAAAACCCCAATTTTTCCCTTAAAACCTATATATTTTGGTCAGCATTGTAAATGGGTCTTAGAGTTGGATTTTCAATGATTTGATGATTCCATTGGATTCAGTGGGCGAAAATAGGTGGGGTTACAATTGGGCACTTTTTCGGAAAAGGCCGAGAAAGCATAATTACAAAAATGCCCCTAAAACATTGAAATAAGGGCTGCCAAGGACAATTTCGTCTTTTGGCAGTGAATTTGGTAATTCCGAGTCCGGAAATGGATTCCTTGGGCGAAAATATGTCCAGATAGCCCAGGTTAGAATTTTGAGAAAAGTACAGCCGGACGGGGTACAATGGGCCCGGGTCCCCAGGGGTACTTTAGTAATTTTTCAAGATAGACTCATATAGCCCCCAGAAACACTATGGAAGTGTCTAAATAGTACATTTGACATTGTAGGATCAAATATGGAGCTCCGAGTTGTTTGCACGTAGATCGAGGCACGTGTTTCGAGGGAGAAAAGGGTTAAGGTAGGGGACTTACCTTACTTGTTTTATATTTATGACTTGAGGCAATATATTAAAAATTAAGTTCATTTAATTTGTTTTGTTTCAAAATATAAAAACTGAAAGTATAACGCATAACATATGATTGACCAATAGCATTTCCATGCTATGCCTTTATACACTTTTTTTTTAAAAAAAAATTGAATTGGGAAAATAAATGCTATAAAATAATATGGTGATCTATCATGACAATCATGGGAGGTAAAAGACTACAACAAGGAGTAAGAAAGCAAAAATGATAACCAGGTTGAATCTAGTTGGAACTTGGAAGGGATAGTCCTTCACAATATGACGGATTAAGATTTAAATTCTTATTAAGAAATGTTTCTATATTTAGTATTTGATGGTATTTTGAACACAAATACCTCCATAAGGAGATATATGTGTTTATAAAAAGCAAAGAAATGATAAGCAAACACTTACAATAATAAAAGAAATACACAATTTATTCTCATTGTCACTCTGAATAATTCTTCTATTGTTTTTCACTTCACTGCACAACATAGCGTACCCCTCCTTTTCTCTTGTTTGAGTATTACTCCTTTCGATCCTAAATATAAGATAAAGTTAATTTTTAATGACGAAATTAAGAAAGTTAACATATCTTATATTTAAAACCGATGGAGTATTACTTTATTAATAAAATTATCTAAACAAAACATGTATGATTCACCCCATGAGCTGGTAAGCTAATGAATAAATCCTATACGCAACAAAAGATGTTTTTTCTTAAAAAAAAAAAATAATGGGCTTGTCATGACATTGGTCCCCAAATGTGCGTCCTTTTTTTAATTGTTCTTATAATTTTATTTATTATTATTTTACTCTTCATTCAAACTTCAAAGTCATCTCCTACAATGGCATTAGTTTTCTCGTTCTTAATTTATGTTTTCACTAATTGACATATATCCATAATCAAAGGACCTTCATGTTTTTTTTATCTCACAACATCAATATTTTACCATTTTCAATTTCACTGAAGATTCAATGGAATTCATCATTTTGTTCAATGTGCTTGCAATTATTTTGAAATTTTACCTTTAAAAATAATTTTAAAAAAAGGGAGAATTGCTTATAAAGATATCATTGGAAACTTTTTTATCAAATGGGAATTGAGGGAAGATCTTTTGCATATAGGAAGATTATTCAAACATAAGGAAATGTCATATAGGAAAGATATATTGCACACATGGGGAGATTGTTTGAATACAAGGGAACATCTTTTACACACGGAGAAATTGTTTGCGCCTGAAGGTCCCATTTAGCAAATAAATTTTCAATAAGGTATTTTTGAACAATTTTTCCTAAAAAAATTCCTTAGCAAAAACGATATAATATCCTAAATACTTCTGCGGACGACAAAGGTCTGAAATCTCATGAGATTTGAATACAGGAGTCCAATCTTTAATTTCATTTTTTCCCGACGAAATCTACTTGTCAAGCGCATCGATCTTCCAGTCGAGCTTTCGAAATACTCAGGCATCTATCTTTACATATATGGGTCCACTAGCTTCCAAAAAACATTTGTAAAAGGTAGACTTTTGGAATATCAAGTCTTGCAATTAATTAGGAACTTTGAAATTTGAAGTGTGCTTACGTTGGAGTGAATTAAAACAATCAATGAAAACGATATATGTACATTCATGCCACCTACAAGTCTACAACACGCTACACTGTTTCGTGTTTGAAGAAATAAATGATTATATATATTGAAGGTTACCTTAATGTTGAAGTAATCCAAGTTGCGAGAGAACAAGAGTGACGACCATGTATATTTCAAATACTCTAAAGCTGCTTCAAGCCACAGTGTTCGTATGGATTTTGATCCAACAAGTAAACAGTTGCATAGAGAGAGAAAGGCAAGCATTTGTGGAGCTGAAGAAAGACCTCGTGGATGACTATGGCATTTTATCTTCATGGCGTGAAGATGATGAAGACGGTGATTGTTGCAGATGGTGGGGCATTAAGTGTAGCAACCAAACAGGCCATGTTGTGGAGCTCGATCTTCGTGCTCGTGTTTATGACCAACCTTTGAGAGGTAAGATTAGTGAATCACTGGTGGAACTGAGACATTTAAAGTTTTTGGATTTAAGTTGGAATGATTTTCATGGGAATCCAATTCCTGAATTTATTGGTTCTCTTGTTAAACTAAGGCACCTTCATCTGACTCAAGCTTATTTTGGTGGGAAAATTCCTTATCAATTGGGAAACCTGTCAAGCTTAGAAATTCTTTATCTCTCATACAACTATCTAATCGGAGAGATCCCATGGCAATTGGGAAACCTTGTCAATTTGCAAGAACTTATGCTCCCATTCAACGATCTAGGTGGTGTAATTCCTTACCAACTTGGTAATCTTTCAAGATTAGAGAATCTTGGTCTTGGTTCAAATGATAATCTCCAAATTGACAATATTCAATGGATCTCTCACCTTTCTTCTTTGAATACTCTTGATCTAGGTGAAGTGTCCTATCTTAGAACATCAAAAAAATTGTTGCAAATTATTGGCCAGCTACCAAATTTGCAATATCTAAGTCTCTCAAATTTTAGTCTTTCAGATATGGATCTTCTTTCGGTCTATTCTTCGCAGCTAAACTTTTCTCATTCTCTCATTCAACTTGATCTGTCTCATAACATGTTCACATCATCCATATTTTCGTGGTTGTTCCGTTTGAACTCTACTAATCTTATATATTTGGGTCTCGACTCAAACCTCTTAGACGGTCCCATTCCAGATGATCTAGGCAAAATAATGAGTTCCCTTCAAATATTGTATCTTGAGAGGAATCAATTAAATGGAACTATGCCAAACACAATTGTGAACCTAGTAGAATTGAAAGAGCTCGATGTTGCAAGCAATTCTTTGGAAGGTGGGATCACAAACATGGCCCATTTTTCCAATCTCACAAATTTGAAGTTCTTAGATTTATCTTGGAACTCTTTCACATTGAATTTTAGCAACAATTGGGTTCCTCAATTTCAATTGGCATCCTTTGCAGCCCCATCTTGTAAATTGGGCCCTTCTTTTCCAAAATGGCTTCAAACACAAAATGACTTATACGATCTCGATGTTTCGAATGCTGGGATTTCAGACATGGCAACAACAACTGCTTTTCTATGCTCTGCCAAAAGAAATTTGAACAATTTGAACATGTCTAGCAATAATATGAGAGGACAACTCCCAAATTGTTGGAATAACTTAGCATCATTGAGAATTCTTGATTTGAGCAATAATGAGTTTTTTGGAAACATTCCAACTTCAATGGGCTCCTTGCTTTTGGTCCGGCACTTAATTTTACGTGACAACCACTTTACAGGCCCAATTCCATCTTTGAAGAATTGTTCCCAGTTGGTCATGTTGGATGTGGCCCATAATAAACTGCTAGGACCCATACCTACATGGATGGGATATAACCTCCATAACTTGCAAGTCCTTAGCATGAGAAACAACCACTTGAATGGGAGTTTGCCACTAGATCTGTGCCATTTGACAGCCATTCAAGTTTTAGATCTTTCACTGAATAACTTGTCTGGACAAATACCAAAATGTCTCCAAAACCTGTCAGCAATGTCTCGAAAACCTACACCTATTGATGCCATTGATGTATTCTACGTCTTTATAAATGGCTCTTCTTCATATGTTTTTAGTTATGATTTTTATCCCACAGTGAGGTGGAAAGGAAAAGAATTGTCGTTCAAGGACAATCAAAGACTTTTGAAGCTCATTGATATGTCCCAGAATGAACTAAGTGGGAAAATTCCAAGAGAAATTGGGAATCTCTCAGAACTTGTGTCCTTAGATTTATCAGGCAACAATTTGAGTGGTGAAATTCCTTGGGAGTTTGGAAATCTACATGCTCTTGAATTCCTTGATTTATCAACAAATCATATGTCAGGAACAATTCCTTCAAGTTTTTCTGCACTTAGTTGGCTGGCTGTTTTGAACTTATCAAACAACAATTTATCTGGACAAATTCCATCGGGAACGCAACTCCAAAGTTTTGATGCATCTGCATATGATGGGAATCCCTATCTATGTGGAAGTCCACTAAAAAGACTTTGTCCATACGAGAAAGCATCAAAAGCCCCATCGATTGAGGAAGAGGAAGATGAATCATTTATATCTCAGGGATTTTACATAAGCATGGGTTTGGGATTTGTTACTGGATTTTGGGCAATCTTTGGCTCTTTGCTTATATTCCCTTCTTGGAGGCATGCCTACTTCACCTTCCTAAGTAATTTGTACGAGAGGATTGTTGTGGTTTCACTAATCAACTTGGCAAGGTGTCACCGGCTACTTAGAAGATAAGTGGTACGTAATTGCCTCGCCCTTCTTTATCTTTTCCTTTTTAAGATAATTAGTTTACTGCGTATTGGATTGATCCAATAATATATCTTATTTATTACCAAAATATATATAATGCGTCAAATAATCTTGAAATGCTATGGTGGTGGTTGCTTTTCTGGCCAGTGGACCCAACTCATTGTTGGAAGCTTGGAAGTGGAAGCAATATCTGTGGTATGGAACACAGCTCGCGCAGGAATAAATAATTCTATGAATCTCGTGTTGTTTTATTTTCTTCAATACTTGTCAATTTGTATTGTGAATCTTCTCTTTTCATCTCTATCATGAATGTAAGTATTCTTGGCCCGCCTGTAAAAATAGGCCAAGTATTCTGTTATATATCACCTAAAATTTGTATAAAAAAAATATATCAGCTTAATTTGTTGTGAGTAATTTATTTGAAATTTTTGTAATTTATTTTAAACATGGTTTTGATGCATCAAGAAACCAAACACGATAAGAATTCACAAGCAGCCTCACAAACGACATACGAAATCCCAAAGAAATCAGAGGGTTGTTTTATTTTGTTTTTAAGCATTGTTTTTTTGTTTTTAAAAACAATAAAGCAATAAAACTTGTATGGTAAATTATTTTTAAAAAAATTGTTTTTAAAAGCAAAAAAAAAAATAGAAAGTTGTCTTAAAAAACTGAAACATAAAGACAGTTTTTAATTTTTTTTTGTTTTTGTTTTTCTATTTTTTATTTTTTGAGGCTGTTATTTATTTACTATCGACACTATACTACCCGTGAAAACCACCGCCACATCACATGATCGCTACGTCACTTTAAAAACATATTTTTGAAAACAACTATCTAAACTTTTTCCTTTCTTACTTTTAAAACTTATTTCCAAAAACTATTTTTAGGGACAAAAAACAAAGAATATAATCAAACAAGCCCTACATTTTCTAAGATCATCACTTGCAGCATAAGTGTATCATCACCTTCCATAACCTTCATCTCCAAATAATACTTTTAACGCCTAAAAAAATTCCTTATACGACCAAATAGGCTATGTTATGAATCTTGATCTTCGTGCTCGTGATACAGCCCAAGTGAATCTATGAATCAATGTTATAGAAATTGAATCTTGTTGGATATGATTAGTTTTGATGATGTCAAATATAGATATGAAGTGATAAGAGCAAAAAGTTTATATAATGTATTTCTTTGACTAACTACTATATTTAATGTTACATATTTTGTAGATTAGTCAAGCAAAGAATGAAGAAGATTGAATTGATGAAAATGAACAAGAGGAAGAAGAAGAAAGAAATTGAAGATAATCAAAGAGATGCTTACTTTGGTTATGGAGAATTATTATCAAGAGGAAAACCAAGAAGAAAGATATTGAAGAATGAAGAACTTGGAAGATCTATCATGAATATCAAGATTCAAGTTGTTAGATGTGATATTGGAGGTTTCTATAATATTACCGGAGGTTTCTATGATCAAATAATGGTTGGAATATGTTAATATGAAGCTAAGATGACTTATATATGAGTTTTGGCACTTCTAGAGGAGTTATGCTCGAGCACAAGGTGTTATGCTCGAGCACAGGAAGAACATGCTCGAGCACAGACCATTTCACTCGAGCACGGGTGCATACTCTGTTCTACTCTGTTTTACGTTCAGCCTGAGCGAGGTCTGGTCTTTTGATCATATCTCTCAAACTACACGTCGGATTGACCCGAAACCGGTGGCATATGAAAGAAGACTCCCAACACGTAAAATTGGCACCAGAATCACATTGAAAGAAGATCAAATGAAGTAGATATGATTCGTCGAAAATGAAACTGAAATCACCGTCACTTTCTGACACAGGTTCGGTATTTTGAGTATAACTCACAAACCACACATCGGATTGAGACGAGACCAGTGCCAAATGAAAGTAGACTCAAAGAGCTTTCCATGGATAGGTAATTTGCATAATTTGAACGTATATTCTAGGAGCTATGCCTTCTGGAAGTTGATGCTTGTGCAGACTAGCGAAATATACACTCTTTGGATCATAACTTGCAGAATACAACGAGTTTGGAGCTGATTCTTGTTGCATTGGAATGCATATGGCAAGAGCATTCTTATGATACATCATTTGAATCAAATGAACAAAATTTTTCCAAAGTGGCCCCACATCACCCGCGAGTGTAAAAACTTTCCCTCTAAAAATGTCATGCGAGTGATGTACAGAAGCAGCTGAAACATGAAGAAAAGTACCTCACTCGAGCACTGGAGGTTGCACTCGAGCAGAGAAGTCATTCTCACTCGAGCACACATGCGAGTGAAGGTCTGCGAGTGTTTGGCCGAGAGCAAGTAATGGCATGCTTTCTCTGTTCACTCGATCAGGTCTGCGAGTGTTTGGCCGAGAGCAAGTAATGGCATGCTTCCTTCGTTCACTCGAGCAGGGCACTGCGAGTACTTGGCCGAGAGTCATGAAGTTTAGAGAAGTGCAAGTGTGCTCGAGCACACCCATATATGCTCAAAGTGACACACCAATGCTTGCGAGTAAAAATTCCATCCCTCTCCAAATCTGATGCGAGTGCTTGTATAAATGGTATATTACTTGAGAATATTCTTCTCACTCGAGTAGGAATATGTGTGCTCGAGTGAAGGACCAAATCACCCGCGAGTACAAAATCTCACTCTTGTTAAAATGGTATGCGAGTGACGACCCGAGAAGACACTCACAGTGGAAAATGCAACATCACTCGAGCAGGACGAGTTGTGCTCGAGTGAGGCCGTAGATCACTCGCGAGTGAGAATTCTGTCTCTCTGAAATCCTATGCGAGCACAGACTTAAAACTGAAGATCAAGGAGTAAAATCTCGATATCACTCGAGTGAGCATATTCATGCTCGAGTGATACTCTGCAGAAGACCAAAAACACCAAGACTCACAGCGAACAATCCGAATTTGGTTACATGTTATTAAATCAATGTGTTTTCACTTGTTATTGATTCTAAATGTTAACTAACATATTTTTCAAGTGTGAAACAGGATATTAAACGTTCGGATTACAAATTCAAATTTAAAGTCATTTACGGTGAACTTCATCATTACACACCGAATGGCGGCTACCAACCACGACAGAAGTTTGACCCACCATAAGAGATTGTCTGGAAACTCAAACAAATTCAAAACGCTCCACAACGTTACTACAGCTCAAAATGAATCTTCCTGCTGTTCAACAAAACGCTCCACTTTGCAACGGACAGTAGCTCGTTTTCAAATATGCTCAACGGACAAAATGACTCCAACGGACGAATGCTCACAACGGTCATCATCTTCATCAACTATAAATGAGAAAGCATTCAATATTGATGGGTAACTGAAAAAGATAGAGGAAACAGAAAAACGGAGAAAAACTGAGATAGCGTGCAACTACATAGAAATGTGAATCCTCTGCTTCTACTCATACACTCTCTATTTTCAGTTTCTGTATTACTTATCATTGAGAGAGTGATTATTTGTATTGTACTTCAGTGAGATTATATCCACTCTGTGAGAGAGTCTGTAAACACCTTCAACTATATTTCTGAGTTGATCTCAAGGTAGAGGGACCTTGAGAGGGTTGATTTTCTTACGGGGAAGCAGTAGAGAGAATTGCCGTAAGACATTCTGCTCGTAAGACTTACAAGGTGCAAGCAGTAGAGAACGTTGCTGCTCATAAGACTTACAGGGGTGTAAGCAGGAGAGAACGTTGCTGCTCGTAAGACTTGCATGAGTAAGCAGGAGAGGAAGATCTTCGGGATTGCTCTGCTCGTAAGACTTGCCGTAAGGGGGAGTATCTTGATGAGAGATTTGTAAAAGGTTTCACAAGTACCCGGCTAAACTTGTGGGATTATAAAGGCTTTTCTTGTGCCCGGATTAAACAAGAAGATAGTGGATTTGAAAATCTCAGGAGGAGCCTGGGGACTGGACGTAGGCCATCACAGATTGGACCGAACCAGGATAAATCACAGTTTGCATATTCTCTTCCCTAAACTCTTATATTTCCAGCATATATTATTTAATCTAACTGTTGATTTATAAACCTTCATCTTATCACTTTCGTTAAGATACGAAAAGATTTCTAAAGTTCTTAAAGTTTTTATTATACACCCAATTCACCCCCCCTCTTGGGTGATAGCCGGTTCTAACAAATCTAAAATGAAAATTCTTAGTAGCAAGCTAGCAGAGGAATTCGGACTTGGTGTTAAAGGATCATCCTGTTGTTTTCCCCTCTTGGTTGAGAACCCGGAGGCTTCTTGTGGTGACATCCTTGACAGATGGATGAGTGTAATTTCCCTCTCATAACTTGTTTTATCCTTTGGTTGATTTTTCGCTTATGAAAATGATATAAATAAAAATATCAACCCATTTATAGCATAAAGCATCAGTCCCTCACGCAAACCAATGTGCAATCCTCACCATGTGCATGTTTGGGAAACCTCTAAATCATGATTTTAAAAGTTATTTTCCACAATCTAAGATAAAACTACATTCACATCTACCTCGTAAATTGTAGAAGCACTTCTAAAAATTTAAAACAGACATTAATGCTACAAAATTTTAAGTAATCATTTGTGAACCATGACAATAGTATAATAGCAAATCAAGGTGGTCCCATAAGATTCAAATTCAGATCCTTAATTGAATTGTGCGAGGAAGGGAGAAGATGGGATTTCATGTCAAACTCTCAATGACATGGAAGAGAAAGGGGCGCCAAAGAACCCTCAGAGTGCCACGTTGACCTATGAGAATGCGTGTAATGAAAACGTCTCGTAGAGATGATCAGTCACACGCGGACCCTTCTAAGAGAGTCAACATTAGGCCAACACATTATTCATAACGAAACACGATCTCAAACAAAAGCTATCACACTTGCATGGAGCTGTGTCTTTGCAAATATCTCGTAATGCGATGAATCAAGTTCAAATTCTTATCAAAAAATGCGACTACAGAAAAACAAGATCAGAAGGATACTTGTACTTAATATTAAAAAAAATTACATCACGCGGATCTTCCCTCTGATATTTTCTAATATTCTCAGTATACATTGATTCCAGTTCACATTAATGAGTATGTGGAAATCAGATAAGTAGTATTATTGTTATTTTTGTTTTGGTAACAAAGTTTGAGAGTTGTAAGAGGCTTTTCTGAATTTTTTTTGTGGTGATGTTTGTTGAATGTGGAATGGGTAGGAATGGCGAATTTCAACCTCCAGTAATGGTGGTGGGGTCCTTGCTACATGTTTAATATGAATTGTCATATTTTTCAAGTCAGAGGAAGTAGATTTATAGAATACAAGAGAGGCCGTGATGGAATATCTGATTGTTATATTACAGTTGTATGTTGGGTTTAGTGTATGCGAGTATCATTGGGCTTGGCCCAATAGGTATAGTGTAAATAGTTAAGTTGTGTAGGTAATAGTCATATAAATAGTAGGATCAATCCATGATCCAAAGTGTAATGTACAATTTATCTTTATGATTCAATAAGATTAGAGTAGTCTTCTTGCTGCTCAGTTTCCCACGTATGAGAGTATAACTCACCAACAGGCCGAAGCTGTAACTTTGCTGTTCACTTTCACTGTAATGAATGGGACCATGACAATTAATGGTCCTTTTTTAATTCAATGTGTGAAACTAGGAGTATTATTTTATTTCAGTTTGACGCCGCGAAGCCTAACCATAACTAATATTCACACTCACACGCATGCATCTATCTTTGTATGGAAAGGGGTCCGTTTTCATGTAATTAAGCATGCTATTCTGTTTCTTTTTTGGCGAAAGAAATGATATATTATAAATTGAAATTTCCATAATAATGCTGGAGCAATATTCTAAAGAGTGACCATGTACTATTCAAATAGTGTGAAGCTGCTTGGACCCACAATATTGGTGTGGGGTTTGGTGCAACAAGTAAACAGTTGCATAGAGAAGGAGAGAAGAGCACTTTTGGAGCTGAAGAAAGGCCTTGTTGATGACTTTGGCATTTTATCTTCATGGGCTGACTCTCATGATTGTTGGAGCTAGTGGGGCATTTTGTGTAGCAACCAAACAGGCCATGTTGTGGAGCTCAAGCTCCGTGCTCGTGATTCTGACAAACCTTTAAGAGGTGAGATTAGTGCTTCTTTGGTGGAACTCCAACATTTGAATTCTTTATTAGATCTGAGCTGGAATGATTTCCATCTCAACCCAATTCCAGACTTTCTTGGTTCTCTTGCCAATTTGAGATTCCTTCGTCTGGCTCATGCTTCCTTTGGCGACAAGATTCCTTATCAATTAGGAAAACTCTCAAGCCTTCAGAATCTTGATCTCAAATTTAACTATCTTGTAGGAGAAATCCCTTGGCAATTGGCAAATCTTTCTAACTTGCTCCAACTTAATCTCCGTGAGAACCATCTAAGGGGCATAATTCCTCACCAACTTGGTAATCTCTCAATATTAGAGACTCTTCGACTTGGTTCAAATGACAATCTCCTACTTGATATCGACAACATTTCATAGATTTCTTGCCTTTCTTCTTTGACTAGCCTTGAACTTTCTGATGTGTCAAATCTTAAAAAATCCAAAAATTGGATGCGCACGCTTGGTCAGCTACCGAATCTTCAAGAGCTATTTCTCAAAAATTGTAGTCTTTCAAATATGGATATTATTTTTGTGCATCCTTACGTATTGAATTTTTCTTATTCCCTAACTACTCTTGATCTATCTTATAACAAGTTGACATCATCCATATTTCCTTGGTTGTTCTATTTAAACTCTACTCTTGCATTCCTTGATCTCGGGAATAACCTCTTAGAGGGTCGTATTCCATATGATCTTGGAAAAACAATGAATTCCCTTCAAACTTGAGGCTTGATCACAATCAACTAAATGGAACACTACCAAAAACAATTGCAAATCTATTAGAATTAATGGAAGCTTTTGACGTCTCTGGAAACTTTTTGGAAGGTGAGATTACAAACTTGGGCCCCCTTGCCAACCTCACGAAATTGACATGGTTAGGTTTATCCCAAAACTCCTTTACTTTGAAATTCAATGACAAGTGGATTCCTAATTTTCAATTGAATATATTGGAGATCCAATCCTGCATGCTGGGTCCTTCTTTTCCAAAATGGCTTCAAACTCAAAATGAATTATACAATCTTGATGTTTCTGATGCTGGCTTATCAGACATAGAACCAATGACCTCTTTTCTTTGCTCTGCCAAGGAAAGTAATCTAAACTATTTGAACATGTCACACAATCACTTCAATGGACATCTTCTAGATTGTTGGGATCGCTTACCATCAATAAGAATTATTGATTTGAGTAACAATGAATTCTATGGAAAGATTCCAACTTCTATGGACTCCTTGCTTTTGGTCCGCCACTTAATTTTACGCAACAATCACTTCACAGGCCAAATTCCATCTTTGAAAAATTGCACCCAATTGTTAATGTTGGATGTGGGGAGAAATGAATTGTTAGGAGCCGTACCTCCATGGATAGGATCTAACCTTCATAATAACTTGCAAGTGCTTAGCATGAGAAACAACCATTTGAATGGAAGTGTGCCATTGGATCTGTGTCATTTAACAACCATTCAAGTTTTAAATCTTTCACTGAATAACTTATCTGGACAAATACCAAAATGTCTCTAAAACTTGTCAACAATGTCTCGAAAACCTACACCTATTGATGCCATTGATGAATTCTTTGTCTTTATAAATGGCTCACCTTCATATATTATTAGTTATGATTTTTATCCTATAGTGTGGTGGAAAGGAAAAAAATTGTCATTCAAAGACAATCAAAGACTTTTGAAACTCATTGATGCGTCCGACAATGAACTATGTGGGAACATTCCAAGAGAAATTGGGAATCTCTTAGAACTTGTGTCCTTAGATTTATCAGGCAACAATTTGAATGGTGAAATTCCTTAGGAGCTTGGAAATCTACATGCCCTTGAATTCCTTGATTTATCGACAAATCATATGTCAGGAACAATTCCTTCAAGTTTTTCTGCACTTAGTTGGCTGGTTGTTTTGAACTTATCAAACAACAATTTATTTGGAAAAATCCCATCGGGAACACAACTCCAAAGTTTTGATGCATCTGCATATGATGGGAATCCCTATCTTTGTGGGAGTCCACTAAAAAGACTCTGTCCAGACCAGAAAGAATCAAAAGCCCTATGGATTGAGGAAGAGGAAGATGAATCATTTATATCTCAGGGATTTTACATAAGCATGGGTTTGGGATTTGTTACTGGATTTTAGGCAATCTTCGGCTCTTTGCTTATATTCCCTTCTTGGAGGCATGCCTACTTCACCTTCCTAAGTAATTTGTACGAGAGGATTGTTGTGGTTACACTAATCAACTTGGCAAGGTGTCACCGGCTACTTAGAAGATAAGTGGTACGTAATTGCCTCGCCCTTCTCTATCTTTTCCTTTTTAAGATAATTAGTTTTCTACGTTCAATAATATATCTTATTTATTACCAAAATATATATAATGCGTCAAATAATCTTGAAATGCTATAGTGGTGGTTGCTTTTCTGGCCAGTGGACCCAGCTCATTGTTGGAAGCTTGGAAGTGGAAGCAATATCTGTGGAATGGAATACAGATGGCGATGGAATAAATAATCTCTTTTGTGGTTTCACTAATAAATAATTATGTGACTCGTGTTGTTTATTTTCTTCAATACTTGTCAATTTGTGTTGTGAATCTTCTCTTTTCATCTCTGTCATGAATGTAAGTATTCTTGGCCTGCCTAGTAAAATAGGCCAAGTATTCTGTTATATATCACCTAAAATTTGTATAAAAAACTATATCAGCTTAATTTGTTGTGAGTAGTTTTAAGATATTTATTAATTTTTGTAATTTATTTTAAACGTGGTTTTGATGCATCAAGAAACCAAACACAATAAGAATTCATGTGCAGCCTCACAATCGACATATGAAGTCCCAAAAAAAACTACGGGGTTGTTTGATTTTGTTTTTAAAAACTGTCTTTTTTTTAAAACAATAAAACAAAAAAACAAGTTTGGTAAACTGTTTTTAAAACATTGTTAAAAAAAAGTTGTTTTTAAAAACTAAAAAAATAAAAACAGTTTTTAGTTGTTTTCTTGTTTTTATATTCCTATTTTTTATTTTTTGATACCGCCACTTATCTGATTGAACCATATTTTTACGTGATATTTCATGATTTATTTGGGATTTAAATACATTTTATGGAGCATTATTACATGATTAAGCATTAATTTTGGTTAAGAACAATTGTTTTGAATTAATAATAATTAAGGGCAAAATGGTCATAAATTGTTAATTTTGTGCAATTTTTTTTAATTTTTAATGCTACTTGTGCTTAATTTTGTATTGTAAGTGTTTTGGGAGAAAATTGGAGATTTTGAAAAAAAGAAAAAAAAATCATTTGGGGTTATAATTAATATTTTTTAAGACCGGGTAATATTATAGAACAGGCCCCATAATTTCTGGCAATTACAATTTATGAAGAAACTTGTCCAGGAAATTACATAAAAGGACCCAAAATTTCATGAATTTCTGATTAAGTCTCAAAAAATTTCAAATATGTTCCCTTGAGTCCCTCCTCATAACATTTTGTACTTTGCAGAATGGTCCTTGGTCAAAACTTGCGTTTTGACCAAGGCCCATTATGTTACTATTCCTGAGTCATCTTCAGCAAGCACAGAGAGACCCAAGACGGTGAGCAACAGAAGGAAAAGAAAAAAGAAAAAGAAAAAAAGCCAGAACGGAGATGCAACACCGAGACCAGATACGAGCTGAGAAAAAGATAACAGAATGAAGGCCCAAAGTGGAGGGAGGCCTGATCCGATACCCGTGGAGCAGCTTGTGGACATGGCAGTCGGACACACACAGGGACCCGACATTGAAGAGCTGAGAGTGATATAGAGAGCTCGGGCACCGCAAGAGATGGAGAGAGGGAGAGGAGAGGGAGGGCCACACCATCAACAACCATCGTCTTCTTCTTGCTCGGCGGCCCTCCCTGAACCACCATCATCTCCGTCGGTAGCGAGAGAGAGAGCTGAGATCTGTGTGCAACGCCGCGAGAAGCAGAGAGCTGGAGAAAGCTTGAGAGACGGAAGGAGATCGGGGAAGGAGAGGAGAGACCATCGATCCTTCCCCGCAACGCCATTGCCACCACCGGAGATCGTTTCAACAGCACCTCAGCCGTCTCCCCTGTTTCTGCAACTTCCGGCGAGCAAAACCCAGTTTCCGGCGAGCCTTCATTTTCACTGCATCAACCACTTTCTCTTTCTCCAAAATCATTCCACCACCATCATCACCGAACCTCTGTTCATCTTCATCATTTTCACCTTCCTATTTCCCTTTTACTTCCATTGCCTCATTCTCTCTGTTTTTGCCCTCTGGACCGATAGCTTTTACTTTCTTTCCCCATTATTTTGGCCATTTCATCATTTTCCATGGAATTATGGTGGTGTTTTGAAGATGCTATGATTGCATTTAAGGTCATGTGTGACTGATTTTTCTGGAAATTTGGTTGGGCAATTGATTCTGAAGATGCCAGTGGCTCATGAGTGACTAATTCATTGATTCTTGGTGATGAAGAGTTTCTTGAGCTTATTGGACTATAAAGGTGAGTTTTGTTATCATTTAATTAATCTAGAATTATATATATTTGAATTGTCTAGTTTTAGGAATTTTTATATATGTGATTCTGGAATTGGGATTAATGTTAATTGTCTCTTTTGGTTTGATAATTATAGTTGAGATTGAATTTTACAATGTGAAGATTATATATGTTTGAATTTCTTTGTGGTTGCAATGAGATTATGTTAATTAACGTGTTATTGTCTAGTTAATGTGGTTGATTTGTATCCTTAAGGGGCTGTTTAGTACTCAAATCCAAGAAAACTTATGTTGCATTATTCAAATTTTAATTGCATATTAAGTGATTTTAAACAATTTTTCAAGAGGTAGTAGTTAGCTATGTTTGTAGGAGCTACTATTAATTGGGAATATTGGACTCAAGTGTTATCTTGAGATTGTTCTTAAGACTTAATGAATTCTTAACTCCCATAATCTTTTTGAGCAAGGATTTTTACTTCTTTATTATCAAGAGCATTCTTTATTGATATTTTCCACTCCATATCATTCCATTCACTTTTACTCATTTTCCATTTTCATAAGAAAAATACCAAAAATATTAGATTAGCTTTTAATTAACAATTATATTTTCTTTTAACTATTAATTTCAAAAATCCAAAAATCATTTTCCCCTGATTTTAATTGCATTTGCATGATAATTAGTTTACTTAGGTAGTTCAATAAACGCTCCTCAAATGAGACGACCCGAGTGTTGCATTATACTGCAATTTTTGGATTAAAAATATTTTGTATTTAACCCCAAGGCGTAAAGACACGATCAAATCATTATCCACTATCGACATTACACTATCAGTGACAACTGCCGTTATGTTATCACTGACGATCGTACCGCCACATCACTTCAAAAACATATTTTTCAAAACAACCATCCAATTTTTTTTTTTTTTTTTCAAAACTTGTTTCTAAAAACTGTTTTAGAAAATAAAATCAAATAGGTCCTAAATTTTCTAAGATCATCACTTGCTGCATGTATCATCTCCTTCCATAACCTTCATCTCCAAATAATTTTAACGCCTAAAAAAATTCCTTATACGACCAAATAGGTATGTTATGAAGCTTGATCTTCGTGCTCGTCATACAGCCCAAGTGAATCTATGAATTAATGTGATAGAAATTGAATCTAAAAAGAAAATTCTTAGTAGCAAGCTAGCAGATCGAGGAATTCGGACTTGGTGTTAATTAAAGGCTCATCTTGTTTTTTCCCCTCTTGGCTTAGAACCTGGAGGCTTCTTGTGGTAACATCCATATGACAGATGGATGAGTGTAATTTCCCTCTCATAACTTGTTTTATCCTTTGGTTAATTTTTCGCTTATGAAAATGATATAAATAAAAATATCAACCCATTTGCAGCAGAAAGCATCAGTCCCTCACACAAACCATTGTTCAATCATCACAAGGTGCCTATCTGAAAAACACCAAAATCATGATTCCGGAACTCATTTTCTACCGGCCAAGATAAAATTTTACTGACATACTTACTTCGTAAATTATAAAAACACATTTAAAAAGCTAAAACAAGCATGCATTAAGAGATGTGTGTCTAAATTTAATAATTGTATTGCTTTCAATAAAAAGATATTTGTGTATTTTATTTAAATAAAACACACTCTTTCTAATCTTCATTATAAGACACCAACCAACAAATATACTTAATACTTTTTATAAAACATTTGTTAGCTTTCAATAAGTACTAAATATTGTTTCATATATGACCATATTTAATAAGAATAGTGGGAGAGAATAATAATTAATACTCCCCTCGTTCTTTGTTATAAGAAATTACTACCCTTATTCCTATTTATATGAGAAATTTAGAAGTTGTCTCAAGCTTTTTTTTGTTGATTTTCTATTTTACCCTATTTAATTACTTATATTACTCATATCATTATATTTAATTCTCACACATTTCCTCTCCTCAACTTACGTGAGGGTATTTTTAGCAAAAATAGTTACATTTTTTACATCATTATTGTCTCTAACTAATTTTTTTATCAATGTTATTTGGTTAACTGTCTTTTATAAAAAGAAATATAGGGAGTACGATATTAGAGTTAAGGGCAATATTAAAATTTGCTTGAATTTTAGGGTAAATTAGTGTTTATAACCAATTTTATTGATAGGCGAGAATTAATAGTTGGTATTATAAATACTAGAGGGAGTGTGTGTGTGAATGTATTATCGAGCTTTTAACAAATGTTTAATAATAAGAATGTCTTTTAAATTGAAATAAAAATAAACCTTGATGTAAGAAAGTCTTAAAAATTAAGATTTGGATTAAAGAATATTTTTGTCTTAGAAATATTTGTGAAGGAGTGTCGGGCACCAGAAAGTTTTCTTTTTTTTTTTTGATACATAAAAGAGAAAGAAAATCTCAAAACTCAACCTACATCAGTAGGAGCACGCTGATCCAGCTCCAAAATAGCCGTTAACTCCGCTGTTGGATACAAGATCGGGTGAAAACCCGTTACTGTTGATAATGCCTCTTTCGCAAGATAGTCTGCAACTCGATTTGCATTTCTAGGTACAAACTGCAATTCTATTCTCCATTCACGTTCCATCAAACGAATTTCTTTTATGATAGCAGCTTCTGGATGATTTTGGCAGTTCCCACTATTTATCAAATTAAGGACTTCTTGTGCATCCGATTCTAATACCACTCTACGCTTCCCTTGATCCCAAGTTGTCTTCAAACCCAGAAGAATACCCCATAGCTCAGCAGTAACATGATCCCCAAATTCCAATTTATGCATAAAGGACATGAGAAACTTCCCATTAGCCTCTCGAATAACTCCTCCGCACCCAGCACCCGTGTTCCTTGCAAATGCTCCGTCGACATTTACTTTAGTCCATCCCTCCTCTGGCTCCATCCATGTAGCCCCCCTATCTGTTACTATTGTGCCTTGTAAGTTGATTCCTGCTAGTTTCTTACTTGCCTTCTTCATGCTGGATAAAATTACATGAGCACGATTTTGTAAATTCTCATTGCTCTCATTCTTGTGCTCAAATAAACGTGCATTTCTCCTTTTCCAGAATAACCAACATAACGTTGCAAACCAGTCACCCCACTCTGGGTGTCAAACATTAACATTCAACCATTCCTTTATGTTAAGATCAAAGAATGAGCGATCCCGTGGTAATGTTATCGTCTCCATCCACAAGCGCTTGCTTTCCATGCAGTCCCGTAACACGTGCAAAACTGTTTCTGGGGCTTTCTTACACCAACCACACACATCATCACCATTCATACCTCTTCTACATCTTTCAACATTAGTAAGGAGCTTATTGTGAGCCACAAGCCACATAAAGGTTTTACACCTAGGGATAACATTCAGCTTCCAGATCTTCTGCCATAAGACTTCCTGGTTAACAGGTTCATTTGCAATCACTTGATATGCAGATTTCACCGAGAAGTCCCCATTTCTTGTGTGTTTCCATCTGACGTTCTGTCTAACCTGATCAACTTCAGTACCCTCCTTCACAAATCTCCATGCCGCCTTGATCCCTGCCCATGTATTTGACAATCCTTTTCAGGTCTATTTGTGGAATTGATCATTTCCACATTTATATTTGCTTCTAATAATTCTTACCCACAAATCATCTTTTTTCTTGATGAGATTTCATCCTAATTTGGCCATAAATGCTTGATTTTGGGTTCTAATATGTCTCAAACCCAAACCACCATTGATCTTTGAATTACAAACCGTGTCCCAAGAAACAAGATGATTTTTCCGCTTTTCCTGTGTTGTGCCCCATAAAAAAACTCCGATTCTTCTGATCAATCATATCACACGAGCTGATAGGAAGAGAGGTTGTTTGCATTGTATATGATGGAATAGCTGATGTGACAGGCCCTACCAGAGTAGCACGTCCAGCTAAAGATAAAGAATTTGCTTTCCAACTAGATAACCTCTTCTTCACTTTGTCTACTACCTCAATGAAGCTCTCCTTCGTCACCCTTTTATGATGCAAAGGAATTCCCAAATATTTACCTAGATCTGCCGCCATTTGGAATCCCAGAATGTTGCTTAGCTCAGCGCGTATATTATGATTCACGTTCCTGGAGAAGAAAACTCTAGTCTTCGTAGCATTAACTTTTAAACCTGAGCTTGCACAGAATTCTTCAAGACAAGTCTTAACTTCATATGCCTGAAAAACAGAAGCTTGGCCAAACAAAATAATATCATCAGCAAAAAATAAGTGAGAAATAGGTGGCCCATTCTTACATAACCTGATAGGAATCCATGTTTTTGACTCCATCCTATCTTGAATCATGTGCACCAGCCGTTCCATACAAATCACGAATAGATATGGAGATAAAGGATCCCCTTGTCTAACTCCACGGGAAGTTTTAAACATATCAGCTTTCTCTCCATTCCATAATAGTTGCATTGACAGTGTCGTAACACAATTAAGAATAATTCTGATAAGATTTGAAGGAAATGCAAGATCATTTAAACATTGTTCCAAAAAACGCCAGTTAACTCTGTCATAAGCCTTCTCCAGATCAATCTTGATAGCCATGTACCCTCTTTTACCATGCATATTTCTCATAGAATGAACTACCTCCTGCGCTGCAATAATATTATCAAAGTTGTGTCTCCCTGGAACAAAACTGCATTGATTAGGACTAATAATATTAGGAAGGACAGCCCTAATCCGGTTGGCAATCACCTTTGTAAGGACCTTGAAAATCACATTACATAAACTAATTGGACGAAAATCCTTTAACTCCTCAGGAGATTCCTTTTTAGGAATAAGAACAAGAAAAGTATTGTTGATACTAGCAATCTCTTCCGGATGAACCCAAAGTTTTTTAACAAAACTATAAATGGACATATCAACATGTTTCCATTGACTCTGGTAAAAGAGAGCATTAAACCCGTCCGGACCCGGCGCTTTCAACGCTCCCATATTAAAGATTGCCTCCTTAACTTCTTCATCCTGTATTTGCTTTCCTAGGAGATAAATATCATCATCTTCAATTCTTGGATATGAAGTTCGACAATTAATTTTCTCCCTCTGAATTCCTTCATCCGTAAACAAATCAGCAAAATAAGAAGTAGCCATCTCTTTAATTTTCTGCGGTTCATATACCCATTCTCCATCATTATTCCGAATAGCTCCAACAAAATTTCTTGTTTTTCTTCCATTAGCTTGAGCATGAAAAAATTTTGTATTTCTATCTCCATTCAACGACCATTCTGTACAAGCTTTTTGCGCCCACAATAAAGATTCCTGTAGAAGAACGGCCTCTAGTTCGTCCCACAAGGTTTTTTGAAGATTTTGGAGTGCCAATGATAGGCCATAATGTTGCTCAGCCTTGGTGATTCCACTAAGACGTCTCATTAGCTCTCGTTTCCTCTTATCCGTATGACTGAACACTTTCTTGTTCCAACTTTTACAATCTTCAGTAAATATAGTAATCTCCTCCTTCCATTCTTCACCTGTCCTCCAATTTTGCTTGACAAACTCTTCAAACTCATCATGCAACACCCAAGCTGCGATAAACCGGAACGGTTTATTATTCTACTTTGTCATTCGTAACCCTTCCAATCGCAGTAGAATAGGACGGTGATCAGATTTATACCAAGGCAAATGGGTTACACTTGCATCCGGAAACATTTCCATCCAATTATTAGATCCAAGAACGCGATCAATTCTGCTATGAGATTCCGTTCTATGCTATGTGAATTCTGGTCCATTAAATCCGAGATCATTCAGAGCAGCTGCATCAACAAAATTAATGAACTCTTTGTCAGGACCCCTATTCTCACCTACAGACCGTCGTTCATCCGTCGTCAAAGTAGCATTAAAATCTCCGCCAAGAGCCCATGACACATGAATCTGGTCACTCAACTCGAATAACGCCTGCCACAATATACGTCTCTGCATTAAATTTGGGCTAGCATAAATAAGAGTCAATTCCCATGTTCTATGATCATACCCACAAATCCTCATATGCACAAACTGTGGATGCTTCACTAATACATCAACTCTTCCCACTTTTTCGGACCACAAACACCAAATCCCTCCTTTAAACCCTTCTGCATCAATAATTTGCATAAATTGAAACCCCAATTTAGTAGCAATCTTGATTGCTTTATTCCCGCTGCATCTAGTTTCAAAAATAGCCATAAAATCCACATTATGAAATCGTGACATTTCCCTAATTAGATTAGGAAAGAGGCGAGCTCCTGTGCCCCGTGTATTCCAAAAAAGGAAATTCATTTAGACAGATTAATATATTTTGGGGTAGAATCCCCCATCAAAACATCCTCATCTTCTCTAACCATCCCAACTTCACACATTATTGCTGCTAGAAGACCATTATCTTGATCCATAATGACCATACCTTTATCTATGATGTAGCTTCCTTTTTCCCTTTCAATAGCCTGCATCGTTTCCCCTTTTCCCATTTCCATGCTTTTAATTTTTGTTCGATCAACCTGTGATTCTTTGCTATTTTTTAAAGATTCACTAGGCTTGTCTGTCAACACAGAAAATGGATTTTGTGAGAAAACATTGACTTCATCCTGGTCCCTACTTTCTCCCCCTTCTGTCATAACCTTCGTCGGAACTTTTCCTCTAGCCATATTCATTTTTTCTCGTGCACGTCTCTTAATCCCAGTCAATCTTTTTTCTCCCACAGGGACCCACCTCTGTTCTGTACCAGTCTTTTTACTTTCCACTCCAATTTGACGCATGTCTTCATTCACGTCCTTCCTTTCAACCGTCTGCCCTTTCTCCTTTGTACCAATTTGTTCATTTTTCTTCTGAGGACCCTTCTGACTTATATCCCCTTTTTTACCTCCTGGATTAGAATTTGATCCAACCAAATCCAATTTATTACTGTTCCTACTGATATCACGTCTTACCAACATTTGTGGCCCAAAAATGCCGCCCTTTAATTCACTTTTCTCAGTATTCTCGACATTCTTCCTCGGATTATCCATCTCCTTGTCAAAGGATTTTCCTGGCACATTATCCGAACGAGTCTCCCCATTTTCCTTCATTTGAACGGGATTTTTAATATGACATATCCCTATATGATGTTCATACTGCCCACAATGAAAGCAAACAAGATGTAATCCCTCATACTCAATCTTCCTGTCCTCACCAAAATGGTTAAAGAAAGGCAATAAAGGTTTCTGCAAATCCAACTCCACACAAATCCTAGCAAAACCTCCTTTCTCTGAAAAAGCAGTAGTTCTATCAATTTTTAGAGTTTTTCCCACCAGGTTTCCAAGCCTTCTTAAAGATTCTACACTATAAAGTTCCGCAGGTAAATCAGGAAATTGAATCCACGTTGCTATTTTCTTCTGGTGATCTGCTTTCCATGGATTAAAATTTGGTCGCCAACGTTGAACCATCAAATAATGGTCAGCAATCATCCAAGGTTCTTCCAACAGAGCGTAATCTCTATCCTCTCTTGTAGAAAATGAAACAATAAAATAACCATTATTCAGAGGGGTGACTTTCATCGGGCTCTTAGGATTCCACATTCTTTCCATTCTTTGCCTCATAAAACCCACTCTAAATGACTTCCCCAAAAGTTTAACAATTAGAGAATTTATATAGGGTTTGCACCAAGCCTCGTACTCTTCTTTAGTAAATTTCAACTTTGGATATTTCCCTCCTTGTTGCCAATTATTGCATGCTTCATCACCATATTGATCTTCCTCTTCATCCTCCACATCCTCATTCGTATTTTTACTACTTATTTTCGCAAAATAATCCTTCCAACCATTAAAAGCATCACATGTTGACATGTTTACTTCCAGGAATCCGGAGTCTCCAAGACTCAACAATTTATCCCGGTATGTGAATTGGGTCCCTGGATTCTGGTTTCCATACCCGTCATCCTTTCCTTCCTTCCTTAATCCCGAAGTCTCAGCCTTACTACTAAAAATCAGAGATTTCCCCCCACTTCCATTCTGATTCCAAACACCCCTAATTTCATTCCCCTTCCCTCCGCCACTTGCCCCACTCTCTCTCTCTCCATTCTCCGTCATCAAAGCTCAAACACTCACAATTCCACAAGCAGACAATGAAAATCGAAATAACAGCAAAGAAACAGAGAGAAAAAGAAATCTGACCGGAAATTGATAGGCAAAATCAGAGTTCAAAAATCAGAAACAGCGAGCAAATCAAGGCAGATTAACAGCGAAGCACAGACACAGCATCAACGAAGCAGATCCGTCGGACTCTTCGGAAATTCCAGATTAAATCAGAACGAAAGCTCCAGAACTGCAGCAACGAATCAGATGGCCAGCGACTTAGATCTGGAACCAAACACCTTCCACCAGAACAGCACCGTCGGCACCTGTAGGTGACGATCCACACCTCAGCACCGTCGGAAAATCAAGAACTCTCAGACCGTTATCGCGAAAGTTTTCTTCCAAACCATGTCACCGCAGAAGTTGTAAAATAGTAGTAATGTTACTGTTAATTGAACATTTTATGCTGAGGTGGCCCACATAGGATGTGTTTGCCTCATGTTATCCCACATACTATCCTACATCAGAAAAAATAAAAAAATGTAAAATACCAAACATGCCCTTAACTTTTCAACACCCTCACCGACGCATCTGACGAGAATTCGGAGCGCATCAACGGCGAGGAAGATGAACAATCCCACCAATCCTTCAACCGGTCCTTCACCTGTAGAAGACAGTGGTTCTGACCAAAAACGACGATGCAAAAACTGAAACCAGATCTGGAATATGGTTTCGGTTAAAAGCGATGGTGATGAAGGATGCGACGGCGACAGGCTTGGTTGGCCACCCACCACATGCTTTCTCATGCGCCTCCGACAATCACCCACGAAAGTTCGAACCAAATCCTCCTCCTCCGTGTTCATCATTCAAGAAGAAGATGTGAAGATTCTGGATTTTCTCAAGTCTATTTAGATCCAGATCTAAAAAATTCGAAGCTAATCATGTGAATCATCATGATCGGCGTTTCCCTCAAGGTTCTCGATAAACAGATCAGGTAATGTGCCCTATAGTTTTCTTGTTCAAGATTCGAATAACTGATTGGCATTTCCGTCATGAGTGTGCTTCGATTCTTCTTCATAGGAATGGTTTTACGGAATCATATCATTTTATGGTGATTCTTTGAGGAGGAGATGCATATTTTTTTGGATATTTTTTACTCAAAAATCTGATGGTAATGGTTGATGGCCTGATTTTTTTTTTTTTTTTTTCTGGTGGTCTGATGAGTATGTTTCTCCCAGATTGTTGTTTTGGATTTTTCTCCTGCTCTTTCCCTTTTCTTCGCAGGGGAAGAAACAAATCTGAAATAGTTGTTGATTTATTGACTTAGTTTTCTTTTCTCCATGCTTGACTAGTCACTTTCTGCAACAAAAGCAAATCTGGAATATGGAAGGTTCATGATATTAGATGTTGCGCTCTTGAAGGGGAAGAAGGCATCATCAACGTTATAGAATGTGTTCGGCAAGGTCTGATATCATAGTTTCAGAAGTAATTTTTTATAAATTGAGATTTAAAATTTTTCTCACATATCTATTTCATAAATCGTAAAAGCTATTCTTAAAAAACTAATATGCATCACCTCAAATGATTTTTCATAAGCTCTGAATACATGTTTGAAATAGTGATTGGAAAAATGGCTTTTATCAATTTAGTTTTTTGCAATCTTATTTTTGGTAAAAATTAAATTATGTAATGTAATTTATGTTTGGATTGATGATTGTATAAATGACTTTTGCAATAGTAAAACTTGTTTGGATTAACTTAAACACAAATGACTTTTGTGATAACAGTAAGAGAGAGTGTGTGGAGAAATATTTAAAAAATCAAGTAAATATGATGAATTACTTTAAAATATTAGGTGTTACTGAAAAAATATTTTAGAGTGGGTGGAAATCAATAAATCAGTATTTTAAGTTTTGGGTACTCTTTACTATTAAAAAAATACATTAAAGGTAAAATTGTAGTTAGTCTTCTAAGACTAGGTACAACTAAAAAAATATTTTAAAAGGTTAAAAGCACCAAAAAATATTTTAAAGTAATTTTTGAAGCTGAAAAAGTACATTTAGGGTAAAATTACAATCAGTCTGATAATATACTAATTATAGTTGGAAAGTCTTTCAGCGACGACATTTTTGTCGCCGCCTATGCGACTGTCGCTGAAAGTTTTAGCGGCGACAAAATACTTTCAGCGGCGACTTTTGTCGCCGCTGAAGGTGACTTTCAGCGGCGACATTTGTGTCGCCGCTGAAGGTGACTTTCAGCGGCGACTTTTGTGTCGCCGCTGAAGGTGACTTTCAGCGGCGACTTTTGTCGCCGCTGAAGGTGACGTTCAGCGGCGACTTTTGTCGCCGCTGAACGTGTTAATTTTGTTTTTAAAAAAATTCAAAAAATTAATTTTTTTTATTAAAAAAATTAATTTTTTTTATTAAAAAAATTAATTTTTTTATTAAAAAATTAGAATTTTTTTTTAAAAAATTTAATTTACAATTGCCATGTGTCTCCTCCCCGTACTACCACGTGTCGCTTCCCCGTGCTGCCATGTGGTGTCACCTCCTCGTACTGCCACGTGTCGCCTCCTCATAATTCCTCCATGTGACTCTCCTCCAGTTCGAACCTGCGACCTCAGAGAGCTGATGCCTTAGCGCGCGAGTCTCTACCAGTTGCGCCGAAATGAACCTATGTCATATTATTACATATTATTATATATATAATATTATCATATATATAAACATACATACATATAATTAATTATTAATTAAATATAATATTATTAAAAGTAATATAAAATTAAATAAAAACGAAAACAATATTGATATATTTAAATTTAAAAATTTTTTAATTAAAATTACTTAATAAATAATAATTTAATATGATAAATATTATTTTTAATAAAAAATTATAAATATAATATTAATAAATATTAATATAATTTTAATAATTAAGATTAAATAGAATTATTTAATAATTAATAGTTAAATTTTATAAATATTATTTTAATTTTATAAATATTATTTTTAAAAAATATTAATAAAAAAATATGAAAAAGACTTTCAGCGGCGACACTAAAGTCGCCGCTGAAAGCGTTTTAAATTTTTTTTTTTTTAAATTTTCAAAAAATACTTTCAGCGGCGACACTAAAGTCACGGCTGAAACTTACTTTCAGCGGCGACTTTTAATAGTCGCCGCTGAAAGTGTTTTAAAATTTTTTTTTTTTTAAATTTTCAAAAAATACTTTCAGCGGCGACGCTAAAGTCGCCGCTGAAACTCACTTTCAGCAGCGACTTTTAATAGTCGCCGCTGAAAGTGTTTAAATTTTTTTTTTTAATTTTTAAAAAACACTTTGAGCGGCGACACTAAAGTCGCCGCTGAAACTCACTTTCAGCGGCGAGAAAACAATTTCGCCGCTGAAAGTCTGACTTTCAGCGGCGATATTAAAAGTCGCCGTCAAATATCGCCGCTGAAAGTGATTTTTTTTATAGTGAGCCATTTATATATGGAACCTTCAATAATCTATAATCATCGTTTTCTTCACAAACGAAGCAGTACATGGCGTGTTGCACACTTGTACGTAGGAGGCATGCATGTAGCACGCTTAATTAATTGCAACACTTGATATTCCAAAAGTCTATCCTACCTTCATAAAGAGAGATGGATGAGTATTAGTAATTTCGAAAGCCTCACTAGAATAGAGGTAAACGTACGTACGTGTGGCCGGACTCTGTTATTATTAGAGATGATGTTTTATGATAAACAAAAGGAGTCGCTGTCCGAATTAGAGTACAAAGTGCATTATATTCACTGATTTTTTTTAGAGTTATGATCACAATAAAAAGCTTGTACGTATAGTGTGAGTGTGAAGCCCAGTCAGTGCATTTTGGGGCAACCTTCAAATCTATGACAGCCATGAAGTTGTGGAGCACATGTGAGAAGACTTGATAGATTGCATGGAACCATAAAAATTGGGAGAATCCCATTTAAATCTATATGAAAATCAAAATATAAATTCAGGACTATATTTTTAATAAATTCTTCATCAGATCAAGATGCATCATTAATAATTTTTTGATGTTGTTAAAATACCAAAATACCCCTATAGTTAAAAAAGAAAATTGAAGGTAAATGTAATGATTATTTTAACTAGATTTGATTGGGATTTTCCTAATAAATTGATTGAAAAATTAAGATAAAATAATACATGAATAAAAAATTCATGGAATTTTCTGATATATGTTAACATTAATTTTTACATTTTGCAAATCATGTTCTGAATGATTAATTTATCTTTAGTGTTTGTCTAATGTTGTGTTTGGTTGGAGGTTTTTTTAAGTTAGGTGATTATAAGGGAGGGTTGAAGATAAAAAATGTATATTTGGTTGGAAAGAAGGGAGGTGGGGGTGGGTGAATTTTTTGTTATTTAGTGGTCACCTCCCCCACTTAGTTAAATCTCCAGATTTGGGGTTTTTTCTAAGATAGAAAAAATTTATGTCACATTATAACTAAATTGTCCATAATAATTTTTCAATATTCCAATCCTACCCTCCCACTATAAACACTTTTTCCCTTTGCCATTCATTCATTCCCCCGTCCCATTTGCTCGTTCCAAGCTCGTCTCCTTCACGTGTTCAATATTTTAGGGTTGTTTGCAGCCACTCCTCCAGCCGCCGCCGCCGCCTCCTGCTCCTAAAGCCACCGTCGGTTGCTCGTCGAAGCTCACTGCCCGTCCATTTCTCCTCAGGTGGTGCGCAAGTCCCAAGTCTCTCAACTTCCTCTTTTATGTCTTGATTATTCTGGTTTTTCCTTCTTTATGTGAAGAAATTTGCCACTGATTGTTTCATTTTGTGGTTTGATTTGAGTTTCAAATTTGATTTGTACAGATAAAGCAAAGGAATTTGGCTTCCCTGTATTTTTGTTTTTTTTTTCCTAGCAAGATTATCTTCGATCATTTCTTTATCCTGGCAAGATTATTGATTGTTTCAGTTTGTGTGCTTGAATTGAGTTTCAAATTTGATTTTTACTGAGAAAGCGGAAGGAATTTGGCCCTTGTACTCTGCTTCGCTGTATTCTCGTTTTTAAGTTCAAAAACCGTTTCAACCAAACCGAACCCAATTGAAATAATTCGGTTCAGTTCGCTGTAAAAATAATTCAGTTCAACCAAACCGTTTCAAACTGATAATTGCAAGTTGCAGCAGGTTGGAAGTGCCCTTCTTGTGAATCTTGAGGAACTTCTTGATTCTCACGAGATCAGGAAGAATGTTACTGAAGCTATAAAACTGTCGAAGTATTGTATTCAGGTGTTGGATCTTTGTGTAAAGTGCAACAATCACATTTCTGAAGGCCAATTTTATCCTGCTCTTAAAACTTGCATAATATTCCTGTCCAGAAACTCAAATTGGCTATACAGAAGAGAATTCCTTTGATAAAATTACTTGCGGCATATACCTTGGATGTTGAAAAATTTGACGAAGATTCTGTTTTAATGTTGGATGAGCAATTCTCTTGTATGGACTCTGCTACCCATATTCTCCTTGTGAAGGACCATGTCACACTTCTGGTTTCTACTCTTAGACAGTGTGGATATAATGTGGGTCCACTTCTTGAGGTACTCGCTAAAAACTGTGACAAGTATCATGCATATCTTTTGAAAGAATGTCGGCAACAAATTGTTGATGTGCTTAGCAATGATGTGTATAAGCTCTTGTGAGATCCTTGTGAGATCCTTTATCAAAGGATCTGTTGACTACCTGTCCCATGGTGTTCATATAAACTTTTATGATATTGTGAGGAAGTATTTGGACAAGTTCTTGATTGATGGATTAAACAAAACTATACTTGATACTATAAACAACAACAGTATTAATGTCTCTCAAGCCACTAAATGATATATTTACAAAAAATGGAGTCATAAGTTTTTTTCCTACCAAAAATGGAAATAATAAATTTGGTAATGAATATGATAATTCAAGTAAGTTTATTAAATTTGTTCCACTTCTATTTTTCTTGATGTCTGAGTTAGAATTGTATTAATAATGTAACAAATAATAATTATTAATATATAAATTGCAAAAGAAGAAGGAAAATATATAATAAAGAGATAACGGTATAATTGTCCAATTATAAATACCTCCCATCACCTACCGTCTAAACTAAACAAGAAACCAAACCCCCTCTCTTTTTCTTGAACCAAACAAAGTCCATAACATCCTATAACCTAATTTTAATGAACCTCACCTTAATTAAACCAAATACACTCTAAAAGTAAAGGGCTCGCTATACTTTTAGCGCAAAGACAATTCGCGAAACAAAAGAACAATAATCTTTAAGATAGTTTTCTTACAGGTATACAATCATCTCTTGTTCATGTTTCAATTCATTCCCATATCATTGTTCTGGTTTAAAATTGAACACATAATCCTTGAGATAATAATAGCATATGATGATTTGCATCTGTACTAAATAATCATGAATCTTTAGCCCAGCATAGTGATTTCGGAAATTGTAAACTTTGCAGCAATTCAATAATGACTTTTTAGTTCTTTTTTATTTATATAATGAAAATGTGATATTGACTGAATCTTGAACACTAAAATTGAAGACAAATTGGTCATCGTTGCGTGATTTGAAAAATCGTAACATTAATCTTGACTCCTTTTGGTTTCAGATGACAATCGTGATATGTAAAGAAGGGAGCATCTCAATTAAATCTTTTTAAAACAATAAAAGCAAAATTAGGCCTACACCTTTTTCAATTTCCTTTTAACTACATAAGGACATTTTGGTTTTTTTACAACATTTATAAATCCCTAATGAGGCCTCTAATCCTCTGAATTTGGATTTTGATATTTCAACTGGATTTAAATAGGATTCTCCCATAGAAATTCAGGAGAAAGCCTGAATTAAAAAAAAAAAAATCTTACTGGTTAAAGGGCATTTTTACTCTGGAAGTTTTCACGAAGGAGTGTTGGGCATCTAAAAGTTTTCTTCCGAGCAATGTCACTTTAGAATTTACAAAATCATACTTGCTCTAATAGACCCACACAGTCAATGTTTGTTGACTGAAACATGCTGATGTGGCATGCACACATGGCATCCACCTCACTTTTTTTCCAACAAAAGTCGCCGCTGAAAGTCTTTTTTTTTGTAGTGGCTGCACAGGCCAAGTTTTGAGAGAAGAATTAAGAGTGAGCGTAATGTATTCAAATAGTCCAAAGCTGCTTCGAGCCACTATGTTGGTGTGGGTTTTTCTGCAACAAGTATGCAGTTGGAGGGACACAAATGGAACTTTCATTAGTTGCATTGAGAAGGAGAGAGGAACACTTTTTGGAGTTGAAGAAAGGCCTTGTGGATGATTATGGCATTTTATCTTCATGGCGTGACTCTCATGATTGCTGCAAGTGGTTGGGAATTCGGTGTAGCAACCAAACAGGCCATGTTGTGGAGCTCCATCTCCATGCTAGTACTTATGACAAACCTTTAAAAGATGAGATGAGTGCATTTTGGTGGAACTCCAACATTTGCATTACTTAAATTTAAGTTGGAATGATATTCATGGAAACCCAATGCCAGACTTTCTTGCTTCTCTTCCCAATTTAAGATTCCTTGATCTGGGACACGCTTCTTTTGGTGGCAAAATTCCTTATCAAATAGGAAAACTCTCAAACCTACAGTATCTTTTTAACTACCTTGTTGGAGAAATCCCTTGACAATTGGGAAATCTCTCACTTGCTGAAACTTAGATTTAGAGATGTGATGGAATTAAGTTTTGACAGTAAAAAGATAATAATGCCTTAATTTTATTTTTTTCATAAGAATATTTATAAGATAAATATGGGCATTTACAAGATAAATAAAGAGATTTACAAAACAAAAAAAGGGATTTAAAGGAATCAAAGGAGTTAAAAAAATTTGGTCATTCTCATATTTGTCTTGTAAAAAAAAATTATTTCCATGGGGTTTAAGTGATTTTTTCATTTTAAAATGGCACATATTTCTAAAAATATATTAAAATAATAAAGAGTTAGAAGATCATGGGACCCATAATGCCAAAAGTAACGAAAGTTAAATCGGGTTAACAGCATTGTTATAAGTGCAATCAAATAAATTGATTATGACTATTTTTGCATCCAAAAATAGTTAATTGTGTTAGGTGCCCATAAGAAAATAGTTTGTTACTAAAATTTCACCTTAACCTTCAAAAAAAAACTATCTCATTTTCTTAATATAAGAACTACCTCATTATAATAGTGAAATGTTTGGAGGATTTGGCCATGCACCACCCTATAAGCTCCCTTTAACATATGTGATTAATGGGGATATTTTGAAGAAAGAATTATAAATTTGAAAAATGAAGTGGATTGATGTATTGTATTTAAAATTAATCATGTAACCCCCAACTAGCTTTTATATTAAAGACCATATGTATCAATCTATTTGAGGTAATCTTGTTCAAGACATTGTCAAACACTAAATTAGACACATTTTCTATATGGGATTAGTTTACCACATTTTAAAGAACCTTTTAAAGAACCAGCCCCTTCCACTAGGCCTAACATTTTTAGGTGGATTGCACGTGCGGATAGGTCCAGAATACCATAGTGATGGGTAAGTAGCCCAAAATATTAATGGGCTTCCTCTAACCCAACAACTCTATACCCATTTCCACCGCCCAACTGATGGACTTTTTTCGTAAAACAAGTGCTCACAGTGACTGTTTTTCGGTACAATATGCATGATTTCTTTTCTTTTTATTTTTTTTAAAATATGTTATTTCAATTACAATGGTATTGGGTTAAATCTCTTAAATCAAATATTAGTACTACTATTAATTTCTTATAAACTATGGAGCGTCATTCATCTTGAGGGTTCATGTTTCAAGTTATACAAAATTTGTGTTTTGTTGTTGTTGTGGTGGTGGTTGTTAACCGTATTTTAGTTCACAAATGTTATAAAAATGTGTTTGCTTTTAAAATTAGGGAAAATTTCAGTCAGCCCTCTTAATAGCAAATTAATTTCAGTTAACCCCCAAAACTTTATAAAATTTCACTTCACCTCATGGTCAAAATGAAATTAGTTTTTATCGGTGAAAAAACAATAATGCCCTTACTTTATTTATTTTATAAATACTCATATTTATCTTGTAAATTTTCATATTTATCTTGTAAATGACCAAAATATTTTTAATTTTCTAGATTCTTTTGAATCCCTTTATTTATCTTCTAAATGACCAAAATGTTTATTTGTCTTCTTGCTCGTGACCCAGGCTTAGCTAGGCAAGCTTTTTGTGCTCGGTTAAGCTCGAATTCATCAAGGGTTAGCCCATTATAACAGGGCTAGCTCGTATTAACATCTCTATAATGAACCATTAGTATCTGAGTCACTAAAATTTTTTTTATTCTTTGATTGATTTTTTTTTTGTTTTTGAAAATGATATAAATAATATAATAGAAATAAGCTTTCAAAATGTTTGAAAATAAGAGAGTATTTAAGAATAAAATAAAAAATCCCCTGAATTAAGAAAATCTTATAAATTAAGATTCTTTTTAGGGAAAATGTCATTTAAATACCATGTGAATTTGTAAAACCCACAAAACTCTGTTAACACTTCAAAAAGACATAAATGTGACCGATATCAAATTGGGATTTTAAAATTTTGGTGAGTTTACCATTTTGCCCATATTTTTTTTAAAGAAAAAGAAAGGTGCTCTGTCTGAGCTTTGGCCACCGGACCTTTAGCCGTTAGCCAACCAGCACCCGGCGGAGGCTTAACCTTCAACCGCCAGGGGCTTTTTTGGGTGGTTGCAAATTTTTTTTTTAAAATGTTTGAATATGAAAAGGGGTGAGAACAAACTCATCCTACTCCTTTATCAAATAGGGATGGTAGTCATTGGGCCACCAAAGCCCCTTTGATATATATATATATATATATATATATATATATATATATATATATATGTGCATTATTATTTATATATAATATGAATAAAGACATACTGACTTTAACAAAATCAATAATGAAAATAATAAAATCAGTAATGAGATTGACTGAATGAGTAATATGTATATGTATAACATAAATAAAGGCATAATGATGTTAGTAAAATCAGTAATGAAAATAACAAAATGCGTAATGGGATTAACTAAACGAGTAATATGTATATGTAAAATATAAATCAAGGCATAATGGCTTTAACAAAATCAGTAATGGAAATGACAAAATACGTAATGGTATTAACAAAATGAGTAATGAGATTGATTAAAAGAGTAAAATAAATTACTAATGATATTGAGTAAATGAGTAATATAAATTACTAATGTTATTGACTAAACAAATAATGATATTAACTACACGAGCAATATACACACACACACATATGTATATGTGTGTGTGTGTGTGTGTGTATAGATATATGTATGTATGTATATATGTATAATATAAATAAAGGTATGATGGTTTTAACAAAATCAGTAATGACTTTGACAAAATTAGTAATGGAAATGATAAAATGAGTAATAGTATCGACTAAACGAGCAATATATATAAATTAATATATATAACAAAATGTAGATAAAGGCATTACTTATTTATATTATACAAACACACACACACACACACATATTAATTTATATATATATTGCTCCTTTAGTCAATATCATTACTCAATTTATTATTTTTATTACTGATTTTGTCAATACAACACTATAAAAAATACAAGTTGCGGCGCTTAATTTAAAGAACATTATGTCGCTTTGAAAGCGTCGTAGCTTCCAGCACCATTAAAACAAGTTACAACGTTTCTTGAATATATGAAAGCGTCATATCTTGATTATTTATTTTCTTAAAAAAATATAAAGCTACGGCGCTTTCTGGGGAAGGCGCCATAGGAAGGTGGCACTTCCTACGGCGCTTCTGCAAGGAAGTGCCATTGGAAGTCAAATGACTTCCAATGGCACTTCTTTGGAGAAACGCCGTAGGAAGTTTATTTTAATTTCATAATTATTTTATATTCTTGATGAAAATATCCATTTATAATTCAAAATCCACAGCAATTTATAATATAATTCAAAGCAAAATGAAATAACATAGTACGTATCTTTTATAATATTGGGTATTCATGTATCAAGTATAAAAGAACTCCAGCATTTAAGTTGCTTAAACTTGAGCTATACACGTTACTTCTACGGAAGATTAAACTAAGTATTATTATATTTGTAAGTTCAAAAATTAAAAAACTTACAATGTACAGAAAGTTCAAGAAGACAAAGTTGACATTTCAAATAAATACCTGAAAAAAAAAATTATGAGCACACATAGAAGATTCATGAAAAATTTTAACTAAAAAGAAAACATGAACCAAATGTTGAAAAAAAAAACACTTACACACTATGGAACTTCTAAAGGAGGTCGAGACAAGAAAAAAAAAATATATGGGAGAGTGTAACACCTCAAATTTTATATTCACAAAAAATATATTGTAATTAATTGAAAAATTCAATAAAATGGTAAATATTCATGAAATTTGGATCTTATGAATTTTGAAATATTCAAGTTCATGAGGAAATGAGCAAATTAATTCAAGTAAGGAATTAAATTACAATAATGATAGCAAAATCATAATTTTGTCAAATTAGCCCAAGATTAATTATTTTCCAATTAATTGGAGTTAATTTCAATTAATCAAGGAAAATAAAGAAAAATATATAAATTGAATATTCTTGAAGGAATAAATCAAGAATTGTAAGATTAGAAGGACTTGGGCATAAATCAATTAAGGGAATTATGGAAATATTGAAACCATTTTTTCCCTTCTCTTTCCAAAATTTCGCCTAGCATAAGGTGTAGGGAAGGAAAATTGATTAATGAAATCTAATATGCTAAGTGCCATTATTATATGAAGAGAAGATTAAATGATGATTAAATTCCAAGAGCACATGTCAAAATGCTACATGATGATGGTAATGATAACAATGGTGGAGTGTATATTACATGAAGGTATGGTGAAGTGCATGACGGTAAGCTAGAGTAAAGGAATGGGTGAACTTGATTGTTTGGTGGAGTAGGGAGTTGGATTTAGTTGGAAGAACACTTGGTTGGTTAGAGAAGAGAGGGAGCACATTTTTTTTAAGCTAACCAAGAAAAGAAAAACTAGTTCAATGTTAATGGGAAACCAAAGGGAGTAAGTATAACATAAACTTGAAGAAAGGAGGATTGTGACAAGTGTCACATTATAGTCCCTTGATTAAATCAATGATGTAGAATTAAGGGAGGAAGTTTATGAAGCATTTCTATTCCCTTCCCTTCATACACTTCACACCTAAACACAAGAGAAGGAGAGAGAGAAAGTGCCTTGGAGAAACTTTGAAGAGTTAGAGAGAAGGAAGAAGAATGAGCTAATGTAAGTGTTGGTTTCTTTAGTTTTCTTGAAGCATTTCCCTATATCCTTCTCTAAACCTTGATTCTTCATGAATCCATGATCTTGAAGACTCATTGTTGGCTCAAGGAGAAGAGAGAGAGGACGAATAGGGAGAGAGAAACCAAGAGCTTAAAAGGTAACTACACCAAACACAAATATATACTTGTATAAAGTTGGTTTTGAAGTTTGTTGTTAGTTTGGTAATTTTTGATTGAGTTGAAAAATTGGAAAAGCTATAACCCAAGGGGTTATGCTACCCAAATTTCTTTGAATCATGGTTAAGATGTGTTAAATAAGTTAATGAAGGATTAGAAGTGGAAAAGTACAAGTTTTGAAAGTTAAAACACAAAACTCCAAATTTTTTCATTTTTCTTGAAACTTTTGGCCATCATTGTTTTAGAGGGTAAGAGCTGGATTTTCATGAAATAAATGGTTTCATTGGATTTATTGGGTAAAAATAGGTGGGGTTACAGTTGGTCACTTTCTCCAAAAAGGCCGAAAAAGCATAATTATGAAAACGTTCCTAAAATCCCTAAACTGGGGCTGTCATAGGTATTTTTGTAATTTGGTAGTGAATTTGATATTTTCGAGCCCTGAAATGGATTCCTTGGGCGAAAATACATCATAATAGCCCTAGTCAAAATTTTGAAAAATGTGCCATCGGGCCGGGGTCCTGGGGGCATTTTGGTAAATTTCTACCATAGACTAATATAACCACAAGAAACACTATGAAAGAGTCTAAAATGATACTTGGATAGGTTATGACCTATTTCTTGTACATTTAATATTTTAGGATTGACTCGGAGGCCAGACACGACACGCTTTTCGAGGCACATTTAAAAAGGGGTTTATAAAGCTGAGGTAAGAACATTATCCTTCATACATCATGCCATAGTTATATGTGATTGTGTAGATGCCAATGTTTGTAAATGCACTTTATTAATTAACATGAATTGCCTAGAGAGAGGTAGTTAGTGCCGGTGTGCACTTACAGTGAGAGTTGGCGGAAGACCAACCAGTGTAGATTGTGGAACTGGGCCTTACTCATGTATACATGACGATTATATGTTTATATTATTCATTAATTGGTGCATACCTTGGCGTATGTCATATTTACTTTTCGCATTTTCTATGAACGATAGTATGTTTCTACTGGGGTTTTTCAAAATCTCACCTTATTATTAAATAAACATCTCACCGGGTGCCAATGGGTTAAAGGGCAAAGGCGTAGATGCCACGAAGTGATTGGCACGTGTTGCGAGGCAAGGGCATGATCTTGGTTATAATTAGTTTATGTCTAGATATTTTGGGTGAATCTTGTAAATATTAAAGTTTCTGCTGCATTTTCTGTAGTTCGTTGACGAACGATATGGAATTGTAAATGAATATTTTTATTAGTATAATTGTACTTTTCTGTATGCCCATTGAATTCCGTCTTTATTACTCTTTGATTATCAAAATGGAAACAGGTGTTGACAGAGAGGAAGCTTTGTACTACAATGGAGTTCTGGAAAATGATGAAGCTAGAGGCAACATAGGAAGATAAAAATGAAAATAAGAATGGCGAGTTGTGAAAATTAAATAGCACCCTATACAAGGTGGGAGTAGCTGCGGCAATTTTCATCAAAACGCCGTAGCTTCCCAATCTTAAAAAAAAAAGACTATATCTAAAACACTAGGTATAACTGTGCCTTGCCTTGAATATTCAAGGCACCACGTGTATCTTGAATAAATTCAAGGCATTGTGCCTTGAATATAAGGCGCCTTGGACGGCGCTTTCCCTGCCAAGCGCCAACCAAGGCCCTTAAATATATATTTAAGCTAGTGCCTTGGCCTACCAAATGCCACCCAAGATAGGTCTTTTATTAAATATTTTTTTAATAGGGGTGATTTATCTTTTTGATCTCTTATATGACGCTTTCTCAGGCAAGTTTCATACAAGATATTAGACAACTATAGATGCCACATTTTTTTTTAAAAAAGGAAGAAGTATCCTTCGGCACTTGTATGTACAAGAGATTTATTTTTTTAAAAAAACGAAAGCCTTTTACGGAAGGGATTTATTTTTTTTTTAAAAATTGCACCACACTACCACAATAATTTTTTATAATTATTTTATTTTCTTGTTAGAAACCTCCATTTACAATCCAAAATCCACAACAATTTATAATACAATCTGTAGCAAAATGAAATAACATAACACGTATTTTTTACAATTTCCTAATCTTAAAAAAATTTAAAATTAAAAAAAAAAAAACTCCCCCAACCTTACAAATTTAAGGACTCAGTGCCTTAAATATTCAAGGCACTGGGCCTTGAATATAAGGCACCTTGGACAGTGCTTTCCCTGCCAAGCGCCATCTAAGGCCCTTAATTTTAATCGAGATGATTTCTCTTTTTGACTTCTTGTATAACGCTTTTTTAGGCAAGTGCTATACAAGATATTAGATAACTATAGGTGCCACATTTTTTTTAAAAAAAAAATAGAAGTATCCTTCGGCACTTGTATGTACAAGAGATTTATTTTTAAAAAACATAAAAGCCTTTTACTCAAGGGATTTATTTTTTAAAAAAATTGCACCGCGCTGCCAAAATAATTTTTTGATAATTATTTTATTTTCCTGTTATAAACCTACATTTACAATCCAAAATCCACAATAATTTACAATACAATCCACGAAAAAATGAAATAACATAACACGTATCTTTTACAATTTCCTAATCTTAAAAAAATTTAAAATAAAAAAAAAACTGCCCAACCTTACAAATTCAAGGAGCCAGTGCCTTAAATATTCAAGGCACTGGGCCTTGAATATAAGGCACCTTGGACGGTCTTTCCCTGCTAAGCGCCATCCAAGGCACTTAAATATGTATTTAGGTAGTACCTTGGACAACGCTTTGCAGGCTAAGCGCCATCCAAGATAGGCCTTTTATTAAAAAAAAATTAAGAGGGGTAATTTATCTTTTTGATCTCTTGTATGGCGTTTTCTTAGGCAAATGCCATATAAGATATTATACAGCTATAAGTGTCACATTTTTTTAAAAAAATAGAAGTATCCTCCGGCACTTGTATGTATAAGAGATTTATTTTTAAAAATATAAAAGCCTTTTACTCAAGGGATTTATTTTTAAAAAAATTGTATTGCGCTTGCACAATAATTTTTTATAATTATTTTATTTTTCTGTTAGAAATCTCCATTTACAATCCAAAATCCACAGCAATTTATAGTACAATCCATAGCAAAATGAAATAACATAGCACGTATCTTTTACAGTTTCCTAATCTTAAAAAACTGCCCCCAATCTTAAAAATTCAAAACCTAGGTGCCTTAAATATTCAAGGCACCAGGTGCCTTGAATGGCACCAAGTGGTGCCATTCAAGCACCAAGCACCTTGCACCAAGCGCAGTCCAAGGCCTTTTATTAAAAAAATTTAAAATATATTTTAATAAGAACGATTTATTTATAAGTTTTGACTTCTATTTTTTTTTTGAATTAGCCCACTTTGTATGGCCTTTAAAGCCACTTCCCATAGAAAATATTTTTTTAAAAAAATAATTTTAAGTAATAAATTAAATATAAAAGACATTGGACAAATTAAATAAGTAATAACTAATAAAATTATATTTGTAAGTTTAAAATTTAATAGGACACATGTGTTAAAGGTATATATGATATCATATATACCTTTAATGGCGATTTTTAGAGAAAGTGCCATTAAAGGTATGAATCTAGCTACGGCGCTTGTTTGGGAATGCGCCATACAAGATGTCTAATTTTTTTTAAAACATAACTCCTTGTATGGCGCTTCCCTAGGCAAGCACCATAGAAGGTACTTAGCAGCTACGACACTTACCACAAAAAACACCATATATAATTCCCTGCCTTGATAACCGTAATTAAGATGCAAAAATGCGTAATTTAAATGAATTAGAGAACGACGGATACGTTTTTCTCAAATTTATTTTCTAAAATTCGTTCAACATGGTCTCAAATTCATCTTCTGAATCAAATTACTCTGTGCAGTTCAATTGCATTCATACATATCATATTGCATAGCCAAATTCCTGGCAACTCTCAGGTTTCATATATGTATAAACTAAGGGTTATAAGTTCCAATTAGGGGATTACATGACCAAAATTAACGTAATATCTACATTTTAAAAATAAAACCCCAAGTCCAAAATAGATAACCAACCACCTAACAACACATCTTTACAAGATCCTATATGCTCCTGGTGGTTCGTTTCTCCTTGGAGCCACTTGCCCTGTCTGAAATGTTAGTCAATGGAAAGAATGAGATTTAAAAGAATCTCAGTAGTAACAAATCACTCATACCACATGTAATCACAAAGTATGCAAGAAAATCATCAAGCAGCATCACAACATAAAGTACAACACGCAGGCTGCCACATATGCACATAATCACATAATCCCATCCCCCTTATTCCACCGCCCCGAAGGTACGATCCTTCCACTGTCAACACTGATGGGTCGCAGGTGATAGACTCACAAACAATGATCAAACAAACATACCATGTATCACATATAGTATAAGGGAAAAGAGTCACTACCTTGTTCTTTCCGATTGTGCTCTATCGCAGGTGGATCACGAACAGGGCAAATATCGAATCCTACAATTTCAAATGCACCATTTAGACACTTCCATAGTGTTTCTTGGGGGTTATACGAGTCTATAATGAAAATTTACAAAAATGCCCCTGGGTACCCGGCTCAAGCCCGCAGTACCTGGTCCGGTTGCACTTTTCCCGAAATTCTAATATGGGCTATCCTAACATATTTGTGCCCAAGGAATCCATTTCCGGACTCAGAATTATCAAATTCAATGTCAAATTACAAATTTACCCTTGTCAGCCCTACTTTAAGGGTTTCAGGGGCGTTTTCGTAATTATGTTTTTTTGGCCTTTTCCGAAAAAGTGACCAACTGTAACCCCACCTAATTTTTGCTCCTGAACTCAATGGAACCATCAAATCATTGAAAATCCAAATCTAACCCCTTCAAACTAGCCTTGGCTGAAATTCTCAATTCCCTGGGAAAAATTAGGGTTTTTCGGTTTCGGCTCCGCAGACGTGTTTCTTTCTACTCCAAATCTCTTTATTAACCATTACATTAGGTTACAAATAACATTAAGACCCAATTTGGGCAGCTTAAAACCTAGGCCATATCATTTCCAAACTTTAAAACCAATAGCAATCCGGCGAAATTTCACCGATTAAATTGCCCATAGCAGCCAGAATAAGCAATATACAAAAGTTTGGAAGTTACCTCAAGCTCCCACTAGCTTTTCCTTAAGGTGGCTGAAAACCCTAGCCTTAGAATACCCAAATTTGTGCTCCATAAACCTTGAAGAACATAGAAGAATAGCTTAGGAGCGGAGTTATACGCGTTAGGTAAGGATTTACCGAAGAAATCGACTTACCATACAAGTTCTCTTCTCCTTCTCTCTCTAGAATTTCTCACACCTTCTTTCTCTTGTTGCAGCTGAATGTCACGGTTTTGGGCTGATGGAGGAGGTGGATGATGATTTAATATGATATAATATTATTTTCTAATTATTTACTAAATTTCCATCAATTTCGGATTTTTACAAAATTCTAGCAGATTTCTGCCCAAACTTTGAAAACTCATAACTAATTCTAAAAAAATCAAAATGGGGTGATCTCAAAGCCAATGTAAATCTATTTAAGTCCTATTTATTGTAAAAATATGGATCACTACATTTAATAACCTCAAAAATACAGAATTGCACAATAGTCCATACTTCTCCAAAACAGATTCCAGTTTCCATCCCAAATTTTGGAAAATCATAACTCTTAGATCACAAACTGAAATGACACAAATTATATGTCCATTTTGAAGCTTGGCATGTGAACTTTAAGATTGGAAAATATCAGAATTTTTAGACACCATTTGAATATTTAAAACGTTCATACAAATCGATTGCCCTGTATAGAGTTTCAATCGACAGAATTTCCAACTTTTGCACAATTGGTCCCAATGGTTCCAATTTCACAATAAACACTCTCCCCACACGAATTTTCATAAGGAAGCCATTGGAATCATTAAAACATCCAAATTCCCATCACACATTCTCCAAAAGGGTTTATTCAACAATAATTACATTCACTTTTGAAGTCATTAGCCCTTAATCGCTTTTTGGGATATTACATCATAGCTGCCATATGTATTTTCGTTTTAAACAAATAGAAGTCTCCTCCGGCACTTGTCTAAAGAATTATACAATCTTGATGTTTCTGATGCTAGCATATTAGACACAGCAACAATGGCCTCTTTTCTTTGTTCTAACGAGGAAAGTCTAAGCTTTTTGAACTTACCAAGCAATCACTTCAAAGGACAACTTCCAGATTGTTGGAATGGCTTAAAATCAATAACGATCATTGATTTGAGTAACAATGAATTCTCTGGGAAGATTCCAACTTCTATGGGTTCCTTGCATTTAGTCCGCCACTTAATTTTATGCAACAATCACTTAAACGGCCCACTCCCATCCTTGAAGAATTGTACTGACTTGGTAATGTTGGATGTGGGGAGAAATCAATTATTTGGATTCATACCGTCATGGATAGGATCTAACTTCTCTAAGGGTGTGTTTGGTTTAAGGGGAGAGAGGGGAAGGGAGAATTCATAAATTACCATTTTGGACAAGAGAAACCCAAAATTTACCTTTTCATTTTTTTAAATTTTGGGTTTCCGCCCAAAATTTACCTTCTCATTCCTTTTAAATTTTGGATTCCCGCCCAAAATTTAAATACCTTCAATCTAAAAAGGTAATTTAACCTTCCCTCTCCTCCCCTCCCTCCACCTACCCTCCCCTCAAACCAAACACACCCTAAGTTGCAGGTTCTTAGCTTGACAAAGAATAGCTTTTATGAAAGTTTGTCATTGCATCTTTGTCATCTACCAACCATTCGAGTTTTAGACATCCCAATGAATAACTTGTTGGGACACATACCCAAATGCCCAAAATTTTAGTATGATGACTCAAAAACCTACTATAAATGAAGCTATCCACCGATTCTTTGTCTTCAAGAATGGTTTCCCTTCATGGGTAGCTTATTTTGACTTTTGTCCTATAGTGAGATGGAAAGGAAAAGAGTTGTCATTCAAAAACAACAAAAGACTTGTGAGGATGATTGACCTATCTAAAAATCAACTATCCCACAAAATTCTAAAAGAAATTGGGAGTCTCTTAGAATTGATTTCTTTGGATTTATCAAATAACAATTTGAGTGATAAAATCCCTTAGGAGCTTAGAAAGTTGCATGCCCTTGATTTTCTTATTTACCAACAAATCATTTGTGTGGGACCATCTCTTCAAATCTGTCTAAAATTGATAGGCTTGTTGTTTTGAATTTATCTCATAATAATTTATCTAGAAAAATCCCATCTGGAACACAACTCTAAGGCTTTAATGCATTTATGTATGATGGAAATGTCACGCCTTAAAAATTTAGGGGTGACTGGAACGAAACATGAGTGAACTCACATTCCTTAAGCCTTAAACTTATAACTGAAAATAAATAATACTCACAATATCCTTAAAAATATCATAACTAGCATGCTTAAACCATTTTAAATTACTATATAATAACATACCTCAAATTATCAAAATATTAGGTCTCTTGTAGAAATTTTGGGTGAAATCTCCTCTAGAAATAAGACTTCCCAAAAATTCTACAGTGACCCAAATTTTGTATAGTAGCATCCAGAGCTCCAATCCACCATATCATATACATATATACATATACATATATTTCAAAATAAAAGGGAAGACAAGGATCCTAACTATAGACAACGTGGAACACCTAAACGAGATTTCCTAACATATACAAAAGATACTAAAATTTACATTGAATTAGGAACCATTCAAATGACGCTCCAACTTCAATCTAGCTATATAGTACTTTAGTGATCAACAAGAGAAACATGATCTATTGCACTATCTGAGGCCAAAAATATTTCCGGTGAACAACGTTCCATTTATATAATTTAGTAAAATACAGAAGAAAATAATCTAAACAAATTTAACATTGAATAATAATGATACGGCAATAAATTGCAATTTCTATATCATATGATCATAGATATAAATAAAACTCTATATAAGATTACTAATCAAATAAATCAAAATACGTAATAAATCGTTTTGTTTAACAAAATCAGTTTAAACATCAAATCTCATTTATTTGTAGGACTTTTACAGAACGGATAACAAGCATGAACACATAGTCTACGAGGAAAAATAACCAAGCACGGCTGCAGGCCACAAAAACAAGCGTGGACACACAATCCATGAGGGTAAGTAACCAAGCGCGGATTGAAGCTACGAAACAAGCACAGGTACAAGACCCACGAATAACAAGCATGGAAACGAATCCCACGAATATCAAGTGTGAGTTCTGTGCCCACGAAAGTCAAGCGAGCTCGAGTTAACCATGGCGCACCAAAGACTAATAGTACTACTGTTAGTAACTAGCGTTCTGCATTCAGTCCTCTCAAAAACGTTTTCAAGCATGCTTGGGACCAATTTATTAAAGTAATGAAAGGTTCTTCTTTCAATAAAATGATAGCTCATATCAAATAAAACATAATAGAATATCCCAGCATGAAAGTTCACAAACAATATTTCAAACTTTCCTTCAAGTTCAATTTGTCGACAAAACACTTCCCAAGTAATAAAACTCACATTTGAACATTCTGAGCTCCAAGACTATCTCAACATGAAATCATGAATTATACTATGAAATAATAGGAGAAGAATAAATAACAATAAATAAAATCATCAATCTATACTCATTTCAATATCATTACGAGCATGAAAGAAATCTAATAAACTTTCATTGGCAAAATCATATTTGTAAAGATGGTAATTAACATGAAAATATGGTAAGTAGTAAACACATCATTTATAAAAAAATTATAATGGGACACTATTCACTCACCTGTGTATTACCGCAATATAGTTCACTCCTTTCAAAACTTCCCAAAACAATCACCCTTGTAGTCACATAATCGCCTAACCAATAGAACAATATCATCACTTCAATATAATTCTTTTACTTAAATGTACTCTCAAAATTTAAGCATCCATATCCAAACTCAAGATAATTGTACTAGTTATTTTCTTTATTCCATTAGATAGCCACACATTCATACTAGTAGAAAAGAAGGCAAATATCTTCCAATAACTTTAATTTTTCAATAAGCATATAAGCACAAGTCCAATTAATAATTGGATGATCCAATTTGGATCTAATCGCACTTAACTATTAAATCCAACACTTAAATCTTGAAGGAACTTATCCCACTCTCCCTTTCTTAAACATACCACAAAGTTTCATTTTATACCTCAAACCTTACCACTACTGTGCATTGCATATATATTCAAATAATATGACTATTTGAATTTCAAACATAGACTAGACAACCTTCATCCAACCAAACTTTATTACAACATCTACATGAAATATAAGGTTTCTAAATATACCTCTTATCAAAATTTCTATCACATTCAATCCAAAATAAGATCTAAATGTTCTCCACCATTCGAAATACTATGAAAACACGTGTAATTGAGACCTTTTTCCATTTGAACATTTCACCGAACACCTTGTGGGCACTCAAGCTTAGTTCACAAAACAAACGTCTTTATTCACAAGTTAATAATAATTTCTGAGCATCCACATAGTCTAAAGAAATTTTCTCAAGTCTATTCCTTTACAAAATTCATCGTAAAACCACAAAAAGTAGCATCCATCAATCAATCTCATGCCTTGTACATAAATTTCAACCACATATCAACAAAAATACCTATTGATTTTATCCTTCCCCTCCAATATAATTTTCTCTTAATGACAGCCTCCAATCCTCCTTTTCTCCTTACATAATCAGCTGCAACAATGAAAGGTAGATTCAATTCTTCTTTCCTCATTAGTCAGGGCAACAAGGAAAGAAAGGACCCAGATTGCTCAGCCTAAACCAACCTGAACCAAACAAGAAGGAAGAGATCTTGAGCTTAACACACACACACACACACACACACACACACACAGAGGACTTCACTGAAACAGGGGATAAAGAAGACAGAGGTCGCAGCACCCAAAAAGAGGCTTCAACGGTCTTGGCGCAGCAGCATCAACCGAGGAGGACAATGGAGGGAGAATAAGAGACCATAACGAACTGCTCCCAAGATGGCGGTGGTCTTTGGTGCAGACAGTGACAACGGCCAAGGAAAACAGAGAGAAAGAGAAGAGTGAATGGAGTTAGAGATTTCACACAGCAAAAATCTCTTTCGTCGGTCTTATTTTATGGAATGAAGGAAGGGGGGATGGGGAAAATTTGATGGTGCTTCCTCTCTCTCTTTTTTAATGGGCATTGTTGTAATTTCAGGTGCCAAAATAAAAATAACATCTCCTTCAGGAAGGAGCAGGATTCAAACTGTACCTTAAGCATAACCCTAACTTCGAATACCACCAAAGTGCAGGTTCTCGTTTATCACCAAACAGCAATAGATAAAAATAATACAAAAATATTAATTAGTTCATTATTTTATTCTCAAAGTTATTACATGCTCCCCCTAAAAAAAAATTCGGTCCTCCGAATTTGTATGTGTTTCTCACCTCAACCCTCAAACAATTAAAGCGCATCTCGCTTTCAAGTTCCCATGTGGCTTTTTTTTTTCAGAATGGTTGCACTATAGCACTGTCACTGAAAGAATCTCCTCTTGTCTCAACTTTCTTACTTGCCTGCAAAGATGGCCACTGGAATATCTTCATATAGCAAATGTTCATTTACACAGACTTCTTGCGATTCAATAGCATGGAAGCATCGTATAGATACTTCCGTAACTTTGACACATGAAACACTAGATGTATATTAGATAATTCTAGTGGTAAGGCTAAATGGTAAACTATAACACCCACTCTGTTTAGTATCTCGAACGGACCAACATCCCTGAGACATAGTTTCCCTTCTTTCTAAATTTCATAACACCTTTCGTATATAGGTGACACCTTTGAGCATACCTTATCCCTAACCATGAATTAGAACTCCTTGTGGCAATAATTAGAAGTAGAAACAGGCCAGGCGGCCTAACTTGTTCCTGGCCTGATCAGGTCTGGCCTGTCACGTTAAAAGGCCAAACTAAGGCCTGTTTCAAAACCTTTTTTATTTAATAGGTCAGGCCTAAGTTTGTTGGTAGGCCTTTTAGACCTGTTAGGCCGACCTATTAACAATAAAAAGAAAAAGTGAGCGTGTAATTATTTAGCCCACACCGACAGATCTAAAGTGAGTTGTGAGTAGTGCTTTGTGATTTGTGAGTTGTGCCTAAAATGATAAACCCTACCTCTTCATTTATTTCTTCTCCTCCAAAAAACTGACAGTGCCTTCCCTCTCATTCTCGCTCTCTCGCTTCTTAACCTCTAGATTCTCATTTAGATCTCTGATCCTCGCTTCTCACTCAAATCTCTCACTCTCATAGGTGTCTCACTCAGATCTCTTCATTCTCTCTGGCATCTCACTCAGATCTCTCGCTCTCTCCAGTTTCTCACTCAGATCTCTCGCTCTCACTTCTCACTCTGATCTCTCCATTCTCTCCGGCGTCTCACTCAAATCTCTGGCTCCCGCTTCTCACTCAGATCTTTTGCTCTCATCGGCATCTCACTCAGATCTCTCCATTCTCTCCGACGTCTCACTCAGATCTCTCGCTCTCTCCGACTTCTCACTCAAATCTTTGGCTAATAACTCTCTAGCGTCTCACTCTTATTGTCACAATCTCGACACTTAGGCCTGATACACCCATTTTTCCCTATCATGAAAACAAAGCTGTTTCTTTTTTCCTTGTGTTCTTCCCTGCCAAAAATTTTCTTTATCCCTTATCATGACTTTGTTGTTATAGTTGTTTTGTATCTACCGGAGATTTTCCATTTGTTTCTCGTTATAATGGAGGAGTTGGAATCATATATTTTTAATGTCTTTTTCCTCTAAGTTGCCTTTTTCTTCTGCTATAATTTGCAGGTTGCTATATTAGTTCTTTTTAATAGTAAATAAGCTATACAAACAAAGCATTTGTAAACCTTTTCAGTATAATACACAAATTTGGTTTCGAACATAATAAAAAGATATATAGGAGTAGTGTGAATTCCAACTTCCAATATTAAAATAATAAAAATAAAATCTCCTGTAGGCAGAAGCAAGATTCAAACTTTGTACCTTAAGCATAACCCCAACTTCCAATACCACCGAAGTGCAAGTTCTTCTTTATCACCAAACAGCAATAAATAAAAATAGTACAAAAATATTATTTAGTTCATTATTTTATTTTCAAGGTTATTACAGGAAACTCCTATCTCTGTGGCAGTCAACTTGGAAGGCTGTGTCCTGATGAAAAGAAGAAAAAATGAAAAATTACAAGACTCGTTGCCTATTGAGAGGCATGATGATTCATTGTTGAGCTGAGGATTCTATATAAGCATGGGTTTAGGATTTGGGCCATGATTGGCCCATTGCTTCTCTTCCCATCTCGGAGGCACAACTACTTCACCTTACTGTATAATCAACATAGCAAGATCTACGCGCTCACAGTAATCAACATAACAAGATGCCGCAGGTTCCTTGAAAAATACTAAGCGGTAATCTTCTTTCTTTCCCCCTTTCTCCTTCTCGAGAATTAAAATTGAAAAATAAAAATAGTATTAGAATACATTAAGAAAAGTTCAACATTGATTATATAAACATTGAAGTGAATGTATATAACCTAATGATTGGTCCTATCAAATTGACTTGGGTCATTTTGATAGAAAAATCAATCAAATACATATATAAATCACTAAGATCAATAAATAAATCTATTGGTCCCAAATATAACTTTCTTTTTGGTCACGAAAATGTATGTGTAAACTCTGTGAAATAATTTGGATGAATCTTGAAATTTTCTGATCTATTTTATTATTAATTTATGACAAATTAAGTCACTTCAGCTTTGGATATTGAAATGTTAACGGTGACTTGGTTTTCAATGCTAAAAATTGTAAGCAGGATGATGAGAAGACACCGACATTTGAAGCTCGAAGATCATGATGAGAGAGCTGCAGTTTGGAGCACCTAGAAGCAAATATGTGGAATTGGTTTACACTACCTACGATGAAAAAAAATCATCCTTGTGTACCTATGTTAATTAATCACTCTTGTGAATTTCGTCTACCTATTGTGATATTCTCATCAGGCTTGTGAAACTTATCTTTTTATCTATATATGTGTCGAATGAAAATATGGATACAGAACTAATGTTTAATTAATATGAAACCTGTCTTATGTTGATATATTCAATACCCTCATGGAATGCCAGAGTAATTTGCAAATTTAGGTTGAAGTACAACCAGCCCTTTTGTTTTTCAAATTCACTTGACCTTTCTTCTAGCAAGTTTGTAAGTAATTAGTTGAGGATAGACTTTGAAGGAATTACAATTAGATAACAAAATGTTGAATTAATGATCATCAAGTCTTCAACAAATTTTTCTGAGAAATGCAAATATTGATTTTGTTGCAAACCGGAATCCTAGTTGCAACCTAGTAGTTACATTATGTGCAATTGAGATTCCTAAAATGGCTTCAAACACAAAAAGACTTGTACAATCTTGATGTTTCATATACTTAGATTTTAGGCATGGCGATAACAACTGTTTTTTAATGCTCTAACAAAAGAAATTTGAACCATTTGAATGGTTCAAGCAATAATATCGAAGGACAATTCAAATTATTGTTTGAATTGCAACTCATTTTTCATGAAAATTTATTGGGATTCTAATTGCCATTAAATTGCTTTTTTTTGTTTTGGTTACAAGCCATTAAATTGCTTTTTCAGACATATATAACTGGCATTCTCTTGAGGACTTTCAGAAAATAGTACTGCCTCCGGTCTTAAATATAAGACAGAGTTGATCTTTTTTGGAGAGATTAAGGAAACTAAATAAATTACTTAATCATATCAAATATTATGTATGATTAAATTATATATCAATGTATAAGTCAGACAAACTAGTTTGAAAAAAATCAATAAATATATATATTTTATAGTAACTTAATTAACTTCTTTAATATTCCTAAAAAAATTAATTTTATCTTATATTTAAGACAAAAAATAAGGATAAATTGAAAATGGGAATATCCAGTGATACACAACGCCGGGCCATGCATGTGGTGCCATTTGAATTGAACTTATATGGAGATTTCACAAGAGCGCCCATGAAAGTATAGAAATTAGGCCCAAAATCTAATGGGCTTCCTCAAGTCTACATCCAATACTACTATGCAACATATGCCTTTTACACACGTAACAAATTCTTAGTTGAAATTGTAAGTGGTTTTATCTCATATGAAGGAGAATACAAATTCAAATTTCAGAAAACATACCTTTTAAGAAGGCTTTAACCTTAACTCTCTCAACCTGTAGAGATTAGGCTTAAGTTTAAACTGACTTGGGATACTCTGAGTTCATAAAAAAACAAAGAAAAGTATGCCTTTTACACACATGAACACAAATGAACACGATGATTTGTTTTCTTAGAGTATGAGATTTCAATTGTAGGAGTATTAGGTTGAATATTTTTTGTTAGTCATATTTTACTTTACAAATGCTATAAAAAATGTGTCTTCTTTCATGATCATCTAAGAAGTTTGATTTACACTAACTCCGGTATTAAATACGAGACCAATTGATTATTTTTGGAGATATTAAGGGAATCTAATTAAATTATTTTAAAGTATTCATATTAATCATTTTTCTAAAAACTAATTTGTCAGACTTATAAACTAATATCTATAATCTAATGATACACAATATATTATATGATTAAGTCTCTTATTTAACTTTTTTAATCTCTTCAAAAAGTCAATTGTATTTTATATTTAGGCCTGGAGGCGGTATATTAAAAATTAAGTTCATTTAATTTGTTTTGTTTCAAAATATAAAAACTGAAAGTATAATGCATAACATATGATTGACCAATAGCATTTCCTTGCTATGCCTTTATACACTCGTTTTGTAAAAAAAAAAAAAAAAAAAAAAAAAAAAAAAAAAAAAAAAAAAAAAAGAAGAAGAAGAAGAAGAAGAAGAAGAAGAAGAAGAAGAAGAAGAAGAAGAATTGGGAAAATAAATGCTATAAAATGATATCGTGATGTATAATGACAATCATAGGAGGCTGACAACAAGAAGTAAGAAGGCAAAAATGATAATTAGGTTGAATCTAGTTGAAAGGGATAGTCCTTCATAATATGATGAATTAATATTTGAATTCTTATTAAGAGATGTGTCTATGTTTAGTGTTTAACAGTATTTTGAACACAAATACCTCCGTAAGTAAATATATGTGTTTATAAAAAGTAAAGAAATGATAAAAGCAAACACTTACAATAACAAAAGAAATACACAAATTATTCTCACTATTACTTTTGAATAATTCTTCTATTGTTTTTTGCTTCACCGCACAACCTAGCGTACCCCTCTTTTTCTCTTATTTGATTATTAATTCATCTGATTCTAAATATAAGATAAAATTAATTTTTTTTGGAGGAATTAAAAAAACTAACATATCTTATATTTAAGAGAAGATGGAATATTACTTTATTAATAAGATTATCTAAACAAAACATGTATGATTCACCCTCATGAGCTTGTAAGCTAATGAATAAATCCCATATGCAACAAAAGGTGCTTTTTCTTTAAAATAATAATAATAATAATGGGCTTGTCATGACATTGGTCCACAAATATGCGTCCTTTTTTTAATTGTTCTTATAATTTTATTTATTATTATTGGACTCTCCATTCAAACTTCAAAGTCATCTCCTACAATGGCATTAGTTTGTCGTTCTTAATTTATGTTTTCACTAATTGACATAAATCCATAATCGACGGACCTTCATGTTTTTTTATCTCAACATCAATATCTACCATTTTCAATTTCACTGAAGATTAAATGGAATTCATCATTTTGTTCGATGTGCTTGCAATTATTTTGAAATCTTACCTTTAAAAAAAAATATTACATCTTAAGTAAAAAAAAAATCCATGGAAAAAAAGGTACAATATCCTAAATCTTTCTGCGTGACAACAAAGTTCTGAAATCTCATGAGATTTGAATACATGAGTCCGATTGAAAGTTTTTTTTTTTTATCAAAAGTTCAATTGAAAGTTGAAAGATTAGCAAAAAAAATAATAATAATAAGAGAAAACACGTAAATATTAATGTTTAAAAAAAATTGGACCAAAAAACATCACATAAGAAAAGCTAGAGTAGATTCACAATTTTTATGGTCTAGCAGGTGAATTTTCATGATCCTACTCTTCAGTCACATATGCTACCTACAAATTAAGTCTTTTATTCAAATCATAACTTTTTTTTTAAAGAAGTGAAATGCACTTTGAATTCAAATTTGGACAGCTATTACCTTTTGCTTATCATAAAGCATTATCTCTAATAAAGAAAACACTTATTACAAGTACAATCAAAATATAATAATGCCCTGTTTGGTACGGTGGAATTGTAGGCATGGAATTGGAATTGGAATTGAATTCCATACCTATAACATGTTTGGTACGGTGGAATTGACCTCAGATTTGAATTCTATATGGAATTGAAATAAGCCCAATTCCATCAAGATAATTCCATCTAAAATGCTCAGATTTACAAATCCATCTCCCTATTTCCAACTTTACCCTCGCTCTCAATCATCATCCACCATGCTTGACCACCTGAACCAGCTCCTTCGATCTCTCGCCGTGGCTTGCAGTCCGAAGATTGAAGACCACCGTGCTCCGGCCTCCCACATGACAGCAAGATCTCCAGCGACAATGAGGATGCGACGCCATCACCAGCAACCAGATCTGAGGACTATCACCGGAAGTTGCAGACCTGTTCGCCGATAGAGATGGCGAGGAAGAGATGGTGAGTTGCGGACCTGTTCAAGCAGCGGTGGCTTTTTGCCGGAGTTCGAGTTCGGAGCCTCCACGTTCAAGTTTCCTCCTTCAATTCCTGCAACCTTTCTGGAACCAACAATTGACCTATTCAAGTGTTCAACCACTTTCAGGTTTCCTCCTTCGATTTCGGAGTTCAAGTCCGGCAACCTTTCTGGAATGCTAGATCTGTTTGAAGGGGAGGAAGAAGAAATAAGGACAATGGAGAAGGAGCAAAGGCACGGTCAAAGTGGAAAAAGGAGAGGGAGGAGACGAGGAAGATGATCTACATATTTTTTATTTTTTAATTATAAGGGCATTTTGGTATTTTTACATAAAAATTAGAACTCATTTCCATAATATACCAAACATACTTTTAAACCTCATATCCATATCCATTTCCATTTCCATATCCATATCCATTTCCATTTCCATCTCCATCAAAATCAATTCTAATGTACCAAACAGGCCCTAAGCCATAAAGATTAACAGGCCATCACATCAAGTCTTGCAATTAATTAGGAACTTTGAAATTTGAAGTGTGCTTACGTTGGAGTGAATTAAAACAAACTATGAAAATGATATATGCACATGCATGCCACCTACAACACGCTACATTGTTTCGAGTTTGAAGAAATAAATGATTATATATATTGAAGGTTACCATAATGTTGTTTGTGAGAGAACAAGAGTGACGACCATGTATTTAAATATCTAAGTCTCTTAAATTTTGGTCTTTCAGATATGGATCTTCTTTCAAATCTTGTAAGTAATTATGAACTTTGAAATTTGAAGTGTGCTTACGTTGGAGTGAATTAAAACAATCTATGAAAGCATATATGTACATGCATGCCACCTACAACATGCTACATTGTTTCGTGTTCGAAGAAATAAATGATTATATATATTGAAGGTTACCATAATGTTGGAGCAATCCAATTTGTGAGAGAACAAGAGTGACGACCATGTATCCAAATATCTAAGTCTCTCAAATTTTGGTCTTTCAGATGTGGGTCTTCTTTCAAGTCTTGCAAGTAATTAGGAACTTTGAAATTTGAAGTCTGCTTACGTTGGAGTGAATTAAAACAATCTATGAAAGCTGTAATCCCCTTCCCACCTTAGGCCGAGATTAAGTTCTTAAACACATAATTAAGTTGGAATTAGAGACCGTATTTCAAATTGAGACTTATTAAGGTAATATTTTACCCAAAATCGGATTTGCAAAAATTTTTTCAAAACTTATTCACAATGGTCTCATATTCACAATACAAAACAATAATGGTATGTACAGGTAAATTCCATTTACAAATATCAGAGTGCAAAGTAAATTTCCGACTCACTCGGGTTCCATTCATTAAATAAGGGTTTACATAAAGGTACAAAGCCCATAATTCATACCCTTTACTTGGGGAATTACACAAAATCCAATATACAATTGTTTCTACCAAAAATATCCAAATGATATACAATGATAACCATTAACTAAAAAGAAACTCCTAACACGGAGTTCTACCTGCTCTTCGTCACCCACTTGCCTTTTAATCCTTCAGCCCTATCTAAAATTTTTAATTTTGGGAGAGTGAAATTCTAAGGAATCCCCGTAGTGTCAAATCAATAATAGTTTGCACAACAATAAGGCATGAAATCAAATCATTATCCACACAAAGCAACTACAACGGCAGTTACAACGGCAATGGTTAGTATGACACATGTCATCCCTTATAATTGCTCACGGTGCATTGTATCACAATAATCCACACAATATTTTTCACCACAGTTGGGATTCATATAAAGCATTTCATAACACAAGTCATACAGGCAAGATACAAACACAGCCCACGATTGAATTTACAAACGCCGCCCCACGGGTCGGATTCACAAAGATCCATATCAATTACAACGGCAGTTCAACGGCCGAACTAGAGATGACCACTGTCACTCCCTAAACTGCTCACACTGAAGTGCTCACGCCGCAATGGACCATAGCATATGCAGTTCAATGATAAGTTAAGTATACCAAAACATCATACACAATATGAGAGAAAAGTTACTACCTGAGTCCTTCCGTGTACGCTCTGGCACCGGTCTCTCCCACGTCGGGCAGATATCGTATCCTAGAATCATAATTAGGGACGAAGAGTCAATTCTCTATTCCAATTCTCAATGGCTTCTTAACACTTAAATGGTTATCTTTATTACTCTTTTAGAGTCATTAAATACCCCTAACAAAACTCTTAAAGGGTTGGAAGAACTATCCCAAAGATTCCCTTTTTGAAACTCCAACCTGACATTTTTCACTACGACACTCGAGTGAAGATAACCTCACTCGAGTGAGATTGTACGTACACTCGAGTGAAGAAGGCCTCACTCAAATGATGGTACGGTCTGCACTCGAGTACTAAAAAGTGAAGGATAGCAAGTGCACACCCGAGAGTACAAAGAAAATGGCAGTAGCCAAGATGGCTCACTGCACTCGAGCACAACACGACTCACGCAAGTGAAAGACTGATGCTCACTCGAGTCCCCAAAAGTGCATTACAGGAAGTGCTCACCCGAGAGCACAAGAGTTTTCAAGGATCAAGAGGACTCGAGCACAGCCCAATGCACTCGAGTGAATACCCTATACCCGCGAGTGAGAAGGACACTCTTGCACCATAACCGTGAGTGACAACCCGAGAGGCAAGTCCTTGGTGTCAAATACACCAGCACTCGAGTGGACTTACCCTCACTCGAGTGAGGTTCATCCCTCACTCGCAAGTAAGGCAACACTTGCCTTTGACCACAGAAGTGCAACAAAAACACAAAGCCCAGAAAAGTAATTTGCACCTCTGCACTCGAGTGGAACCCATCACCACCCGAGTGTTATTCATCATGCACTCAAGTGATGCCCCTATCACTCGAGTGATGCAGAGAAAACCAGAAAACGCAAAAAACAGAAGCATTTTCCCAACACTTGCTCAATTGATCCCAATGGACACAATACTTTACCTAAAGCCACTCCTACAGAAAAACATAATAAACTCTATGGGATCATCAGAATCATCAAAATCCTACTCCATTATCATGCTTTGGGTTTTGGGCAACAAAATCAAAAAAAAAATACCAATCTCATCCAAACATCACATTTCAATCACCAATCAATCTATCTATCCTAAACTCATTCCAAGATATCATTCTCATGTCAAAAACATACCAAATGAATAGTGGCACTCATTTTCGGATTCAAGCCAACATTTCCAGAAATTACAAACTACTTCAAATGGCATGAAACATAGATAGAAAGATTGGTTTCACTCACCTTATCAACCTTCTCAAAGGGAGTTCTTGATTCACCACTTTCTAAAATTTCGTGTGGCCACAAATCAACACCAAACTGTAAACTACAATCATCAAAATAAAGCTTTCATTCCATGGTACAACATTAATAAATGAAGTTTAGGCAATGGAGTCCAATTTCTCACCTTAATCACCAGCTTTTCCTTCCTCTCTCTTGCCCATAAAGTCGTCGAAAATGGAAGAAAGAAGAGAGAGATGAAAGTGTGTGAGGAAGAAGAAAAACAATGATCACTCTACCCTCTCCATTCCTTGTCAGTCGAAAAGTAGGAGAGAGAGGAGAGAGAAATTCTTAAAATATTACATATTTAACTTTCTCAACTTCTCTACCTTCACACCAACTTTTGCCGCATGTCACAATCTTATTGGCTCTCATATAAAGGTAAACACTCAATTAGTCACTTGATCACACTTCTCATTTTCCCCCTTAGTTAGTAATTAATTTCTCTCTTAATTATCAACTCATGGCCAATAATTTCATTCTTCTAATTTTTCACTAATTATAATATATTAATTAATATTGTCATAAAACACATAATAATTCCAATTAAATGCATAATTATCCACAATAATCATGATTAACCCATAAGCAAAAATTGGGATATTACAAAAGCGATATATGTACATGCATGCCACCTACAACATGCTACATTGTTTCATGTTCGAAGAAATAAATGATTATATGTATTGAAGGATACCATAATGTTGGAGCAATCCAATTTGTGAGAGAACAAGAGTGACGACCATGTATCCAAATATCTAAGTCTCTCAAATTTTGGTCCTTCAGATGTGGGTCTTCTTTCAAGTCTTGCAAGTAATTAGGAACTTTGAAATTTGAAGTGTGCATACGTTGAAGTGAATTAATACAATCTATGAAAGCGATGTAGGTACATGCATGCCACCTACAACACGCTACACTATTTCGTGTTTGAAGAAATAAATGATTATATATATTGAAGGTTACCATAATGTTTTTTGTGAGAGAACAAGAGCGACGACCATGTATTTAAATATCTAAGTTTCTCAAATTTTGGTCATTCAGATGGGGATCTTCTTTCAAGTCTTGCAAGTAATTAGGAACTTTGAAATATGAAGTGTGCTTACGTTGGAGTGAATTAAAACAATCTATGAAAGCGATATATGTACATGCAAGCCACCTACAACATGCTACATTGTTTCATGTTCGAAGAAATAAATGATTATATATATTGAAGGTTACCATAATGTTGGAGCAATCCAATTTGTGAGAGAACAAGAGTGACGACCATGTATCCAAATATCTAAGTCTCTCAAATTTTGGTCTTTCAAATGTGGGTCTTCTTTCAAGTTTTGCAAGTAATTAGGAACTTTGAAATTTGAAGTGTGCATACGTTGAAGTGAATTAATACAATCTATGAAAGTGATGTATGTACATGCATGCCACCTATAACACGCTACACTATTTCGTGTTTGAAGAAATAAATGATTATATATATTGAAGGTTACCATAATGTTGTCTGTGAGAGAATAAGAGTGACGACAATGTATTCAAATATCCAAGTCCCTCAAATTTTGGTCTTTCATATATGGATTTTCTTTCGGTCCATTCTTCACAGCTAAACTTTTTTCATTCTCTAATTCAACTTTATCTGTCTTGTAACATGTTCACATCATCCATATTTTCGTGGTTAATTGTTCCGTTTGAACTCTACTAGTCTTATATATTTCGGTCTCAACTTAAACCTCTTAGACGGTCCCATTCCAGATGATCTAGGCAAAATAATGAGTTCTCGTCAAATATTGTATCTTGAGAGGAATCAATTAAATGGAACTATGCCAAACACAATTGCGAATCTGGTAGAATTGAAAGAGCTCAATGTTTTGTATCCAAAAAAAAAAAAAAGAGCTCAATGTTGCAAGCAATTCTTTGGAAGGTGAGATCATAAACATGACCCATTTTGCCAATCTCACAAATTTGAAGGTCTAAGATTTATCTTGGAACTCTTTCACATTGAATTTTAGCGACAATTGGGTTCCTCAATTTCAGTTGGCATCATTTGCAGCCCAATCTTGCAAATTGGGCACTCTTTTCCAAAATGGCTTTGAACACAAAATGACTTGTACGATCTCGATGTTTCGAATGTAGGAATTTCAAACATGGCAACAACAACTGCTTTTCTATACTTTGTCAAAAGAAATTTGAACCATTCGAACATGTCAAGCAATAATAAGAGAGGACAACTCCCAAATTGTTGGAATAACTTAGCATAATTGAGAATTCTTGATTTGAGCAATAATGAGATCTTTGGAAACATTCCAACTTCAGTGGGCTCCTTGCTTTTGGTCCGTCACCTAATTTTACATGACAACTACGCCCAATTCCATCTTTTAAAAGTTGTTCCCAGTTGGTCATGTTGGATGTGGCCCATAATAAATTGGTAGGACCCATATCTCCATGGATAGGATATAACGTCCATAACTTGCAAGTCCTTAGCATGAGAAACAACCACTTGAATGGGAGTTTGCCATTGGATCTGTGTCATCTGACAGCCATTCAAGTTTTAGATTTTTCGCTGAATAACTTGTCTGGACAAATACCAAAATGCCTCCAAAACTTGTCGGCAATGTCTTGAAAGCCTGCAGCTATTGATGCCATTGATGAATTCTACGTCTTTATAAATGGCTCGCCTTCGTATGTTTTTAATTATGATTTTAATCCCATAGTGAGGTGGAATGGAAAAGAATTGTCACTGAAGGACAGTCTAAGACTTTTGAAGCTCATTGATATGTCCAACAATGACCTAAGTGGGAAAATTCCAAGAGAAATTGGGAATCTCTCAGAATTTGTGTCTTTAGATTTATCGGGCAAAGGATATCAAGCCCTATGGATCGTGGAAAAGCAAGATGATTCATTGTTGTCCCAAGGATTTTACATAAGCATGGGTTTAGGGTTTGTCACTCGATTTTGGGCCATCTTCGGCTCTTTGCTTAAATCCCATTCCTGGAGGCATGCTTACTTCACCTACCTAAATAATTTATGAGAGGATTAATGTTGTGCTCACAGAAATCAGCAACTTAGCAAGGTGTTACAGGCTACTTAGAAGAAAAGTGGTGATTGCCTCCCTTGTAAATCTATTCTTTTTCAAAATAATTAGTTTTTTACTTGTTCGATTGATTCAATAATATATCTTATTTATTACCAAAATATGATGTGTCAAATAATCTAGAAGTGCTATGTGATTAGGTTTGAAGGCTTTAAAAGAGAGTTGGAAGTTGGAAGGGGTGCACTTTGGTGGTGGGAATAATAAAGCATCTATCATGTGGTTATTTGTCTTAATTATTTGTTGTCATGACTTTGGTGTTATTTTATTTTATGAATTAGCCACTACTGGAAAACTTATGATCTTTTTTCTTCCATAAGGGAAAATATGCGTACAAAACTATTTTGTTTTAATTAGTTGTCTTTTCTACGTTGGACATGTGAGTAATAGAATATCTCGATAAAAAACTTTCAAAATTTTCAGACAATTATATTTAAAGTTATAAAATTATTTTCTTTATAGAATATGAATTGCATCATTATCAATTTGACCAACTCTATTGGTATTAATTAGGAAATCAGTTTTAAGGAGAAAAATCATTGATTCTAAGTTCAGCATTATATCATTGGGATTAACATAATGGCCCTTGGCTATGTTAATTGATTTTTGCATTGTGTTTCAAAATTTTGGTGCTAGAGTTACAGTTTGTGGGTTTTCATATCCCAATCCATGATTCGTATGTCCCTATAAAGTTGGTTTGTGGAAGGCTTTAAGATAGTTTTTCTTTTTTTTTAGAATTTCATTACTTAAATACTACTTGAATTTTAAAATTTTAAATAAGTGATTTTTAGAAAACTTAGTTGTAGGGGTGAGCATGGTGCCCAGTGGCCCAGTGCGCCCACCTTGACCCTGCAAAAAATTGCCCAGCCCAACCCTAAAAAAGTAGCCCGAAAAAATTTTGGGTAGCTTTAGGTGGGCTAATAATCGGGCAGGGTCGGGCATCGGGCAAGGGGTGATGCTCTACTCATTTGGCCCTACCCTGAAAATTAGTTTCGTTTATTTAAAATATAAAATTTCATATCAATTAAATATTATTTCATATATATATTTTTATTTAAAATATATATTATCTATTGTATAATACTCTTATGATCCTCTCTTTTTTGCTCTAGCCACTAAACACTATTTACAAGTAGATTTCTTCCTTTCTTCTTTACTTTGTGATGCATTCAATTATAGTTGCTTTTTATTTATTTTTTTTTCCAGATGCTTCATCATTTGATCAACGTTTAGGATATTGAATTGATGCAAAATACTTTGACTTCACAGCTTTGATTACAATCGTTTTGTTTCCTTATTTATAATGGATTATGGATGTTGTTTAATTTTTAAAGTATGGATATTTGTTAACATATATGGTATTTTTTAAATTTCAAGACTCAAGTTGTAGACTTATTTTGAAATATCACAAAATGCGGCATCATCGAATGTATTTGAAGTTTATATTACTTATAGCGAAGTTAAAACATATGGTATTGATAACTACAGGAATGTTGATAAAATTTACACGGAATTATTTTTTTCATATGTGGATAAGACAAGGCGTTATCACTTGGGTAGGGAAGCCCACCCTTACCTAACCCAAAATGGTTAGGGTTTTTAGCAGGTAGGGTCGGGCATCGGGCTGCAAAATGCAACCCGTTCATCCTTCGGGCAGGGCATCGAGCAGGGGTCTCACTCTGCCCAGCCCTGCCCATGGCCACCCCTACTTAGTTGTTAATTGCTATACTATTTTTATCAATCTCATTACTCTTATTGTCAACAAAACTAATTTAATATTTTGAAATTTATGTGATATTTAAGTGTCTTTTTTCCTTTTTTTTTTCTTCTGTGATCAGACTTTAAATTAAACAAAGTGCTTTAATTGGACCATCGACCCAGAAATCTCTCAAGCTCCCGGCAAACTTAACCTTGCAAGAAGAAAAATGGTTGAGTTTTGATCCAATTCACAATGAGCATTTCATTATCTTTCTGAACATATAAATATAATCAAAATTCCGCTTTTGTCAAAGGGTCTTCCAAATAAATATGGAAAAATGTAAAATCAAATGAACGTTCATAAAATATTAATAAATCATGTTAAATAAAGCATCAATATATAATATATTATGCATATAAAATGCACTTATAAATAAGTTAAATTTTCTATCAAAATATTGTCTGCCCTTGGTATCTCTCATTCTTGGCATCAAATAGGCAATTTTCTTATTGAGCTTGAAGCATTGCACACACAACAGCATAATGTACAATTGGTTGAAGATCTTCATTTTGCAAACCGCGTAATACTAACGCATCTATCTTTATATGGGTCCACTGGCTTTTAAATGACTTAACTACTTCATAAGGTAGACTTTGGGAACATCGAATCCATGGAAGGGATGCTACATGCGTTCATGCCAACTACAACACGCTAGCTATGCTGTTTCGTTTTTGAAGAAAGAATTGGTTCTTTATATACTGAAGGTTCCATGATAATGTTGGAGCAATATTCCAAAGAGTAGTGACCATGTACTATTCAAATAGTGTGAAGCTGCTTGGAGCCACAATGTTGGTGTGGGTTTTGGTGCAACCAGTAGACAGTTGCATAGAGAAGGAGAGAGGAGCACTTTTGGAGCTGAAGGAAGCCCTTGTCGATGACTTTGGCATTTTATCTTCATGGGCTGACTCTCATGACTGTTGCAGCTGGTGGGGCATTTCGTGTAGCAACCAAACAGGCCATGTTGTGGAGCTGGATCTTCATGCTCGTGATTTTGACAAACCTTTAAGAGGTGAGATCAGTGCTTTTTTGGCTGAACTCCAACATTTGAATTCTTTAGATATGAGTTGGAATGATTTCCATTTCAACCCAATTCCAGAGTTTCTCGGTTCTCTTGCCAATTTGAGATTCCTTTCTCTGAATCATGCTTACCTTGGTGGCAAAATTCCTCATCAATTAGGAAAACTCTCAAACCTTCAAAATCTTCATCTCGATTTTAACTACCTTGTAGGAGAAATCCCTTGGCAATTGGCAAATCTTTCTAACTTGCTCTTACTTAATCTCCATCAGAACCATTTAGAAGGCATAATTCCTCACCAACTTGGTAATCTTTCAACATTAGAGAAACTTTATCTGGGTTTAAATGACAATCTCCTAATTGATATCGACAACATTTCATGGATTTCTCGCCTTTCTTATTTGACTCGCCTTGAACTAGATAATGTGTCAAATCTTAGAAAGTCCAGAAATTGGTTGCACATGGTTGGTCAGCTACCTAATCTACAATATCTATCTCTCAGAAATTGTAATCTTGCAAATATGGATCTTCTTTTTGTGCATTCTTCCGTATTGAATTTTTCTTATTCCCTAACCTATCTTCATCTATCTTATAACAAGTTCACGTCATCCATATTTCCTTGGTTGTTCCATTTAAACACCACTCTTACAGACCTTTATCTCGGCAATAACCTCTTAGAGGGTCCCATTCCATATGATCTTGGAAAAATAATGAATTCCCTTCAAACCTTGAGGCTCAAACACAATCAACTAAATGGAACACTACCAAAAACAATTGCCAATCTATCACACTTGCAATCTTTTGATGTTTCTGGGAACCTTTTGGAAGGTGAGATTACAAACTTGGGGCCCCTTGCAAATCTCACAAAATTGACATGGTTAAGCTTATCCCAAAACTCATTTAATATGAAATTCAATGACAATTGGATTCCTCGTTTTCAATTGAATATATTGGAGATGCAATCATGCATGTTGGGTCCTTCTTTTCCAAAATGGCTTCAAACACAAAATGAATTATACAATCTTGATGTTTCTGATAATGGCATATCAGACATAGCAACAATGACCTCTTTTCTTTGCTCTGCCAAGGAAAGTAGTCTGAACTTTTTGAACATGTCACACAATCACTTCAATGGACACCTTCCAGATTGTTGGGATCGCTTACCATCAATAAGAATCATTAATTTGAGTAACAATGAATTCTCTGGAAAGATTCCAACTTCTATGGGCTCCTTGCTTTTAGTCCGCCACTTAACTTTACGCAACAATCACTTCACAGGCCAAATTCCACCTTTGAAAAATTGCACCCAGTTGGTCATGTTGGATGTGGCACGAAATGAATTATCAGGACCCATACCTCCATGGATAGGATCTAACCTTCATAATAACTTGCAAGTGCTTAGCATGAGAAGCAACCACTTGTATGGGAGTCTGCCATTGGATCTGTGTCATTTAACAGCCATTCAAGTTTTAGATCTTTCACTTAATCACTTTTCTGGACATATACCAACATGCTTTCAAAACTTGTCAGCAATGTCTCGAAAACCTACACCTAGGGATGCCATCGATGAATTCTACGTCTTTATAAATGGCTCGGTTACGTATGTCGCTAGGTATGATTTTTATCCGACATTAAGGTGGAAAGGAAAGGAATTGTCATTTAAGGACAATCAAAGACTTTTGAAGCTCATTGATATATCCGATAATCAATTATCAGGGAAAATTCCACGAGAAATTGGGAATCTCTCGGAACTCGTGTCCTTAGATTTATCAAGCAACAATCTGAGTGGTGAAATTCCTTGGGAGCTTGGAAATCTACATGCCCTTGAATTCCTTGATTTATCAACTAACGATATGTCTGGGACAATTCCTTCAAGTTTTTCTGCACTTAGTTGGCTGGCTGTTTTGAACTTATCAAAGAACAATTTATCTGGAAAAATCCCGTCGGGAACGCAACTCCAAAGTTTTGATGCATCTACATATGATGGGAATCCAAATCTTTGTGGAACTCCTCTAAAAAGGCTTTGTCCAGAGGAAAAAGGATCCCAAGCCCCATGGATTGAGGAGGAGGAAGATGATTCATTTATATCTCAGGGATTTTACATAAGCATGGTTTTGGGATTTGTTACTGGATTTTGGGCATTCTTCGGCTCTTTGCTTATATCCCCATCTTGGAGGCATGCCTACTTCACCTTCCTAAGTAATTTGTACGAGAGGATTGTTGTGATTACACTAATCAACTTGGCAAGGTGTCACAGGCTACTTAGAAGATAAGTGGTACGTAATTGCCTCGCTCTTCTCTATCTTTTCCTTTTTAAAATAATTAGTTTACTACGTATTCGATTGATCCAATAATATATCTTACTTATTACCAAAATATATAGAATGCGTCAAATAATCTTGAAATGATATGGTGGTGGTTGCTTTTCTGGCCAGTGGACCCAGTTCAATGTTGGAAGCTTGGAAGTGGAAGCAATATCTATGGAATGGAATACAGCTCGAGCAGGAATAAATAATCTCTTTCGTGGTTTCGCTAATAAATAATTCTGTGACTCTCGTGTTGTTTTATTTTCTTCAGTACTTGTCAATTTGTGTTGTGGATTTCATCTCTTTCATGAATGTAAGTATTCTTGGCCCGCCTCGAAAAATAGGCCAAGTATTTCTGTTATATATCACCTAAAATTTGTATAAAAAAATATATCAGCTAAATTTGTTGTGAGTAATTTTAAGATATTTATTAATTTTTGTAATTAATTTTAAACATGGTTTTGATGCATCAAGAAACCAAACACAATAAGAATTCATGTGCAGCCTCACAATCGACATACGAAATCCCAAAGAACTACATTGTCTAAGATCATCATCACTTGCAGCATAAGTATCATCGCCTTCCATAAACTTTATGAAGCTTGATCTTCGTGCTCGTGATACAGCCCAAGAGTATCTATGAATCAATGTTATAGAAATTGAATCTAAAAAGAAAATTCTTAGTGGCAAGCTAGCAGAGGAATTCGGACTTGGTGTTAAAGGCTCATCTTGTTTTTTCCCCTCTTGCCTTAGAACCTGGAGGCTTCTTTTGGTAACATCCTTGACAGATGGATAAGTTTAATTTCCCTCTCATAACTTGTTTTATCCTTTAGTTGATTTTTCACTTATGAAAATGATATAAATAAAAATATCAACCCATTTGTAGAGGAAAGGATCCGTCCCTCACACAAACCAATGTTCAATCCTCATTAAGAGATGTGTCCAAATTTAATGACTAATAGTGCCTCGAATATAATTATATATTGCTTCCACTAAAAAGGTATTTGTCTTTTATTTAAATAAAGCATACTATTTCTACTCTTCATTATAAGACATCAACTAATAAATATTTTTGATTCTTTTTACGAAGTACTTGTTAGTTTTCAAACAACACTAAATATTTTTTCATATATTGCCATACTTAATAAGGATAGTAGAGAGTAATAATTAATACCCCTTCGTTCTTTTTTATAAGAAATTACTATCACATATGGCTTGTTCCTATTTATACCAGATATTTAGAAGTTGTCTCAAATTTTTTGTAGAAGTTATCTCAATTTATTTTGTTGATTTCCCATTTTATCCTATTTAATTACTCATATTACCCATATCATTATATTTAATTATCACACATTCTCTCTCCTCAACTTACATGACAGTATTTTTAGCAAAAATAGTTACATTTTTTACATCTTTATTATTGGCTCTAACTACTTTTTTTATCAACGTTATTTGGTTAATTGTCTTTTATTAAAAAACAAGATAGAAAATAGGATGTTAGAGTTAAGGGTAATATTGAAAATTACTTGAATTTTAAGATAAATTTAATGTTTATAACCGCTTTTATTGATATGTAAGAATTAATTGTTGGTATTATGAATACTAGAAGGAGTGTATATATATATATGTACTATCGAGCTTTGAACCCGTGTTTAATAATAAGAATGTCTTTTAAAACGAAATGGAAAAAAATCCCCTGATTTAAGAAAGTCATATATATTAAGATTTTTTTTTTTATTCAGGCTTTCTCCTGAATTTCTATGGGTCAATGCAATCAATGAAGTCTTCTCACATGTGCTCCACCACTTCATGGCTGTCATTGATTTGAAGCTTGCCCCAAAATGCACCACTGGCCTTCACAGTCACACTATACGTACGAACCTTTTATTCTGATCATAACCCTAAAAAAAATCAGTGAATGTAATGCACTGTGTACTCAAATCCGGACAGCGACACCTTTTGTTTATCATATACCATCATCTCTAAAAATAAAGAAAACTCTTTTGTTATTACCATTTACATGTACAATGAAACGATAATTACGGTTTCCCCATAAGTACTGGACATATCATTAATTTCATTTTGCAAACCCCACCGGTTTGAGCGGAGTCTGGCCACAAGTACGTACGCTCACCTCTATTTTAGTGTGCCTTTCGAAATTACTAATACTCACGCATCTCTCTTTATGAAGGTAGGAAAGACTTTTGGAATATCAAGTGTTGCAATTAATTAAGGTGCTACATGCATGCCTCCTACGTACAACACGCCATATAGATTATTGAAGGTTCCATATATAAATGGTGGCACAGGCCAAGTTTTGAGAGAAGAATTAAGAGTGAGCATAATGTATTCAAATAGTCCAAAGCTGCTTCGAGCCACTGTGTTGGTGTGGGTTTTTCTGCAACAAGCACGCAGTTGGAGAGACACAAATGGAAGCTTCATTAGTTGAATTGAGAAGGAGATCGAGAGGAGCACTTTTGGAGTTAAAGAAAGGCCTTGTGGATGATTATGGCATTTTATCTTTATGGCGTGACTCTCATGATTGCTGGAAGTGGTTGGGAATTCGGTGTAGCAACCCAACAGGCCATGTTGTGGAGCTCCATCTCCATGCTCGTGATTATGACAAACCTTCAAGAGGTGAGATTAGTGGATCTTTGATGGAACTCCAACATTTGCATTACTTAGATTTAAATTGGAAGGATTTTCATGGAAACCCAATCCCAGACTTTCTTACTTCTCTTCCAAATTTAAGATTCCTTGATATGGGACATGCTTCCTTTGGCGGCAAAATTCCTTATCAAATAGGAAAACTCCTAAACCTACAGTATCTCTTTCTCCATTTTAACTACCTTGCTGGAGAAATCCCTTGGCAATTGGGAAATCTTTCTCACTTGTTGCGACTCACTCTCAATTATAATCATCTAGGGGGCATAATTCCTCACCAACTTGGTAATCGTCTTTCAACTTTAGAGGTTCTCTATCTGGGTTTAAATTGATTTAGACATGTCATGGTAATCTCCAAATTGATTTAGACATGTCATGGAATTAAGTTTTGTTATTGAAAAGACAATAATGCCCTACTTTTATTTTTTTTCCATAAGAGCATTTACAAGATAAACATAGGCAATTACAAAATAAATAAAAAGTTTTACAAGATAAATAAAGAGATTTAAAAGAATTTAGGGAGTTAAAAAAATTTGGTCATTCACATATTTGTCTTATAAAAAAAAATTAACAGATATTTTAGGGGTTAACTAAAATAAAATTGTTTCCATGTGGTTTAAGTGATATTGTACATTTTAAAATTGCACACATTTCTAAAAATATATTAAAATAATAGAGAGTAAGAAGACCATGAGACCCATAGTGCCAAAAGTAACGGAAGTTAACTCGGGTTAATGGCGTTGTTATAAGTGCAACCAAATAAATTGATTATAGCTACTTTTGCATCTGAAAACAATTAATTGTGTTAGGTGCCCATAAGAAAATAGTTCGTTATTAAATTTTCACCTTAACCTTAAAAAAAAAAAACTATCTCATGTCCTTAATATAAGAGCTACCTCATCATAATTGTGAAATGTTTGGAGGATTTGGCTATGCACCACCCTATAAACTCACTTTAACATGTGTGATTAATGGAGATACTTTAAAGAAAGAATTATAAATTTGGAAAATGAAGTGAATTGAGGTATTGTATTTAAAACTAATTATGTAACCCCCAACTAGCTTTTATAAATACCATATGTATCAATCTATTTGAGGTAATCTTATTCAAAATACTGTCAAACATTAAATATAGACACCTTTTCTATATGGGATTAGTTTACCACATTTTAAAAAACCTTTTAAAGAATTAGCTCCTTATGCTTGGTCAAACTCTTTTAGGTGGATTGGACTTGACGATAGTCCCAAAATACCATAGTGATGGGTAAGTAGCCCAAAATATTAATCGGCTTCCTCAAACCCAACAACTCTACCCCCATTTCCACGGCCCAACTGATGCCCTTTTTAATAAACGAGTGAGCACAGTGACTTTTTTTTTTGGGTACAATATGCATGATTTCTTTTTTAAAAAAACATTTGTGATTTCGATTATAATGGTACTGGGTTAAATCCCTTAAATCAAATATTAGTACTACTATTAATTTCTTATAAACTATGTGTGTGTTTGGAACCCACGTTTGGGTTGCTTTAAGCCCAATTGGAGGAACAAAAGCTTAACTGGTGGCAACGTTTTTTTTTTTATGTTTGGTTGCTTAAATTTCGGATCGGGCTTTTGAGTGGATTGGCACTGTACACCCACGTCTAACAAAAGCTCATGGGTGCAGCTTTTGATAAAAGCCCATGGGTGCAGCTTTTGATAAAAGCCCAACTGATATATTACCGTTTTTGTTCCCAGTCAATGCATGGAAATTCCCGTTTTTGCATTCTTTGGAGTGCAATGCAAACAGTAAAAATTTGTACTGCCTTTACTTTCTCCTCCCACCTTTCTAACTCGATCTTTTCCATCTCTCTGTCTTAATTTATGCCCTACCACAAAAATTAACGTCCTAGCTAGACGTTTCAAACCCTACAATTAATTTGAAAATCCAATAATATAAGAGATTGTATACAATTTTTCTTATGTCAAATGCTTCAGCTTGCCATTTATATATATAATAGTTTAATCAATATCTAATCACAAAATTAATATATACAAACATTGTAATAATATTTATATATATATCCAACATTATAATCAAGGTATTAAAATAATAGTGTTGATGTTGATGTAGAGAATAATAGTGTAGCTGAACAATCTTCCACGACAAATTATGGCAGGCGATCTTCCTCTGAAATGATTCAAATTCGTGACTCAATTAGAAATCAAATTGTACGGAACATGTGATACAATTAGTTATGTAATATTTTTCTAATTAGATTGTGCATTTTTTAATTGTCTAATTTCCCAACTTAAACTATTATAAATTTTTTATAATTTTTAATTACATTTCTCTTTTATCATTATCACAAAAGCCCAATTGACAATCGCTGTTCCAAACACACCATTTTTTTCATTTCTGCAAAAGCCCAATTGACAATCGCCAATCCAAACACAAATCACATTACATAATTTAGCTTTTATCAAAAGTAATATCACAACAAGCCCAATTGACAATCGCTGTTCCAAACACACCCTATGAAGGGTCATTCATCTTGAAGGTTCATGTTCAAAGTTAGACAAAATTTGTGTTTTTCTTAAACCGTATTTTAGTTCACAATCCTTATAAAAATGTGTCTGCTTTTAAAATTAGGGAAAATTTCAGTCAGCCACTATAAAAAATTAATTTCAGTCAAACCTTAAAAATTTATGAAATTTCATTGCACTCCCATGTCAAAATGAAATTAACTTTTTTCGGTGAAAAAATAATGACGGCCTTACTTTATTTTTCTTATAAATTATCTTATTTATCTTATAAATAGTCATATTTGTCTTGTGAATTTTCATATTTATCATATAAATAGCCAAAATATCTTTAATTCCCTATGTTCTTTTAAATCTCTTTATTTATTTTATAAATACCCATATTTATCTTATAAATGGCCAAAATATTTTTAACCTCTAAGTTCTTTTAAATCCCTTTGTTTGTGTCGTAAATGGCCAAAATATTTTTAATTCCCTAAGTTCTTTTTAGTTCCTTTATTTGTCTTATCAATACCCATATTTGTCTTATAAATGCTCTTCTGAAAAAAATAAAAGAAGGTCATTATTATCTTTTCATTCACAAAAATTAATTTCATTTTGATCATGTAATGCAGTGAAGTTTCAGAAAATTTTAAGAGTTAACTGAAATTAATTTCCTACTAAGAGGGCTAACTGAAATTTTCCCTTAAAATTATGTGAGCATTTTAATTTATGACAAAGGAGTTAATTTTCTTGAAGTACTATTGTTAATCATAAATTCAAGAGACGAAATAAATTAAGGTCATTATCAATAAATAAATAAAGTGAATTAAGGTCTTGTAGATCAAATCTAATCCCAAACTCTCTCTTTTATTAAGAAGCCAAGGCAGTAGTAGTATGTCCTAGTTCCAAGATATTGGGTGAAATCCTGGGAGCTTGAAATCTATGAGCCTATGATTTTTTCAATTCATCAAGGAACCAAATGTATGCGTAGAACAAACACTTTCTAAGTTTTTCAAAATCCGATACACTCAGCATTTGTTTGGAATGATGATCAAAACATTCAAAAGTAATTTTTCAATTATAATTTACAATATACTAAATAAGTATGTGGGAGAAATTTTATATCGTTGGCAAAAAAAAAAAAAAACAGAGAGAGAAATTTTATATCAATTTGTGTAAATAAGTACTTTTGGAATGTCTAATAGTAATATTAATTGGTTTTTTGAACTTTTGAAACAGCAACTTCTTATTAGATGAAATTAAAGGAAATTCTACTGGGAACGCAACTCGTTTGGAGTCTAAACGCATGCTTTGTTCACCTTTTTAAATAATCTCTACCATAGGCTTCTTGTGATAAGTGGAATTTCCTTCTTGTAGCCCTTTTTTTTCCTTTGGTTGATTTTTCAATTTTAAAAATGATTTAAATGACATATATACAATAGAAATAAGCTTTCAAAATAAGAAAATGTTTAATAAATAATAATACTGAATTTTTTTAAAATAAAATAATCCCCTGAATTAAGAAAAATATTAAATAAGATTATTAATTCATGCGTTACCTACTTACCTTGAATTTCAATGGGCGATCGAATCCAAATGATGAATTCAGGGTTTAAAATAATTTCCTTTACACTTTATGAAACAAAACGCCCAAAAGTCACGAAGTCTTCTCACACATGGTTCACCTCGTGGCGTCTTGAAGCCTGCCCCTAAAATGTACGACCGGGATTCAACTCTTAAGTAGTGATCCTCCTATCCAGAGTCACACACTCACCTAAAGAATGCAGTCAGGTCACCTAAAGAACCTAAAGGAAAAGCACGATCTGTGCACCGCCGTAGCATTAGAACGCTCAAGCAACAAATCTGGAGCAAACAGGTAACTACGACTCTATCAGAGGTTAGTGATCATGTTGTATCTATTGAGATTGATTTTCCTCCAAGCTGGTTTGCTGGTAGTGGCAACAATATTCAAACCTCTCCCTCAATTCTTGAAAACGCCGGTGGCTGGATGGGACCAGCCACTGGTTCGCCATGAAAATCTTATCTTGGAATTGTCAAGGTTTGGGGGTGGCCTTGACAGTAAAGAACTTGAAGGCAGAATGTCAAAAGAACAAACCCCAGCTTGTTTTCTTAATGGAAACTAAGCAAAAAAAATCAGTTGTGCGGAAGATTAGAAGAAAATGTAAATTTGCAGAAGAATGGATTATTGACCCTATTGGTAGAAGTGGTGGCCTTGCTATCTGGTGGACAGAGGACGTTATTGTGAACATTATTCACTCATCTCAGAATATTATTCACACAAGTGTTTCAGCTACTAATTTCAATACCCCTTCATATGTCACCTTCATCTATGGTCCTCCTAATGAGCGTGAAAGACAATTATGCTGGGATGAAATTACAAGAATAGGGCATGAAATAAATCAATCGTGGTTATGCTTGGGTGATTTCAACAACATTGCTTTTCAATCTGAAAAACTGGGAGGCAAACCCAGAGCGATGAGAAAAATGCTCAATTTTCAGAATTTTATAGCTAACTGTACGTTGATGGATTTGGGATATAATGGCTATAAATTTACATGGTGTAATAAGAGAGAAGGGGCAAACACCATTCGAGAACGAATAGATAGAGCACTGGGAAATGTACAGCTTCGGGAAGACTTTGCATTTTTACAGGTGTTCCATATTGACCCTATGGGATCGAATCATCATCTGTTACTGGTAGATTGCTGTTATAAGCAGAGAAAGAGACCATGGCAATTTAGATTTAAAGAAATATGGGCCTCCCATAATCAATACTTACAAGTTGTCAGCAAAGGGTGGAGAGGTAATCCTGTAAATCATGACTCTGCTCTTAATACTTTTCTTCACAAACTCCAATCATGCAGGTTAGAGTTAACTAAATGGAGCAGGAAGGAATACCCAAATAACAAAAAAGCTATTGAACAGCTTAAACTCCTGTTAGCTGAAACAACTCAAGGCGCGATTTCAGCAGTCTCAATTGATCGGGTCCATGAATTATGCACTGAAATTGAGAAGGCAATGGATAGGGAAGAGCAATACTGGTGGCAACGGTCGAGAATTAGTTGGCTGAGAGCAGGTGACAGAAACACAAAGTTTTTCCATCTCTCCACAATAAAGCGTCGACAATTTAATGGAATATTAAAGCTGAAGGATGATCATGGGCACTGGTTAACAGAGTCAAATGAAATTGCATCAAATATTAACTCCTTCTTTAGTGAATTATTTTCCTCCTCCAGACAGCGGGCAATGAATGAGGCATTAAGTTTTGTGGATCCCAAGATTACAGAGCAAATGAATCAGCGATTAATGCTTCCAATCACAAAGGAGGAGATTCATGAAGCTGCGTTCTGTTTGGGTAGCTCAAAGGCTCCAGGGCCCGATGGTTTCTCAGGTAAATTTTATCAATCTGCATGGACTGAAATTGGGGATAGTATTTGCTCACTAGTCCTGGAATTCTTTGCTGGCCGAATTGTTCTACATGATCTGAATGAAACAAATATATCCTTAATCCCCAAAGTTACCAAACCAGAGCATGTTTCCCAATTTCGACCTATTGGGCTTTGTAATTTTATCTACAAAATTATCTCCAAGCTCATAGCTAACCGTATGAGACCTCTCCTGGATTTTTGCATTTCTTATATTCAAGGTGCATTTGTACCTGGAAGAATGATTCATGATAACATTATCATCGTCCACGAGGTATATCATTATTTACGAAGGAAGAAGGATGGGAAAAAAAATATGAATTTGCATTAAAAATGGATATGAGCAAAGCATATGATCGTGTGAAGTGGGATTTTTTGAGACTCACCTTACTTAAATTTGGTTTCTGCAGTGATTGGGTGCACTTGATTATGAGATGTGTAGAATCTGTGAAACTTAATCTATGTGTTTCAGGAGAAAAAATCAGTACGATCATTCCAAGCAGGGGCATTAGATAGGGAGACCCACTGTCTCCATACCTTTTCATATTGGTAGTTGAGGTCCTATCTTGCATGGTAAATAAAAGCCAACAGCAAAAGATAGTTAAAGGTATTAAGCTGAGCAACTCTTGCCCAGAATTAGCTCACAGTTTCTTTACAGATGACGCCCTCTTCTTTATGAATGCCTCTCCCCAAAATTGCCAGCAACTTGCTTCTCTTTTGAAGATTTATTGTACAGCATCAGGGCAAGCAACCAATTTAGATAAATCATGCATATTTTTCTCAGGAAATACTCCAGAGAACATCAAGCAGTATGTGGGCCAAGTTCTAGGCATCAAAGCAACAAATGATTCAGGGAAATATCTTGGAATTCCAAGCATTTGGGGGAAAACAAAGCACCAAGCCCTTGCCTATGTCAAAGAACGAATCCATAGCAAAATACAAGGGTGGTCTAAAGCAACACTGTCCTATGCAGGCCGTGAGGTAATGATTAAATCAGTTGATAGTGCCATACCAACTTACCCCATGAATTGTTTCAAATTTCCAGTCAAGACATGTAAGGAACTCAATAGCCTTATTTCAAATTTCTGGTGAGAGGGACAACCGATGGGCAATAAAACTCATTGGGTTTCTTGGGAGAAACTTACATCATCTAAATCAAGTGGTGGAATGGGTTTTAGAGACTTCATCACTATGAATGAGGCTTTACTAGCAAAGACAACATGGCGGCTATTGAATAGTCCAAATTCATTATGGGTTCAGGTTCTAAAAAGTATCTATTTCCCGAGAGATGATTTTATGGATGCCAAAAGGGGTCATAAGGCTTCATGGTGCTAGGCTAGTATCATAGATGGGAGAGAATTTTTGAGAAAGGACCTGTTTTGGGGACCTGGGTACAGGCTCTTCAATAGGGATTTGGGATGACAACTGGTTACCAAATGTCTGTTTCCCAGAAAAACCTCCAGAGACTCAGGAATATATCATTAAATATGGAAAGGTTAGTGATCTCATAGTTAATGGGCGCTGGGACCTCGGACCAGTTCAACACCTCTTGCCTATGGAGATACTGAACGCCATTCAACAAATCACTATCCCAGAGACTAATATTCCAGATAAGCTTGTATGGATTCCTGCAACTAATGGAAGATATTCAGTTAAAGGTGGCTACCATAATAAGAAGCAAAAGGGTATTACTGATGCAGATAGGGCTAGTACATCATGTGTAATCTCTCAGAAAGGCTGGCAGCATATCTGGAAGCTTGATGTTAGTCCAAGGATCCAACACTTTATATGGAGAGTCATTACCCAGGCCATTGCCACCAAAGAAGCATTGCTAAAGAGGAAAAGAGCTCCAAACAATATATGTCCAATTTGTGATAGAGATGTGGAGACAGTTGAGCATTTATTTTTCCAGTGCACATGGACGAGGGGTATATGGTTCGGATGTCAAATGGGCATTAACATTATGAATTTCCAAATAACAAGATTCAATGCATGGTGGCTGAACATAACTGCAGGTAATAGTGGTTTCAATAGAACTGATATTTCGCTAATCTGTTGGATACTATGGTTCATTTGGCAATAGAGAAATGAGAAAGTATTTAATCATATTGAACCAAATCCAAGCCTTGTCATCAAAGCTGCTCAAAAAGCAAACATTGAATTCTGGAAAAGCTGTGAACAACCCCAACCAATGATAGATACTTCTACACAAGCAGGAAGTCTGGGAATGTGGCATCCTCCACTTGCTGGCCACTTGAAAATCAACATTGATGGGGCCTTTGATAGCCAGTCAAAACAAGCATCGATGGGAATTATTTGTCGTGATGAACGGGGTTCCTTCCAATGGGGTTTTATTAATAAGGTTAAATCCATTTTAGCATTTATGACTGAAGCCTTGGCATTGCAACGAGCTTTGATGCTGGCAACAGATCTGGGGCATGACAAGGTAATTTTTGAAATAGATTGTCTACTACTAAAGATAAGTGTTGAAAAGAAAGTACCAAACTTATATGACTGGAGAAGTCGTTGGGTTATTCATGATATTATCAACCGTGTAGCATCTCAAGCTGGGTTTTCTATATCCTTTTATCCTCGGAGGAATAACTTAGCAGCTGATTATCTTGCAGCTGTAGCTTTTAAGGGAGTGAGCCTATTAGGGTGGGTTGATCAACCATCACTCACTTTGTCGTCAATTCTGGCTGAAGATGTCTCTCAGGGTTGTGAAATTTTAACTACAGCTGACCGTCCAGTTGATGAATCGGGTGCTTGCTAGTACTTTTTGTTCATTTCCTTGTAGTTTCCTTTATTTCCTTGTACTTTCAGTTTATTAGTAGTTGATTTGATTACAGACATTGTATCCAGTTTGATAACTAATGAAAGTGCTTTTCGACCAAAAAAAAGAGTCACACACTCACACTATCACACCACTATAAAAATGGTGTTTAAGAATGGCATATTTAGATCGTTTATTATAGATAAGATCTTAAAAATATGACCGGTGACATTTTGATAATTATGATCAATTTTTAAGACCGGTTGTATGGACAATCAGACTTAAAAGTGTTTCTGTAGTGCTCCAAAAAGAGGTCTTTTAAGACTGGTAGTCATAACAACCAGTCTTAAAATAGTGTATTTTAATACCGGTTGTCAATACAACTTATCTTAAAACTTTGTCTTTAAGGCCAGTTTCTTAACTGATCCAAAAATATCAAACTTTTTATACCAGTTGTATCAATATCTCATACAAAACTAGTCTAAAAAATCTTTTTTAACTTATCTAAAAAGTCATTCTTTTACCCGTGCCATTGCGTATACCAGCTTTTTACTCCAATCATAACTCTTTTTAAATCAGTGAATCTTGTATATACATAATCACTACTAATAAAGAAAAGTCTCATCATTACGTGGACAATCAAACGATAACAAGTCATCGTCATTAACTTATTAATTGATTTCCATAATTCCTCGGTATATATCATTAATTTCATTTTGCAAACCATGCGTCTAAATGAGAGGTCGTAGGTTTGATCTCTCTTACAACTTTAGGTTGTTAGTGTCTGTGCTTTTAACTCAACAAAATAGAGAAATTGGGCCTTAATTTAAGAAGGCATGTCCTTAACAATACGTCCAAAATACCTTGGTGATGGATAAATAGTCCAAAATCTTAATGGGCTTTCTCTAATCCAACAATTCTACACCCATTTCCACCCTCCAGCCGATGCATTTTTTCCCAAATGAACACAATGACTTGCGTTTGGAGCCTTGGTGGGGTGTTTAGTGCAGCAACCAAACCGGACATGTCCAGAAGCTTGATCTTCTTGCTCGTGACCCAGGCTCAGCTAGGCGGGTTTTTTGTGCTCGGTTAGGCTCGAGTCCATCAAGGATTAGTGAAGGGTTTCAAGTGTATCTGGAATTTGTTGACTTGCTGAGTACCCACAAGAGATTAGAGTATTGATATGGACTCCGATTACATTCATATGGCAGATTCACCATTGGAGAGAAGAGAGTCAGAGAGATTAATTTCTGTGGAAGTTTTCTATCAATTTTTTTTTCAACCAACACCCACAAACTCATATCATTTCTTATAATACATATGAGTAGTTATTCTTATTTGAAATTTGAATCATAAAGATAAAATTTCATATTTGAACCCATATTTTTCTATATTTGCATAATAGACCCATTTGTATTGGGCTTGAATCCTAATCCACTAAGGATGGATTGGGCATATTCCTACAGTTAGCCCTTTAGAAATGGGCCAACTTGTATTAACAGCTCTATAGTGAACCACCAGTATCTAAGTCACCAAAACTTTTCTAATTCTTTGATTGATTTTTTGTTTTTGAAAATGATATAAATAATATAATAGAAATAAGCTTTCAAAATGTCTGATAATAAGAGAGTATTTTAAAATAAAATAAAAAATCACCTAAATTAAAAAAATCTTATAAATTAAGATTCTTTTTATACAGGTTTATTCTGAATTTCCAAGGGTCAGTCCAATCTGAGTCTCTTCTCACATGTGCTCAGCTCCACTTCATGCATGTCACTAACTTGAAGCTCGCCCCAAAATGCACGACGGGGCTTCAAAGTCACACCATGTGTGAGCTTTTTATTCTAATAATGATTCTCAAAAAAAAAATCAGTGAATATAATGCACTTTGCTCTCAAATTCGGACAGCGACACATTTCAATTTGTTTATCATAAAACATTATCTCTAATAGTCTCTCTACAGTTTTAAATATAAAATAAAGTTGATTTTTTTGAGTTATTAAGGAAGCTAATTAAATTATTTTAAAATATTTGTATTTATTATTTTTGCTCCAAACTGTTTTTTCTAACTTATAAACTGATATACTCTAAGGATACAAAACATATTATATGATCAAGTAACTTATTTAGTTTTCTTAATCTTTCTAAAAAAAAGTCAACTCTATCTTATATTTATGATGGATGGGAGTAATAAAGAAAATTAACTCTTAGGGAAAATCCCTCTAAAATACATTGGAAATAGGGAAATCCTTGTTCAATGCATTGAAATTGAAAAATCCGACTCAGTCCAATGTTAGTACGAATGAACAATGCAGGCAGCGACAAAAGACGATTTTTCCCTTCAGCCCTCATTCTCACCACTTCAAAAATAACAACACGCGGTTTTTAATTAACAACTCCAGATTTTTTATTAACAACTCTGTATTCTTGATTAACAACTCCAATTTCATCCTTTTTTTTCACAATAACAATATCGGTCTTGTTATTAACAACTCTGAATTCTTGATTAATAACTCCACTTTATTCTTCCACATATTCGCATCTCAAAAATATAGTGTTGTTAATGTAAAATACGGTGTTGTTAATAAAGAAAGAAGGGTTGTTATTGACCCTAAAACTTAAATTACGAAGTTGTAAAACAAGAAATGAGAGTTGTTAATGTAGAATATGGTGTTGTTAATAACAAGACCGGTGTTGTTATTGTGAAAGTAAAAAGATGAAACTGAAGTTGTTAATCAAGAATTGAGAGTTGTTAATTAAGAGCGCGTGTTGTTAATGAAAAAAGAGGTGTTGTTATTGACCTTTAAACTTAAATTAGGAAGTTGTGAAATAAGAAATGAGAGTTGTTAATCAAGAATCCAGAGTTGTTAATTAAGAACCGCATGTTCTTATTTCTAAAGTGGTGAAAATGAGGGCTGAAGGGCAAAAGCATCTTTTGGCGCCGCCCGCACTGTTCATCCTTACTGACACTGGACTAATCCGAATTTTTTAATTTCAATGCCCTGAATAGCGATTTCCCTGTTTCCAATGTATTTTAGAGGGATTTTTCCTAACTCTTATCTTAGTACACAACCATAATAATAAGCCATATTGGGTTTGTTGCCATAATTACTTCATGTATCATTAATTTCATTCTGCAAAGTGCAAACCTCGTCCGTTTGACGGAGTCCACAAGTACGTATGTTCACCTCTCTTCCAGTGTGGCTTTCGAAATTAATATTGTCTCTTTAGATGGGTCCACTAGCTTTCAAATCATCATTTCACTAGTACGTGCATATGAAGGTAGGTAGACTTTTGGAATATCAAGCCTTGAATTTAGCAAGTGTGCTTTCCCCTGAAGGGAAGGCAATATATGATAGGGATGCTACATGCACGCCGTATACTGCTTCGTTTGTGAAGAAAGCAATGATTATAAAGTATTCAAGGTACCATAAATGGTGGCAGGCCAAGTTGTGCTGAGAGAAGAAGAGTGACCAAATGTATTCATATTGTCTAAAACTATTTCGAGCCAGCGTCTTGGTGTGGGTTTCTCTGCAACAAGTGAACAGTTGCATAGAGAAGGAGAGAGGAGCACTTTTGGAGTTGAAGAAAGGCCTCGTGGATGATTATGGCATCTTATCTTCATGGGGTGACTTTGATGATTGTTGCAACTGGTGGGGCATTCGCTGTAGCAACCACACAGGCCATGTTGTGGAGCTTGATCTTTATGCTCGTGATTTTGACAAACCTTTAAGAGGTGAGATTAGTGCTTCTTTGGTGGAACGCCAACATGTGCATTACTTAGATTTAAGTTTCAATTATTTTCATGGAAACCCAATCCCAGATTTTCTTGCTTCTCTTCCCAATTTAAGATTCCTTGATCTGGGATGTGCTTCCTTTGGTGGCAAAATTCCTTATCAAATAGGAAAACTACCAAACCTACGGTATCTTTCTCTCCATTTTAACTACCTTGTTGGAGAAATCCCTTGTCAATTGGGAAATCTTTCACACTTGCTCCTACTCTCTCTCCATCAGAACCATTTAGAAGGCATAATTCCTCACCAACTTGGTAATCTTTCAACATTAGTGGTTTTTTATCTGGGTTCAAATGACAATCTCCAAATTGATGATGACAACATTTTATGGATTTCTCGCCTTTCTTCTTTGATTTACCTTGAACTAAATGATGTGTCAAATTTTAAAATATCCACAAATTGGCTGCAAACGCTTGGTCAGCTACCAAACCTACGATCTCTATATCTCAAAAATTGTAGTCTTTCAGATATTGATCTTCTTTTTGTGCATCCTTCCTTATTGAATTTTTCTAATTCTATAGAAGTAATGTCGTTTAGACATAACATGTTCACATCTTCCATATTTCCTTGGTTGTTCCGTTTAAACTCTAGTCTTAAACACCTTGACGTCGGGGATAACTTCTTGAAGGGTTCTATTCCATATGACCTTTGAAAAATAATGAGTTCCCTTGAATACTTGATACTCCCAACCAATCAACTAAATGGAACGCCACCAAAAACAATTGAAAATCTATCAGAATTGCTATATTTTGATGTTTCTGGTAACATTTTGGAGGGTGAGATGACAAACTTGGGCCACCTTGCAAATCTCACAAAATTGACAGTGTTACGGTTATCCCAAAACTCCTTTACTTTGAAATTCAATGGCAATTGGATTCCTCATTTTCAATTGGAATCATTGGTGATACAATCCTGCACGTTGGGTACTTCTTTTCCAAAATGGCTTCAAACACAAAATGATTTATACTTTCTTGATGTTTCTGATGCTAGCATATCGGACACATCAACAATGGCCTCTTTTCTTTGCTCTACCAACGGAAGACTGAACTTTTTGAACATGTCAAGCAATCATTTCCAGGGACAGCTTCTGGATTGTTGGAATCGCTTGCCATCAATAAGAATAATTGATTTAAGTAACAATGAATTCTCTGGAAATATTCCAACTTCTATGGGTTGCTTGCATTTGGTCCGCCTCTTAATTTTATGCAACAATCACTTAAAGGCCCACTCCCATCCTTAAAGAATTGCTCCGACTTGGTAATGTTGGATGTGGGGAGAAATCAATTATCTAGATCCATACCTTTATGGATAGGATCTAACAACTTTCCTAAATTGCAAGTTCTTAGCTTGACAAAGAACAACTTGTATGGAAGTTTGCCTCCACATCTTTGTAATCTCTCAACCCTTCAAATTTTAGATCTTTCAATGAATAACTTGTAGGGGTGCATACCAGAATGCTTCCAGCATTTCATTATGATGACTCAGAAACCTGGCACCGATGAGGTCATCGACCAAATCTTTGTCGTTGTGAATAGATTCCTTCTATGGTGGATTTTTCCTTATGAATTTTATCTTGTAGTGAGATGGAAAGGAAAAGAATTGTCATTCAAGGACAACAAAAGACTTTTGAGGTTGATTGACCTATCTTACAATCGACTATCCGGCAAGATTCCAAAAGGAATTGGAAGTCTCTCAGAATTGGTTTCTTTAGATTTATCAAATAACAATTTGAGTGACGAAATCCCTTGGGAGTTTGGAAAGTTGCATGCCCTTGATTTTCTCGATTTATCAAGAAATAATTTGTGCGGGACAATACCTTCAAGTCTTTCTGAAATTAATAGGCTTGCTGTTTTGAACTTATCCCATAATAATTTATCTAGAAAAATCCCATATGGAACACAAATCCAAGGCTTTAATGCATCTGTGTATGATGGAAATCCCTATCTATGTGGGAGTCCCCTTGAAAGGATGTGTCCTGATGAAGAGAAGAAAATATCACAAGACTCCTTGACTATTGGGAAGCATGATGATTCACTGTTCAGCGAAGGATTGTACATAAGCATGGGTTTGGGATTTGTTACTGGATTTTGGGCCATCTTTGGCCCATTGCTTCTCTTCCCATCTTGGAGGCACACCTACTTCACTTTCTTGTATAATGTGTACGACAAGATCTACCTGCTCACAGTAATCAACATATCAAGATGCCGCAGGTTCCTTGAAAAATGAGCGGTGCATATATATCCTATTATCCTCTCTCTTTTAACCTGTTTTGGATTTTGATTCATATTGTGATTATGTTTTGAAGGCTTTAAATTATAAGCAGGATAATGAGAGCTAGCATCTGGAGCGTTGGAAGCTGGATTATAATTTATGCACTTTGGTGGTGTGAAAATCATAAGAGCCTGTTTGGAGCAGAAGAATACCTACGAGCCACCCTAGGAATAAAGCATCCATTATGTGTTTTTGTTAATTAATTACTCTCGCGACTTTCGTCTTGCATGTTTTACTTTATGAATTAGCTACAACCGTAAAACCTATGATCTTCTTTTACATAGCGAAAAATATAATATGCATACAAAACTATTTTCTTCTAAGTAAACCTATTTTCTAGGTATATTTAATACGGCTCATAAGCACATGGTAGGGGGCATGTAATTTGCTAATCTAGGTTGAAGCATTAATTTGATATTAGAGGCCAATCATGTTTGAGATACGCACTAAATGCAGACACTTTCTCTAAATGGGATTTGACACGTTACAAGAAACCAACCCTTTCACGAAACCTAACTCTCTTCGATAAATTCAACTGAAATTGAAAATTCACAAGAGCGACGCCCATGAAAAAAGAACACTTAGACCCTAGTGGAAGAAAGCTCATCATGAGAAGAGGCCCAAAATATTAATGGGCCTCCGATAACCCAACAACTCTACCCCCATTTCCTTGCTCCAACTTGCCCTTTTACTTTTTTTGTGTTCAATTCTAATGGTATTGGGTTGAATCTCTTAAATCAAATATTAGTCCTGCTATATTAATTTCTTATAGAACCTAGTTTATATAAACTATGAAGGGTCATTCATTCATCTTCAGGGGTTATGTTCAAAGTTATACAAAATTTGTTCTCTTTTTTAGCCATGTTTTAGTTTACAAATGCTATTAAAAAAATGTGTCTGCTATTATAATTATGCGAGCAGTTTAATCTATATTTTTTGAAAATTAAGCTCATTTATTTTTTGGATTCAGGTGCAACAATACCGCTAAACTTTTATCCAAGCTCTTGTTTGGTTTGAGAGAAGGGGGATAAGAGGGATTTCAATCCCCTCCCCTTAATTAGTAAAATCAAGAATTTAAGAGAGAAGAGGAAAGTTTTTGAAATTTTCCCTTCCCCCCTCAAAACCTTCACCCCCAAATCGGAGGGATTTGAAGCAAAGGCTGAAAAAAAACTTCTAATTAGACAAAAATGCTATCAAATTTTATGATAACCCATAATTACCCTTGTCCATTTATATTCACCACCACTGCAACCACACGGCGACCGCCTCCGATCATTGTCTCCATCCAACACTCTGGCGCAGAAGATTGGAAAAGCCACTCGCCAACGGACGCTGCCTCGAAGACGAGGGTTTATGCCGATGACAACGTTCTTCGTCCCAATAAATACTGGGATTATGAGTCGCTTACCGTCCAGTGGGGGGTAATAATCCGTACGGTAGAATTTTCTCTAAATTTTGAGATATATAGTTTTAAGTGCTTTAGGTGGAAAATGTTGTAACATGGAAGGGGAAACTGGCTTATGTATTTCTTTGCGCCCAGGATGATAACGCCTTTTCAATTTGTTCGTTATTAGAATGTGTTGCTTGATGTCTTGGACATGAATAAACTAATTGAGCTAATTCGAAGCATAATATTTGATATTTATATCAAGCGAGCCTTTTCTTATGCCAAAGTCAGTTGCCTGATCTAAGAGAATGCTCTTTTGCCCAATAAATTAGGATCTGGCAATTGGAGTCATCTTCAAAAGAATGTTTACTCTATTTGTCGATGCTTATTATTATGACTTTCAGGGAGGAAGATGATTATGAGGTTTCGAGGAAGGTGGCAAGGGGGAAATACAGTGAGGTGTTTGAGGGCGTTCACTGCACGGATACTGAAAAGTGCATCATTAAGATTCTGAAGCCAGTGAAGAAGAAGAAGGTGACTTATGGCATCAAATTTTTTTTATCATTCTGCAATTTGGCTTTTCGTTGTTCTGTATGCCACTTTGGTAGATTGGTCGTTTCATTTCAATTGTTAGGTTATGAATTGATGTTTTATGTGACTGTCTCACTAGACAGGCATCTGGGCAGCTTACAAAATACGTGAGCATGCTTTGTAAATGCAGTATATTTTTGGGAACTTTAAAATGAACTAGAGATTATATGAATATTAATGAGGACATGCCTACAATGTATATATACTTTGATTGCATTTTGAATCATTCAACTTACCAAAGTCCGTTTAGTTTTGTACCATTCATTCCATGCCTGATTTTTACAATCATATCCATATCTGATACACTTATCATACACCTATCATTGTTCCCCGGGGAAAAAGTCAGGCCCCCTCCCAAATTTGCAATACCAAAACTTTATTATATATTTAATAGAGTTTGGAAAAAATTATTTATATGATATAAGGGTAAAGTTATCCATGTGAAGATAATTTTCCTCCTCTCCTTTTCTGAACTAAATAAGGTAATATTAAAATCTTTCCCCCCTTCTTTTGGATCAACCCAAACAAAGTAATATTAAAATCTCTCTCCTCCCCTCTGTTGAACCAAACAGACTTCTAAAATATGTTCAATACTATAAGTTTTTAAAATAAGTGCAAAAATATCAAAATTGTTAAAATGATATAACTATTGTTACTTTTTTGTTGTGGGCCCCAGCTATTGTAAAGAAAGTTACCAAAATGCCCATAACTCCAAAACACCCAGCTTCCCTTCCAACCCTTGTTCATCGATCAGCTGAGAAGAACAAGAGAGCAGCTACGCCGTTTTCAAATGACGGTGACAGTGGTGGCATTCTCCACTAACGAAGGTGGCGAATCAAACATAGCAAAGGCTTGACTTCTTCCTCATCTTCACTTATCGATGGGTGAGAGTAGATCGATTTTTAGTGGCTCGGCTATGGAGGCAAGATTAAGAGGTGAAGAGGTTAAGGGTCTCGACTGGTATTCAAAGAACATAGTAAGAGTGGAGGTCGCGATTACTTCAAAGGCAAACGCGTAATGAACCATCATCGTTATTGGGTCCTCACCGTCAACGGTGGCTTGTTGATCTGTGACTAGGTCTGCAACAAACATGGTTCCCTTTTCATCTACTCCCTCTTCACCTTTGGTTCAGTCGAAGAGGTCACGATTTCTGAACACCAACAAGCCAATAGTTTTTTGTTTCCTGATTTGTTTCCGGTTTTTTATTTTTGCTTTGTTGAAAGCTCTACTTGTTGGTTTGTGTTTTGAGTTCTCCATGACCTGATTTTTGCCTACAGTTTGCGGCTTGTAATCAACCTTGTTCTGAATTTGATTTGAGCCTTCTTCCACATTTTTTAAAAATATTGTTGAGTTTGATTTATGCTTATTTGAATTCAATCACTTCATTTTTTTTTTTTGAAGTCTTTGAGCTTCATTTCTAATTGGGATTTTGTTTCTCTCCATATAATCTAAGTGGGTTTGCTTATTAGATTATATGATCATTTTTTATATAGTTTATTTTTTACTTATAAGTACTTATAAATCGTAATTTATGATATACAAGGTAAATATGTTAAAGGAATTTTATCTCAACTTACATAATAAGCACTTATTACTCAAAAATAAGCTATTACAAACTCCCCCCCTATGTAAGCCATGAATTTTAGAAGTTGAAACTTAGAAAGATTTCTCGTAAGGAAATGTTTCAACAACTTTTGAGCATATGGGAGGGAGAGGGTGGGTGTTTTTTTTATTGGGGCTATTTTGACACTTTCACAACAATAATATGGGCTCCACCATAGAAATTAATGACAGTTAAGTTGCTTTAACAGTTCTGATATTTTTGCTTTGATTTTAAAAGTTCTTGGATATTTTTTCGCCTCCAAAAAACATATGAAGTTGGATGCACTTTTGATAAAAATTTATGAGTATTTTTATATCTTAACCTTTATTTTTTAAAATACAAAAACTGAAAGTATAATACAATCTAGGCCCATAGGGAGTATAAAGTAATATCATGAGAGAAATATTTAGGTACTCCCAGTGTACTAACACACATGTGCTCTGTCCAATGACAATGCTCCAACTCGGATAATTTTTAATCTTACGTGTCGTTCGTGTTTTATTGTTTTAAAATTTTTTAATGTGTAGGGTTTGTCAAATTCCTCAATTCCCCTCTCTTGTCTCTTTCTCAAACTCTCTCTGCTTAAAGGCGCCGACGGCCTTTCTTCAAAAACCATTGCCTCTACCCTCACCTCATCCGACACCACTCCACCCCCGTCATTGGGAATATCTGTCATGGCCAATCTAACTAATATTGTTGCCATTCTCACTCTGGCATCCAAAATCTCTTACTTCCAAAGATCCTAATACTATATCTCAAATCTACAACACAGAGATATACAAATGTATATAGCTAAAGTAGCTAGAGAGAGTGTGCGAGCTTGAAGATGTAGTTCAAGAGAGAGCAAGCTTGGGGAAATGGTTTTTTTTCCTATTGTTTCTCTTTCCAAGGTTAAAACTAAAGAAAGAATGAGAGGGTATATAAAAATCTCAGTACAAAGTGAAATTTGAAGACTGACGCATGCTGTAAAGCAGGACGATACAAGGTGAGGTGAGGGTGGAGGCTCTGGTTCTTGAAGAAATGTCATCCATGGCAAAGAGCAGGGAAAAGAGTTTGAGAAAGATGGAAGAGAGGGGTAGTTGAGGAATTTGACAAAATCTAGGGATTTTTAACTTTTAAAACAATAAAAAAAGAATGACAGGTGAGGTTAAAATTATTTGAGTTGGAACATTATCATTGGAGAGAGCATATGTGAGCTGGTACACTTAAAGTACCGAAATATTTCTCATATCATGATGTATCATGGCAATCATAGGTAACAAAAGGCCAAAGGCAAGGAGCAAGAAAGCGAAAACGATAACAGCAGACACTTCAATTATAAAAAATAAACAAATTGTTCTCATTTGCCACTTTGTGAATGATTCTTTTATTATTTTTTTCCCTCAAAGTCCAACCTAGCTGGTGTACCCTCATTTTCTTTAATTTGATTATTATTATTATTATATTAATAAAATTATCTCAACAAAATATGAATGATTCTCCCCGTGGGCTGGTAAACTAATTAATAAATCCCATATGCAACAAAAGATGCTTATTTTTTTTTTTTTAAATAATGAGCTTGTCAATTGTCATGACATTGGTCCACAACTATGCGTCGCATTTTTAATTATTCTTATAATTTTATTTATTAGTATTTGATTCTTCATACAAAGGCTTGCGCCTTACAATGACATTTTTTCCTTTTTTAATTTCTATTTTAATTTTTTAACAGGTTGACATTAATACATAATCAAACGAACTTCATTGCTCTGATCTCAATATAAATATTTTACCCTTTTTAATTTCACGGAGGATTCAATTAAATTCATAATTATGTTCGATGCTTACAAATATTTAGAACTTTGATCTTTAAAAAATATTAATAAAAAGATTACATCTGAAGGATTAAAAGGAGGGAAAATTGCATTTAAATCCCGAATAAAAGAAAATACAATAAAATGATCTCTTAAAATCTCAAAATTGTATTTAAGTCCCGTGAGATTTTTTTGTAATAAATTTCAATTCCACTGACAAGTCCACTAACATCCACTAACAAATCTAGAGGCGCTTATACTGACAAATTCATGGGCATCCATTAACAAATACATTTGACAATTGAAATTTATTACAAAAAATTTATATGGGACGGCAATATAATTTTAAGATTTTAAGAAACTATTTTATCATATTCTCTTGTGACCTAAATGCGATTTTCCCAAAAAAAAAAAAAAATCTATTGCAACGATGGCCTGAAATATCTCATGAGCTTTTCAATAAATGAACCCTTGAAACTTGAAAGATGAGTTTTTTTTTTTTTTTAAATTACAAACTGGACATCTTCTTATCAAACTTAAAGCTACGGAAGAAAAACTGTAAATAGCCTACAATCTTTCATCATCTTCCACCTCTTGATTAAAAGGTGGGAGATGATCAAAGACACAAAAATTCTTTGAGATCCCGTAGGCATATCTCGCTAGTCTATCAGCAGTAGCCAAATCTTCCCTAAGTACATTTACAAAACAAACATGTCAATCTCTATAAATAAGAGTCCTCATCTCATCAACTAAATCTCTAGAAGCATAGTTGACTTCACAACCCCTAACTGTTAGATTAATTGCTTTTATACAGTCAGAGAAAATGTATATTTTATGAACTCTCCTCCACCAACATAAATAAAGTCCATGAATCATTCCCATCAACTCTGTTATAGCCGGTGGAACAGTAATAGGTTTACAAGAATAGCCACAAATCCATTGATTGAAGTCCTTAATCACTCCACCATAACCACTCCTCCCATTTCTCAATACAAATCCATCTGTTTCCAAGGAGAAATAATCTCCATCCACATCCCGCCTAGTTCCTTGAGAATCATGCCCCAGATTGGCAAAAGTTCCCGAAAATGTGGAAGTTATCGATACCAGAACTCGCCGGTTCCTTGGAAGAAAATATAGAAGTTACCGATACCAGAAAAAGTAAAATTTTTTCTATGGCAAGCTATTCATGAGAGACTTCTTACTAATTTCCTTAGAGCAATGAGAGGTTTAACTAATAGTGCGGAGTGCCCCTTTGAGTGTCAGAGAGTGGAAACAGTTCTACATATTTTGAGAGATTGTGAGGATGCTAGATCAGTGTGGCTTAATTTTGTTAAACCTAATTGTCGCATTAGATTTTTTTGCTCTAACTTGCAGGATTGGCTTAAGGAGAATCTATCAAGCAATATGGGTTTTGCCAAGTTTTGTAGATGGCCTTGGGCAAAGCTCTTCAGTATTATATGCTGGCTACTATGAAAGAATCGTTGCAAAGGGGTGATGGACGGATCCCGAGCTCAACCTAAGGACATTGTCCACGCGACTTGTTTTCAGCTTCTGGAAACGAGTGTATTTGGGAAGTTCACAGCCCAAGTCACGCACTTTGCACATGATGATGACAGTTTATGGAGTCGGCCACCAGAAGGTTTCATCAGACTTGATACAAATGGATCAGTTAATGCGTAACGATCAGCTGCTTGTGGCGGGGTAGTTCGAGACAGGAATGGCAATTGGATCCTTGGGTTCCAACGCATACTTGGAGTTCATTTGCCCATTGCTGTGGAACTATTGGGTCTTTTGTCGGGGCTTCAATTATGCAAGCAACACCGATTTCGATGTGTGAGAGCTTATACAGACTCTATGGAGGTATTGAATTTGTTGATGCGAGAAGGGGGACATGATCATCCGTTAAGAGAGGTCATATGTGCGGTGAGAGATCTTCTTTTCTTAGATTGGCAGATTGAGCTCTGTTATGCTCCTCGAGAAGCAATCCGATGTGCTGATTTTCTGGCTAGAGATGCGCAACACTTACTGGGGCGACTGGTGATTCTCTCATTTCCTCATCCAGGATGCCTACAGATTTTGAGAGAAGACCTTTCTTCTAGAGGAGGAGCTCCTCTATTTCCCTAGTGTGATGTAATTTTCATTTTATGGCCTTTCTATAAAAAAAAAAAAAAAAAAAAAACCCCAGAGAGAGAGAGGGGTAATTCTTGATATATCCACTATTTTTTTACCCTTTTTGGACGGTAGATAATCCATAGATCCAACTTAAAATGGAAATAAAAAATATAAATATTAAATAACACAGAAAAAATATTGCACTTTATTGATATTGACAAGGGAAGGGCACAAACTTTCATTAGTGACATGACAGAATCAACATGTGCGCTATGAAATCAACAGAATGAGAACAAAAAACTCACCCCTACGGCATTTAATTCATAAAATAAATAGAAATAAAAATTTTTGTCTTCAAAAAATATGAAAAATATTCCAGCAATAATAACAAATAAAAAGTAATAAACTATTTATAGTGATAACAAATAAAAAGTAATAATAAATAAAAAGAGGATGTGAAAAATAATGTTTTATAGTGATAAACTATTAATCAAATTTTCACACACACACATTTATAGTACTCATTTGGGATAATTTATTTTTTACTTACAAGTGTTTATAAATCATGATTTACGGTATACGAGGTAAATATGTGAGGGGGTTTTATCTCGACTTATTTAATAAGGACTTATTATCCAAAAATAAATGATGTCAAACACACATATAATTACCAAATCATATATTCCCTCTGATCCAACGAGCTTATTATGCAGTTTTAAAAAGTAACTAAAATTAGTTAAAAATAATTATTATGTTTGAAATAAACTTGATTTACCAAGTATACCTTATTTATGATGGAGAAAATGAGAGAAAGAAGTAGAATAAATATAAGTATTACCAACATATTAATTATTGCAACACTATATAATTAATGGGGGATTATTTTTTTTTTATATTATCATCAGGAATCAGGTTTGAGATTTGTGACTACCTCTCCCAATATAAGTGATTCCTTTGGACTCAAACTCAAAACCTAAAAACATTAGATGAAAAAAAAATAAAATTTGCAAGCTAAAAAGGTGTAGGTAAAAAAATGAAAATTAATGAAATTGAGAATTCCAGGTTTCCAACAACAAACACAATACTCTTTTCATTTCATAATATAGGGCATTTTTATAAGAAAGACATGGTCTAGAATATAAGTCACCTCACATTTAATTAATACTCTTTTTTTTTTTATTTTGTCCATGTAATTAATACCCACTTTTCAATTTTACCCTACTCATTATATCTCATCTCTCTAAAATAATATTCTCAATGTAATTAAATACATTTCTTAAAAAGGATAAGAGTGAAAAAAATTATATTTTGAAACATATTAAAAAATTTAACTGTCATTTTTATTTCCGTAATATAGTTAAAATATCGTATATTATAGACGGATGAGTATAAAGGAGTTACATGAGGAGTAGTTATGGATGATGGATTCAATCATCAATTGAATATATCATATAAAATCAGAAACGAACAAAAACTTTTTGGTCTGAAGTTACCTTTTTCATTAGCTTACTCACCAATTTTTTTTAATATGGCGCCTTTATATTCTTCTCTCTCTAATCTGTGATTTGATTTAAGACCAAAGCCCAAAGAACAGAGAAATAAAGGGTATAGCTAAGGCCAAGACAAACGCCCACTGCTTGTGATTCCAAACTCCGACTTCACTAATTCAGCTTCTCCCTTCTCTCTCCCCTCTCTCTCATCAATTAAGCATACTTGCTGCTTTGCGTCTTGCTCTGATACTTCATTTTAAAACCCTAGTTCTTTTTTCGGATATCTGAGCCAACGTCAACTGGGTTTTTATTTGTAAAAGTTGATAGTAGGAACCGTGGGTTTTACTCTGATCACATTTCTGCTTCTGTAAAGAATTCCTGCATCTCTTACATATATTTTATCTAGTTTGAAAATATCATCTTGAGGGTTTCATTTTGTAAATTATTGCGGCTGATTTGGTGGTTTGATTCTATGGCTGCGGTTGCTGAGATTTCCGTTGATTCAGCCGCTGCCACCAAATTGGACTCAAAGCCGAAGCCTGATACCGAATTTAATGTACAGAAGCTTGTTGATATGTTTACAAAGCTGAATCCTTCAGCTAAAGAGTTTATCCCATCATCGCATTCTCATAATCATCTGTGTTATCTGAGCTCGAATCAGTTCTTTCCCAGCAATTTTCTGGTTAAGCCATCAGACAATGACAATTACTCAAACAACCGGAGGGTATTGTCATTTCTCTTTGATCTCCTTGATCTCTAATTTTCGTATTTTTTCTAGACGTTTTCCTTTTCGTTGTCCCTTTTTTTTAGTTCTCCTCTGAAGCTGGATTATGTGTTGTTTGGCGATTTGGACCCCTTTTATTCAGACTGAATCCAGTGCTGAATACAATAGTTGAACCGATCATGCTTTTTCAGTAATTATAAGATTACTCAGACCGACTTTGTTCTCTGTGACTTTCTCCCCCATAATTGCATCTGTAATATAACAAGAATTGAACTCAGTCTATGCTCTGCGCTGTATTTATTTATACTTAAAATTCTGTATCTGGCAGTGCAATGGTTCAAACCTTTTTGCAAATTGTCAAAACTCCCTTCCACCGCCCTGCTCCTAGCGACTTTGATCGTGCAGCAGTTTGACTTCTCCATACTATGTTAATATTTCTTATGTATCACATTGTTGGTAATTTGTTTAAATGGGTTAAGTTTGTCCTCAAGTTCACTCTTCCCTGAACAAGGATACCCTGAGATTTGGCATAAATAACTGCAATTTTCATCATTTTGACAATTACTCTGTTGCCTGTTCACTTGGTGCGGTGAATAACTTCAAACTTAGCATACAGCATTGCTGAGGAGGGTTAGCATGTTTTTCTACTACCACTCTATAGTGGATGATAGCACTTTCTGTCAGAAAGATGATAATACATTGAGCTAACCTTTTATCCGGACTTTAGTCCTAATATTATCATTTTTAACATCTTGCAGAGAAGAAACAATTTCAATCAGGGAAGAAGGCTGAATGGAAGAGTGCATAAGGCTCAAAGAGAAGACAGCATTAGAAGAACAGTATATGTTTCTGACATTGATCAGCATGTGAGTTATACTGGCTCTAATAACTTCTTGATGACATAAGTTCTCTCGTCTCATATTTTTATTGAAGAAAATGTTTATCTAACTGAATAATCTTGTCTTTATATAGGTAACTGAGGAGCGGCTTGCTGCCTTATTTTCCAGTTGTGGACAAGTAAGTTGCAACTCATGAATCTTGGTTGATAGCTTTGCTATTTTTGTGGATCATATATTGCTGAAGTTGTGTTTTCTTCTGAGGGTCACATATGCTGATCATCAGACATAAATCTTCTCATTCTAATGCTTTCCTTCGTGGAACACTATCAATTTTAATAAATTGAACTCTTCCCTCGTGCATGGTTATCACCATGTTTTCTTCTGTTAGCTAGGAACATAGCATGCCTTGCTCTCTAGCTTCCAATCCTTTATTTTAAAATATGCTCACACAAAGGTTTGTTATTGGGGTTGGATACTGGTATTTCTGTGTTATTCTGACATAGGCTGGTTGAACTTTTCTGAGTTTGGTAGAGCGTCACTATAGAACTGATACAAAGTTTCAAACTTTTCACAGTGAATCTATGTTTCTGTTCCCTTTTCAGTTAATCTTATGTATTTAGGAAAGAAGGCCGCACTTTTACTCTCTTGCACTAATTGTGACATCTTGTTGGTTTTTTTTTTTTTTTTTCAAATTGTTGAAGGTAATTGATTGCCGAATCTGTGGTGATACACATTCAATCCTTCGTTTTGCATTTGTGGAGTTTGCAGATGAACGTGAGTTTTAGGCTTGCAGATCCGGCTTTCTTCCTAATTCTCTAAACTAAAAGATATGAGTACAGACAAACAAAAAGACTAATTTTTATCCAATCCGTTAAACGTGTTTGTCATGAAATTTTTGTAACAGGGGGTGCAAGAGCAGCTCTAAACCTTGGTGGTACTGTACTTGGCTATTATCCGGTCAGGGTTCTTCCTTCAAAAACTGCTATCCTTCCTGTGAATCCTACATTCCTACCCAGGGTAAGAATAAATTGCTTGTTGTCCATAATTTTCTGTAGTTGGTATGTTGAATGAACAGCACATTTTTCAGTTCCATGATTCAGCTGCTTCTGTGCCATGTGATAATCATAATATTGTCCATTTGGTGGCTTATCTTTGGTGTTCATTTGAGGAAAATTTTTGAGGGATTCCATTGACAGATGTTAGCACTGTCAACTATGTCGTGTTTTTCATCTATATGTTTTTTTCTCCAATAATTTTTTCCCGAGAAAAAAAGTCGTACATTATTGGCAATAGTGCTTTCCTTTGCATAATATATATCCTACTTGTCAAGGTAATTTATGTTTCAAAAGCTTATTGTTCGTTTTCTTTTGTGATGTGCAGTCAGATGATGAGAGGGAGATGTGTAGTAGGACTGTTTATTGTACAAATATCGACAAAAAGGTATTTTCCTTTTCACTTTTTTTTTGGCCATAATGACTGTCTACTATTTTTTGCTACCAATTTGTGTTGTATTACTGTTAGGATAATAAAAAAAATGTATTGGAGCTTTTTATATATGGATATCATCAAGTGGGAACCTTATATATTGGGCCGCCTTATTAACAGGGCTAATTTTCTTGACTTATTGCTAAATTTATCCTTTATATCCCATTGCAGGTTTCTCAGGCTGAAGTGAGGAATTTTTTTGAAACAGCTTGCGGAGAGGTCAGATTAGAACATTTGTTTCCTGCTATTGGCTAGAAACTAGTTGTTTGAGTGGTCAAATTGTGTTTGACCCTAACTTCATAATTACAGGTTACACGCTTGAGGCTTTTAGGGGATCATGTGCATTCAACCCGAATTGCTTTTGTCGAATTTGCAATTGTAAGTCTTGAACTACCATCAAACGCTCCAATACTTTACTGGAAAACAGTTTCTTTAATTATAAATGTATATTTCCACCTTTTAGACAAGTTACTCAGCATATCATGTATGTCTCTGTTTGTGTTTGTTCTTCTTATTGTAAGTCTTGAACTATACTGAAGAATGACTTATCAGGGGCAAAACATTGTTGGGCTTTTGATAGTAATCACTATTAAGCTTTTTTTAAGCCTCTATCCAACTAAGTCATTAAAAGTACCCACACGTTTAGTATTAAATTAGTCCTTACTCATTAGTCACTCCTTATGCAGGCAAGATAAACTTTTGTTTCTTACTTCTGTTTGAACAAGTTTGTTTGCTGCTTTTAGAAATCTCGGGCAAATACCCCTTTAAAGTTGTTGCTTTTGCTTGCCTTCTCTTTTATGGCTTATTTGAATTCTCCTTTACATAGTCTCATAGCTTCTTGTGTTTACTGCTATGAGCAGTTTTCGATTCACTTGCACTGGAGGAACCATTTTCTTGCCTAATTAGTTTCTTTCATCTTGGGCAGGCAGAAAGTGCCATTATTGCTCTAGGTTGTAGCGGGTTGCTCTTGGGAACTCAGCCTATCAGGTTTGATCCCTGTACCAAAAATTATTGTTGTTGCTGGTTATCGAAATGCCCGCTGAGCTCAGTTGAATCTTATATGGTATCTTCCTCTGATGTAGGGTAAGTCCTTCAAAGACACCTGTGAGGCCAAGGATCGCTCATCCGATGTCGTGTTGACTGCTCGGTCGGGTCCAATGCTTAGAGAGAGACTATTTAGTCAACTTTTGAGCTGAGAGATGTGTAGCCTACTGGAAGGGATGGTGAAACTTCCCTTTGTTTCAGTATTTCCATCTTTTCTGTCAACAGCAGTTACTGTTTGTTGCCGCCTTAAACTTGCCATCTTGATCCTTAAAAAAGTATCCGAACTTGTCTCCGGATTTACTGATCATAGTTCACCTGTCTGTCTTGAATGTTTAATTCAGCATTATCTCAATGACGTCCTTGCAATTTTCATGTGTTTATGATTAGGTTCTCCAATGAAACATAACAAGCAAATATTTGAGACAACGTAACTCAGCATCTATTAACCACAGTAAAAATCAATCCTCTCCTAATAACAGAAAGAGGATAGCTTAGCAGATGATGCTAGACTAAAATCTAGAATGCTCCTTCACTGTAATACGTATAGGGTTGAGATGATTTTGTATATCCTATAAATAGGACAAAAATGTACTGCACAAATCATGGAATACAATTTGCAATTCTCAGTCATTATGTTTCTGTTTTATTTCTTGTTTAAATTCTGTTATGGTATTAGAGCATCGACTGACGGAATAGTGTCAAAATGACAGAAGCAATGTCTGAAACTTCCGGTGCTCTTAATTCTTTAACGTCTGGAGCTAATACTACTGCTTCACCTTCAAATTTCACACATTTTATTATTGTTAAACTTAATGAAGAGAACTATTTGATTTGGCGTACTTAGATGCTACCTTATCTTCATGGTCAGCATTTGTTTGGATATATTGATGGTACAAGAATTGCACCTTCATCAGAGTTGCCTACAGGCATTCCAAATCCAAAATTTCTGGAATGGTTTGACAAGGGTTGACTTGTATTATCAATTTTAATTACTTCTTTATCTGAAAACTTGATTCCACGAGTCGTGCGCCATAAAAATTCTAGAGCTATGTGGCTTGCATTAGAGACTCTATTTTCACAACAATCTCAAGCATGATATGTTCAGTTACATCAACAATTGACATATCTAAAAAATGGGGTGAATCAATTAGTACTTACCAATCGTCGTGCTATTTTAATTGCTGATTCTCTAGTAGCAGTAGGAAATTCCATAAGTGATCTTGATTTTAATACCTATCTTCTTGCTGGTCTTGGATTGGATTTTGATCCAATTGTGACTTTACTCACCACTCAACAGCATCATCTATCGATTGAAGAAGTGCTAAGTCACTTATTGGTTTTTGAAACTCACTTGAATCAGCAACACTATGTTTCTGCCACCTCTGAATTAGTAGCTAATACTGTGACAATGACTTCTCATACTTCTCGTGGTTCTCAGAATAACAGAGGTGGTCGTTTTTTTAATCAACGGGGAAATTTTAGAGGTTTTAATGGAGGTTATCGTGATCGAAGTTCAACTAATCGTGGTGTTAATCGCTCTCAGGGCCGTCAAGCCTTTTCCAATGACTCCGATGATTCTCCATGCCAAATTTGTCGCAAGTATGGGCATGATGCCCTAGTATGTTTTAATCGATATAATCATGCTTATTAGGCCTCTGCTCCGCCATCCATTTCGACTCATTATTCTGATTTGGGCTCTGACAGTGAAGCTTTATGGTTTCCAAATACAGGTGCTATGTATCATATTACTTCAGGTTTATCTAATCTCAATCTCCAATCTGAGATATACTCTGGTTCTCCTGTTCGTGTTGGTAATGGCACGCCTCTTCAAATTCAACACCATGGCACATGCTCTCTTTCTACTAATGGTGGTTCTTTTCTTCTGTCTAATGTTCTTCATATTCCTCATATTACCAAAAATTTACTGTCAGTTTATCGATTTTGTAATGATAATAATGTATTCTTTGAATTTCATGGTGATCATTTCTGTGTCAAGGACTCCAAAACAAAGACTCCACTCCTTCAAGGTCTTCCTAAAAGACGCTTGTATTCTCTTCCTTCTTCATTTTAGCCCAAAGCTCTCTATGGTGCTTGTACTTCATTTCTTCAATGGCACAATTGCCTAGGACATCCAGCCTTTCAAGTTGTTCAAAAAGTTCTCTCCACCAATAAACTTCCAGTCTCTTCCAAGTCAGATCATCATCAATGCTCTGCCTGTCGCCTTGCTAAGAGTCATGCTCTCCCTTCTCCAGCGTCTCCTCATCATTCAACTGCTCCTTTTGATTTAATTTTTTGTGATGTATGGGGTCCTGCCCCAATCGTTTCCTCTTATGGTTTTCGTTACTATGTCTCATTTGTCGATGATTTCTCTCTTTTTATTTGGTTCTATCCTATTAAATTTAAAAATGAAGTCATCTCTGTTTTTCATTCCTTTAATAAATTAGTGTCTACTCATTATAATTCCCGTATTCGCTCTTTTCAATCTGATTGGGGTAGTGAGTTTCGTCCTTTGCATCGCATTCTTGTTTCACTTGGTATTTTCTATCGAATTACTTGTCCACATACACACACTCAAAATGGAATCATTAAGCGTCGTCATAAAACAATTGTTGAGACAGGTCTTGCTCTTCTATCTCATGCCCATGTGCCAAAATCCTATTGGTCTTATGCTTTTGTCATTGCATCATATCTCTTAAATCGTTTGCCTAGTCGGGTGTTGAATTCTCGAAGTCCGTATGAATTTCTTTATAACCAACAACCTGACTACAATTTTCTAAAGGTTTTTGGTAGTGCTTGTTGGCCTCATCTTCGTCCTTATGCATCCAATAAGCTGGACTCTCGTTCTGCATTATGTGTTTTCCTCGGTTATGCCTCTCACTATATGGGTTATCTGTGTTTGGACTTAACCACTGGCCGAATCTATGTCTCACGCAATGTTGTTTTTGATGAATTGCATTTTCCGTTTTTGGATCTGTTATCATCTCATGGGCCATCAAGCTTGCCCAATGCAATTTTGCCTATTTTCTATTATGGGCCCTCCTCACGGGTTGCTTCTAGACCCACTACTGCTGAGCCCACGTTGCCTGCTCCGGTTTCTATACCTAGTTCACCAGCCCCCTCTCCTTCGGCGTCTTCTCCGATTCATACCTTCGAGCCATCTTCTCCAGATTCGCCTTCATCACCGCTTCGATCGATGCATCCAATGCTCATGCGGTCCAAGAATCTTATTTCTAAACCAAAATCTCTTGGTGACGGCATGGTGTCCTGGCCTGCACCTCGTGCAAATTCTGTCTTGGGTCCTGAGCCTCTCTTACCTCACTCAGTTTCCGATGCTCTCAAAGATCCTGGATGGCGAGCTGCTATGCATAATGAGTTTCAAGCTCTTATGGATACCCAAACTTGGTCTCTTGTTCCTCCTTCCTCGGCTTAGAATATTGTTGGTTGCTAATGGGTTTTCCGCCGAAAACTTAATCCTGACAATTCCTTGAGCAAGCTTAAAGCGTGTCTTGTAGCTAAGGGCTTTCATCAACAGCTTGGAGTCAATTTCTCTTAGATGTTTTCTCCCGTAGTCAAGCCAACAACGGTACGCACTGTTCTCTCTTTAGCTATTTCAAGAGGATGGTTGGTTAAACATATCAATATTCAAAATGCTTTTCTTCATGGATTTCTGGATGAGGAGGTTTTCATGACTCAATCACCTAGGTTTGTGCATCCTGAATTTCCTACTTATGTGTGTAAGCTTAATTGAGCACTATATGGCTTGAAACAAGCTCCCCGAGCTTGGTTTGCTCATTTGAGTTCTAGGCTACATGAACTGGGATTTTGTTCTTTGCACTCTGATTCTTCTTTGTTTATTTACAAATCTGCCACTTGTACTATTATGTTCTGGTATACGTTGATGATATACTAATTACTGGCTCATCTTCCTCTGTGGTTTCTGATGTTATTGCGGCTCTTGGTTCTTCATTTTCTGTTAAGGATCTTGGGAAATTACATTATTTTTTGGGAGTTGAAGCTCATTATGTATCATCTGGTCTTATTTTATCACAACAGAAGTATATTTCTGATTTGCTTATCAAAGCTAATATGTCTCGTGCCTGAGCTGTTACTACTCCTATGGCTTCCTCTAATTCACTTACTGTTGATTCTACAGCTCCTAATTTTCATGACCCTGGTCTCTATCGAAGTATTGTTGGAAGCTTACAGTATCTTAGCTTTGCAAGGCCAGATATTTTTTTTGCTGTAAATTGAGTTTGTCAATTTATGCACTGTCTGAAAGATTCTCACTGGACTGCAGTTAAGCGTATCCTACGCTATTTGCAAGGCACTACTCACTATGCTCTTCTTTTACAGTCTTCCCCTTCCATTGATATTACTGCCTTTTGTGATGCTGATCTTGGTGGTGATCCTGTTGAAAGTCGCTCAACTGCTGGTTTTGCCATTTATCTTGGTCCAAATCTTATTGCCTCGAGTTCCAAGAAACAGCCTTCTGTTTCTCGCTCAAGTATAGAGGCTGAGTACAAAGCTCTTGCTACCACTACTTCTGATGTTATTTGGGTTCAGCAGTTGTTACAGGAACTTGGTATTTTTCTTCTGATTCCCCCTTTATTGTGCTGTGATAATTTAGGAGCTACATATCTAGCTGCCAATCCTGTTTTTCACTCCCGGGCAAAACATATTGCCTTAGACTATCACTTTGTTCGGGAACATCTAGCTGCCAAGACTCTTCGCATCACCCATATATCTGCTAAAGACCAGATTGCAGATATTTTTACCAAGCCTCTGACTTCCTCAAAGTTTTTCTTTTTCCGTTCGAGCCTCACTGTTCATCTTATCCAGTTTGACTCGCAGGGGAGTATTAACCACAGTAAAAATCAATCCTCTCCTAATAACAAAAAAAGGACAGCTCAGCAAATGATGCTAGACTAAAATCTAGAATGTTCCTTCACTGTAATACGTGTAGGGTTGAGATGATTTTGTATATCCTATAAATAGGACAAAGATGTACTGCACAAATCATGGAATACAATTTGCAATTTTCAGTCATTATGTTTCTGTTTTATTTCTTGTTTTAATTCTGTTAGCATCATACGTTCGGGTTTCTTAGAAAAAACCAAAATTTCTCATGTTCTGGATTTATTGGAGAGCCTAATCATAAATACTGACCTAGCATTTTTCCTAGAATGCTAGGTCTGCATTGGTTGACTGAGAGATAGGATCATCAGTGCAGAGGATTTTTGTTCTGAAACAAAACAGAGTGCATCGAAATTAATTCCCTCTACAGGGTTTGATAAACCATTCACTGAGACAGACGTAAGAGTTGACTGGAGCCCTGAATTCACTTTGTTCTAATCCAATTTTGAGATGAAAATGAAGCATACCTGAAATATCCAGATTGGTCACCTGTTTTGGTTATTCTGAGATGTGAAGAATCAATGCTTTGTGTGATTTTTTATTAATCCTGTCTGGTTGCCTTTGGCAGAGTCCCTTTCTTTAGTTATTCCCTTCTCAGTTGGTATTGATTCGTATTCTTTGTGGCTTTATCAATGGCAGGATGTTTATATATAACCGACCTGGGTTGACATGGATTAACAAAAAATTATTGGTCTATAGATTATTATATATTGAATAAAATAATCATTTTGTTTTTTCCCCCCATTAGATCAAGTAGTTCAACTGATTCAGTAGGGTCATCTGTATCACAGAGATCACACCTGAGATTTTATTCAGGCTAATGATAAAATTTTAAACTGTTTGATCACAAACTCAAGTATCCAATAAAACAGTGGTGGACCCAAAAATGAAAACTTCCAATAACATTAGGTTGTCACGATTTTCAATTTCTGGCCAATTAATAAAAATGTGGAAGACACAGCAAAACGACGAGGGTATGAGGTGACCACTGCAAGCTAGACGCATACAAGTAAATGAAATATTGCAAGAGCTTTAAGTATATGCTCAACACGATAAAATCAAGTTATAAAAATGCATTACATAGTGTATTATTATGATATTATTTATCATGTAAATGAAATATTGTAAGAGCTTTAATTATATAATTTGGTTGTTATTTTACTAATAATTAGTATGTGGATGGCGTAAAATGCTCTTGTGCCGTTTCAGGATTATTCATTAATTTGTTTTAGATGTCAATGAGAAAGAAAATAAAATTAATTAAAGTTTTGTCACATGAGCATTATTGTCAAACTCATGAACTGACTTACGGAATTTACGATTTTTATATTTCTAACTTATAAAATCAAGTTAATCAGTACTTAAACTTATGTTAGTTGTGAATTCAGTTGAACTTGCAAGTTCATTCTTTAAGTTTACTGTTTTCACATTGCTAGCTTTTAAAATTATGTGAACTCGCTCTTAAACTTATGTTATCTTTTGGATTTAATTATATTCAGTGACTTCAAATGTAAACTTTATTGAAAATTTTCTGTTTGGTATATTAAACTATGAATGTTAATAGATTTGATTTCAGCTATTTAGATTCTAAAAGTATGTAAACCAACTTATTATATTTTTTTATATTTTATATACTTTTATTAGTTAATTATTGATAAAGGTAAACTCTTACAGGTTTATAGTTCAAGTCTACGGTCTGAATTTTACATCACTGTCACAAATTTGCTTAATTTCATGAGTTTCCCAACCTTACATATGATAGAACTAAATTCCATATATGCGATTAAATATTGTTTGTCCTTATGGGTAATGAACCTGCACGTATTCATACGAATTGTATTGCGCCTATAATGGTTTTATTAAATGATTCATGCATCATCTTTCACATTCTGTTTTTAAATTTAATTAGTTGCTTTGCTATCTTCAAGATTGCGTTTAATACATGACTAACCTTAAAAATTTCGTTGTGCCGTTGCAACTAACAAATTTGATTTTATATAGTATTAAATATGATTCATGCACTGTTAAAAAAAAATGATTCATGCATCATCTTTTACAAATTCTGTGAATCATGCAACAGGATATATAATTTCAGTATTTCACTAATTCACTTACTTTATTGAGGGGGTGAACAACTAATGTGAGAACAAATTAAGTGCAACTAATTAAAGTTATTTATCGGGTTGCCAATTAATTCCAGAACTACTACATCCAACAATTCATTGTTATTTATTTGGTGTTAGGTATGGGCTCATCGTACACACACACACAACAAAATTAACGTTGATTATATATAGTGTTACAGTGCCAAGCAAAAGCAAAGAAAGAAAAGATGAAGATCATCCATATATTTGCAGCTGTGGCAGTGCTTGTGTTGTTCGTCTCTGGTATGTCGCCGTCGTCGTTTTAAAAACTTTTGTCATGATCGATCGATGTTTGTCTAAAGCATTAATTTTTTTTTTCCGATGCATTAATCAGCAGGGAATGTGAAGGGAGAAATTGTAGGAGTGAAAGAGGAGTTGTGTCTGACGGCGGAGAATTTGCCGGCGTGTCTAGAAGGTATCTGCGACAGCTTATGCAAAGACAAGTATGGGAATGCTGGGACCGTGGTTGGAAAGTGTTCTTTTCAGAATGATTCTATCTGCAACTGCATCCACCCTTGCTAGATATATATATATATATAGTAGGTACACTGCCAATGTTTCTGCTGTATTATTATATTAATTAATACTATTGTATATTAATGAATAATGATCAATAATAAGATCATCTGAAGTTTCTTGGGAAAAGAAGGGGGGAAATATAGAGAAAAATAATTTTAAAATTGTAAAATCTTAAATCAGATTTGTCATCAAGAATTGATAAGGAAATAACGAAATTTGATAAACAATTCACAACACATTTTTCAAGAAATGCCTTATTTCAAATTTTGCAAATTTGAAGTTTTTTTTCTGCTTTTTTCAAAAAAAAAAGGGGGGGGGCCATCTCAAGCTCCCTCTTAGTGAAACTAGTAACAAGGTTTACACACAAACAGGAGTTATTTTGATATGAAATGATGAAAATTTACTCTCTCTTTTTTGCATTTAAAAAAACACTTGAAAATTGTGCGGTTTTAATTATTTAAAAAATATAAAGAAAATGTAAAACTACATTGATTTATCACCGTGTCAACATGTTTCTAATTTTATATAGTATTTAATGATACAAAATAAAAGAAAAACAATTGAGAGTTGAAGTATTGCAAGAGATATTAGGAACATAGATAATAATAGAGGCTAAGCACAAACAGATTACCAAGATGTTAGGGGCCTAAGCATACTAAGGACTCCAATTGAAAGGATAAAAAAAAGGACTCAAATTGAAAGTCAACATTCAAAGATTTTCCAGATTCAAAAGATGGGTTATGAATAAAGTTGTGTCCTTGTGTTTTTTACTCGGGCCCTGAATTTGATACCACCACCTTAGCTTTACCGTCATTTCACTAAACCTGCTAGGATATTATTATTGGATCAACTTTGATTTTCTATTACTAATAATCTAGCCATGGTAAATTTTAGGACAATATTATTGCTCTGCTCGAATGCATCTTACAATAATTTTTGTGGCCACACATGACCAAACTTATTAAATCAATCATGATCATTTAATTTCCAACCACATGAGCGTCGTGATAATTTCGTTAAGCCACATATTTATTCTTTTTGTAGTTATAACTTAATTAAATTCCTTAGAGGTTGATGCATATAATAATAACCACTCCACTTATTGTTTACTTCATCCGATCTTATTTATAAGTAACTTTAACTTTCATATGTTGGTTTTTTTTATAAGCAATTTTCACTTTGTGTTTGAAAATGTAAACTTCTTTTTTCTATTTTACCCTTATTAAATACATATATTTATAATTAATTATCATACACACCAAGAATTATCTCTCATACTTTTTATCCATTCTTTCTTCTATACTCTTTTCATAAATAGAGGTATATATGGAAAAACATGGTATTTTTGACACACTTATTGTTTTTAACTACTAATTTGTTTTATTCAATCAAGAGAAAAGTTGTTTATAAATAGGACCGAAGTATTTTTCAATTTGGTGGGGCCTTGTGATTCATGAACGTTTGAAATTTGAAACTATTAAATAACAGAGAAAAAATAAATAGGGTTTTCATTTATGAGATTAAGTAATACTACCAAGGCCCCTTTCGTTTTCACTCTCGACTTGGAAACGATTCTTTTTCGATCGGTCACAGTGATTTAGATATAAAACATTTGTTATATTTTTATAATCATTTCCTCAAAAATATTTTTATTTAAAGACATAAATGGCATTTCACATTTGAAATAAAATTATTACCTTTTTATCTCAGTCCTTTTTCATTCTATTATATATATATTCTTCGGAGCCAAACAAGTTATGAGTTTTATAATTTTTTATTACATTTAATACTCGGCTTTCAAGAAATTCCAACATATTTTTCACTTAAAAGTATTTTATGATTAACTGCATATGTCATGTGCAATATATATTCTAATGAATAATTAGTTGTAAAAATTATAATTCATAAGTAATACGATTTATTAGAGTTTATTATATATAGATTCATTGAGGACCATGAATGTGACGTGGTTAAAGTTAGAAGAAAGTGAATAAAAATAATAAGCAATAGCAGATTTCATGTTTAAAGCCATTTATAAATGAAAACATTAATTGACCAAATCTATATTTAAACGAATTTGTTCATTGAGATTGAAAGGCTTTGGATTGATAGTCTCCAAACAATAGTTTCCTTTTTAATTTGTTTATATTAATTCATTGATAGTGACCTTTCTATATATACATACATTAATTTGAAGCTTTATTAAAACCTTGATGTTACTAATTATCGTTAATTAATTATCTGAGTATTCTGGAATTCATACGGAATTAGAAATGTAGGAGCTAGCGTGGTCAGAATAAAACAAGGTTTAGTTTCTAGAAAAACTTCATGATTCTTAATCCAATTTCTTCATTCGTGGACGTACAATTTATATATATATATATATATATAAAAGCTCCGGTTCATATACGATTTTCTTTAGAGGCCTAAAACCTCTCTACGTAGAATAATTATATACATAAAAAATTGTATAGAAACGAAGAATTTTGGAGTTTGTAGTTCTAGCAGATTCTAGATTATATAGATTTTTCTTAGGTTATACCGCTAAAATTAAAAGCAGATCACTGGGAAATACAAATGAGACAATTAACAATGGACGTGAGAAGTGTGAAACCGTTATATACTCTTTGACGATTTTTTTAATTGAATGTATCAGAAGAATTAAAATAAGTAACAAAACTAATAAATTTTATCTTATGACGAGCGGGGTAAATTTTTTTTTTTTTTTTTGGGACCTGTATGACGGGGTCATTAAATGAACATTTTGATTGTTTAATTATAATACACACATTTTTTTTATTGGCTCTTCTTTTTTGATTGGCATTATAATACACACACTGTGATAAGGTTGTTGGATTAAAAAAAAAAAATCCTACAGAGCAATAAGAAAATTATATTTGTCCATGTGGTCACCTGCTGATTAGGTGTCCAAGTCAGCATAACATCAGTTAATTAACAATATTAACCATTGATAAGTAAGGAGCTGTTTTAAAGCTAATACGTAAACTGTGGGAACGATGTTAGATTAATTTTCCTTTATTTTTTTACTCTTCATCCATTTTCAACAATTATTTATTCATCAAGAGGAAGATCCTAGAAGTCGCATTGCCACGAAAGATGAATACTTTATATCACAAACGAGTAAGAGTAGGCAACATAAATGTGCCGCAAACAGAAAACAGAAAGCTGAATCTTGTCTACACACTCAGTGATTCATCTCTATATCTTTTTTTTTTTTTTTTATCATTTCTTCTTTATATTTGACACGATAAGTCTCATGACTCGGCTATGCATGCATCTAGAAGCAGATATAGTTTGTTTCTTTCTTTATAAACATATGCACACAAGGTTATTAAACCGGAACCGGTTAGTGAACCAGTCGGGATACTGGGTCAAAGGTCAGTGAGTCAGACCGGAGTTAACCCGGGACCAAACCGGTGAAAGAGTGAAAATTTTAGGTTTATTAATATGAAATTATAAAGAAATTTAAAAAAAAAATATTTTTTTTTAAAAAAATACTGAACCGGACCGGTTTTCTCACCGGGTTGCTGGTTCCCGGGCCGGACCGGCCGGTCCGGTCCAGGTTTAATAACTATGATACACACGCATATATCTTTGGTAAAAAAACACAGAAGACAAACGAAGTAAGTAAAGATTTTTTTATAATAAGAAAGTGTGCTTACGTTTCCTTAACTTGGTCGTGTATGTGTATATAATTGATGACAAAGCCACATATATGCATGTTTAATTTGATTAATTCTCATCAACCGTCAAAATATGTGACGTCTCTAGTCATTCAATTATAATAACAATAACAACAATGTAGTTTAGTGGAATATAATAAATTTCTTATGTGTTAACGTTATATAAACAAACCTTTTTATTTTTTTACATTTTTGAAAAAGTCCAAAACAACTCTTTCTTGATCATTTCTTTTTAGATGGGACCCTCAGAGCTATCTACCAAAAGTCCAATACAAATATTGACCATGAAAATGACTATAACAAGTTTTTTTTTTTTTCCTATGCATTTCATAAAGCCTAAAAGATATTCTCATCCAACTAAAAGTTAAAAGAGGTTAGGTTTAGTAAAATAAGTTAATCAACAAACTAAGGTTTAAATATCCATTGAGAAAAAAGTTCGCATTTAATGACCGGCCGTGTCTCAAACAAAATTACTTTTAGGGCTTGTTTGATATGAATGAAAGAGAGGAGGGGGAAAATAAATAGCAAATGAAAAAAAAATTGAGTTGAATTTAAGAAAATTGAAAAAAAAGTTGGGTTACAAGTTTTAAATTAATTTTTCTGACTTTTTTTATCTTACATATTTTTATTAAAATTTTGAAACCTCGCTTTTCCAATTTTTTTTTTTTAATTCAATCCATAAAAATTTTCTCTCCTCTCATTTTCTCTCCAAATCCCTCAAGCCAAACAAAACCTTATAGAAGAATACCCATGCATATAAAAAAAAAAAAAAAAGATATACTCATAAAGGTAGAAGCTAGCGGATGAGTTTACTTTAGTCTTAAATATAATACCACAATTCATTTTGTTTCTCCCACAATTATATATAATTTGTTTTCCAAATTATCCATACTACTTGAATTTATTAAGAGTGTTTTCATCAGGGCAGCTTCCAATGCAATTTTTTTTTTTATATTTGACAAAGGATATAATTCCTTTCAAAATTTATAGGGTAAATGGTTTTTGCCACTTCTAATAAGTGTGCTTTCCGGAATTTAAATCTGTGTTCTTCTTCTTATATGCCAATTCAAATTATTTAAGTTGTATTTTACACCTATAACAGAATTAAAGAAGTATGTTGCTACGTCACCCAAGGCTAACTTAGATATTAAGGGTCTGTTTGGTGTGAGGGGAAAGGAGGGGAGGGAAAATTTTTATGAGTTGAATTTTAAAAAATTGAAGAAGTGGGGTAATAAAATTTTAATAAAGAGAATATATAAGATTAAAGAGTAAGAAAAATTAATTAAAAATTTTTAACCCCACTTCTCTAATTTTTTTTAAATTCAACTCAAAAAAATTTTTCCTAGCTCCACTCACTTTCCCTCCCCTCCCCTCAGGCCAAACAAGCCCTAAGAGTGAAATGGGGATGTGGACAGCTGATGATCACGAATTCAAATCATCGCAGTGTATAATACTCCCTCCGGTCTTAATTATAAGATAAAGTTGACTTTTTTGGAGAAATTAAGGAAGCCAATTAAATCACTTTAGAGTATTTATATTTTTAGTATCTTTAGATTATATATCAGTTTATTAGTCAAATTAATTAGTTTAAAGAAAAAAATATAAATATAAATATTCTAAAGTGATTTAATTGGCTTCCTTAATTTCTCTAAAAAAATCAATTTTGTCTTATAATTAGGACCGGAGGAGTATAACTTTATTCATGACTTGGTATGAATATTATATTCTGGCAAAAGAAAAAAGAATAGATATTAATTATAAGAATTCAAACGTATGCGTCGTAATTAAGTTTAGCTTCTGAAAAGCAAAAACTGGATTGTATAAATCGCATTCAAATTCAAGAAAACAGGTCTAATCTTAGTATCTTACATATATCATATTAATGATACACGCCATGTTACTTTGAATCGTACAAAAAAAACCAAAGGGCCTAAACTTCTCAACTACCCATTATTGACACGTAGCTTCATGATGTTCACGCAAAGGACTGATTCGTGTTCGATGATCAATATAATTAGGGTGGAGGTGTAAAAATGTCCGTGAATTGTTTTAAAAAAATGTCAACTATCATAAATTTTATTTGGGTGTAAAAATGTCCATAATTTTTTTTTTAAAATGTGCATTTTTGTCCTTTATTTTGATGCATTTTAGCTACTTTTTAAAAAAAGTTCTAGGTATTTTGACACTTAAATAAAATTTATGGTATTTGATCCTTTTCTAAAAAAATTCATGAGCACTTTTGCAGCTTCGCCCATATAATTAACAAGCTGGCTCCATGCAAAAACTCCAGAGAGAGAGAGAGAGAGAGAGAGAGAACTAATTAAACAAGCAACTCTTCATCATCAACCGAGTTACCCAAGCAACGCGGGCGATTCTGACTTTTTATGTCCAGGCTCATATTGAGAATTGAGTGTCCCCTAAGTAGTTCCTCACCCTCCAAGTTACGGGCATCGCGCGTGACAAGCTTGACCTAAACTCGTGCTCATGATGGACCGGACGTCCAAGATACTTATTGGTTAAAGACTTGGCCATTTAGACCGCTTCCTAAATTCAACAAATTTCACATAATAACGCAGCGACGGTCAACCTTGTTTATCTTTAACATTTCAGTTTTTTTTTCCTTGCCTGTATATGTCATACCCACAGCTTCACCCTTTTCAACATCTTCTCTCTCCAATATATATATGTATATGAATAGAAACCCAACTCAGAATCACAAACCAGAGAGAAGGAGATAGCAACAGAAATCGAAAACCCTAAAAAGTTACAACGATCGAATCTAGTGCTGCTTAATTCTGCTGATTCGAGGAGTGTTGTTGAAGATGATGTCTGGGAGAGGATACAGTAAAGAGCCAGTGAAGGTGGTGATAATAAGTACAAAGTATGTTCAAACTGATGCTGGGAGCTTTAAGTCGGTGGTTCAGAAGCTTACAGGGAAAGATTCTCGACATGAAGATGAAGAAGAAGCTGATGATTCTTCTCGAAAACAGGATTCAGGAATATTAGAGGCCAAAGCTCAGAGTCATCATCACGAGGTTTCTCGGGGTGGGAGTTCGCGCGTTTTTATTAGAGACGTGTCGTTTAAGGAGTTCGATAGGATGTTCAGAGAGATGCCACCAATTCAAGAGCTCTGCTCAGATAATTATAATCAGTGATTATTATTATTATTATTTTGTATTTCATTCATTATTATATTCTTATTTTATTACTACATACGATTATATATGCAGATCTCTATTTTTTATATGTATTCAGTATGATTTTCGATGATTGCATCTTGTGACGTGTTGCTGATACGTGGATTAATTCTGAGGCTTATTAATTTACTGATATATAGATGGGAGGCGTGTATTATTATTATCAAACATTGAAGCTCAAAACAAATATAATTTACACGCCAATTAGGCTAACCATATTCATTGCTCATCAAAATAATGAACACAAAATGTGCTCTCTCTCTCTCTCTATATATATATATATCTTTGTTAGGATCGTATGATTGGACGCTCCCACCTAATAATTTGATGAATGAGACGAAATTAAGTTGAGAATAAATATTTATTTGGAATAAAGATTAGAGCCTTCAAAAATAATTTTTTTATGTCATACAAGATAAATATGTGAAAGGAGAATAATCTCAATTTACATAAAAAACAATTATAATATTTTTAAAAGCTGCCTCAAACAAGCTCTATGTCTCGAGTGGACCCTCCGGGACGATCCTTTTCTGCCACCGAATTTGTTGAATGGAAGGTGGCCGACTCTCTGATTAATTGAAACACCAAATGATGTTATTTGACCTTTTTTTTTTTTTTTTTACGGTAATGAAGAAACGAATATGTGTTTACAAGTTTGAATTTCCAGTTTGAATGAATGTTAATAGTGTGCTCATAATTTCACTTTCTCTCCACCTTAGTTAGTACTCACCTTTCTTTCTTTATTTCATTTTGGCAAGAAACTCACTTCCTTCTATGAAACTTGCGTGTTGGATATCATTCTAAACCACTTTCGTTCTTCTTTTTTGTTTTGGGGATGCTCCGTTATTTGACCATTTGAGTTGGAATTCTTAGCCTTTAGTGAAGTTTATTAAATGAATAGTATTTGTGTTTTATTTTACTACTCTTATCCTTAATATAAAACTCAAGTTGACTTTTGATCAAAGAAACTAAATAAATACCAACGGAAGTTGGCTTAGATGGGATGGGCATCTAAGCCCCCACTCATCCGCTCCAAAGTTCGATTCCTGGGGGTGGAGAGAATTTCTTCTGGGAGGGGAGCCCTCACACCAAAGGTGTGGGTTGGACAACCTTACTGTCCGGATTAGTCGGTTGTTCGGTAACCTGTGCCAAAGAAGCCAGGAATCAAAAAAAGTGCCGGATACCGGATGATCCGTAAGGATGGAAATAAAAAAAAACTAAATAAATTACTTTAAAGTAGATTAAATTTATCTTTTTTATACCAAACTAATTTTGTTTGACTTAAAAACTAATATATAATTAAATGATATACGACTTATGCTATGATTAGCTAACTTATTTAATTTCCTTAATTTCTTAAAAAAAATCAATTGAGTTTTACATTAAAGACCAAAAGGAGTATTTGCTATTAGCCTTTTAAGATCAAAGTTCTTGAGTGTGTTTGGGATCCCAATTTGTGACTTCAATAACATTTGGAGATACACACACACATTTAGGAAATTCCAAGTTGCAGCGAGATTTTCAAAAGAAGAAACAGTAAAAAATTTAGTGTTCGTTTGAGATGGTTTATTTTTAACTTATAAGTGCTTATAAATCGTGATTTACGGTATACGAGGTAAATATATAAGAGGAATTTTATCTCAACTTAAGTAATAATAGCACTTATTTTTATAAAAAAAAAAAAACTATTCCAAACATAGCTTTAATTAATTTGTAGCTTATCTGACTCAAAAGTCAACGTTAAGAAAACTCAGGTTTATTTGTTATTTTATCAGCAATTTTTAGGCACATTCGTAGTATTGTTGTTATTTTATCAGAAGCACAACAAGAGAGCAATATCCTTTTGTATAGAAGAAAAATTATATATAAAATAAAACTAATGCCGCTCAGCTAGTCAGCTACTAATAATTTAATATTTTAAAAATCAATATCGTAAATGAAAGACAACGCAGGTGAGGCAAAGCTTGCATTGTTTATTGCATGTAACTCTAAGCAATATATAAAGAAAAGAAAAACAGAGACAATAACAGGCGGAGTTTTAATTCATTGGCCACGGAGTATTATATATAATGAGACTCGTATATATCACACGGAGTCTTAAATATATATAAGACACACTATTCATTCATGATCTATAAATAGTGTGACTTTGTTACAGTTTTATTATACAAATTGGCAAGGACAAAAGCAAAGACAAATAGAGTTATCGTCTTGAGCACCAAATCCACCACCTTCGTTAGGTTTTGGGAACTTTTGTTTACAGGCACTATCGCACACTGTTATTACAGTTTCCCATCTCTAATTCCCTTCACTTTCTCACTACCTGCATCCACAAATATTTTGTTTCCTACTGTGTGTGTGTGTTAGAAATAAGCTCGATGCATACACACACACACACACGTTTGAAGAAGAAAATGGATATATAAATATGTTCTCAGAGGACATACCAGAAATGAGAATGAGGAGAGCTAGAAAGGCAAACATGTTAATATTGATCTTCAAGTTCTTGTTTCTTCACTTGTACGAGAGTATAAACCATAGGCTTGTGCCGTATACACACACACACACTCGCAAAATTTGACCATCTTCTTAATTATTTCCGACCTCGAATGTGATATATGATGATTATAATAAAAAAAATCCCCTTCTTTGTTTTTTTTTTCCTAAAATTAATCCCCAAAAGGTGATCAATTCATATCTCTCCCCTGGGATTTTGTTCTAAAATTAATTTTGACAAGATTATTAGGAGAAATCTAAATAATTAATAAAGAGATATTCTGGCCCCCACAAAATCTTATTTATATGATCATACCGTTAGAAAGGTGAGGAATGGTGTGAGGCTTGATTTTACGACTTGATTGAAATAATAAATCAGTATAAATGTCCTTCTTTCTAAGAATTTTCTGCTTGGTTTCGTTATAAACGCAATAACCATAATAAATGACAATTAGAATAATTAGTTCCATGGGTAATTAACACCAAAATAAACAGCAATAAATTACTGATTTTTTTTCTATTTGTGGTGCAGTAAGTACATTATGATTTTTTTTTTTTTTGGGACAAAAGGTACATTACGAATTTGGTGGCGTTGTTGTTGTTGTTGTGACCTACAAATGTATCATGATCAATATAATGGAACCCGGACCGGCCCGGCGAACCGGCCGGGAAACCGGTTCGGTCCGGGTTCACTTAAAAAAAAAATTTAATTTTTTCTTTAGAATTTCATACTATAAGTCTAAAATTTTCAATTTCTCACCGGTTTGGTCCAGATTTGGCTTCGATTTGATCCCGGTTTGACCCACTTACCCTTAACCCAGTACCCCGACCGGTTCAATACCCGGTCCGGGTTTTAATACCTTGATCATGATTCCAATCCTCTTTTTCCACATTTATTTTTGGATATTTTTCATAATCTGAATTTTTAAAAGAAAGGTACGTATCAGTTGGGTAAGGAATTATTCCTTTTTTTTTCCTCTATATTTTTCCTCTTCTTATTAAGGATCCCTTTTGATCTCTGTGATGTCGATCCATTTGGTTATCAACATTATTTTAAGAAACGCGTGATTAAAGCTTTGGGTTAAATTTGAAGTATGAATACTTTTTACTTGACAATTGTCAGTGATTTACCTTATATTATCTATTTATGATTAACCTTGATCTGAAGGGGATCCATACACAATGATTGTAATTTCAAGCCCAATAAGTGCATGATTATCATAAATCCACTCTGGTTGAGATATTGTTTGTTGTTTCTAGTGCATATATATTCTTTTATTGGAGACAATCCTACACACTTCTTAAAAAGGATTTGAATATTAGTTCGTCATATAACTACTCATTTTGACTAAATCCAACCCTTGGTTGGCATGGAGAAGGTACCACTTTCTCCAAAGACCACATCTATTTCCTCATAGGTATAGATTCATTCATTGGCAATTTAATATCATATTTATAAATTGGAAAAATGGGTTAAAAATACCTATTCAAAATTTTACAAGTCATACCTAGTATATGTTATCTCTCCCTCACACACATATATATTTACTTTTGTTTGTTTGTTTTTGGTTAAGCAGATATATCCTTCTATCAGAAGTAATTATGCTCATGGCTTTAGTAGTCCACCTTTTTGGGGTTCAAAATTCGGGACGGGGCTAAGATACCCCAATCTCGATCCTATCCCCACTACCAAGATTGGGGTATCTTGGTCCCGTCCAGATTTTTGGTTAGGATGCAATTTGCATCCTTACTACTCGGACAGGACTGGAAATCCCCCTTTTATTTTTTTTTTAAAATAAATGTAAAAAATATCATTATATTAGTTAAATAATCCATATTTTATTGTTTAAAGTGATCATTTAACAACTAATAATATCATAATAATTAAATAAATTGATCTTGAGTTAAAGAATAACATTTTATCATCGTCATCTTTGTTAGGATTAGTATCATGATATATGTGGTTTAACTCTAACTAAAGATGTGATATATATTTTATCAAAGGATAATTTAATTTACGAGGTAAAAAAATATAAAAATAAAAGGATAACTTAATGTATAAGGTACAAAATAGAAAAAAGGGGACTAGGACTAGGACTAGGACTGGGATCTCAACAGTGATCCCTATTTCCGTCCAGGTCCTAATATGTCTCGATCCCAATCCCAAATGGGACGGGAGATTCCAGATCAAAATGTCTGGGACTGGGCCTAGACACTTTAAACACCCCACCCCTATCACTTCTCTTAGTAAGGATTCAAACCTTAGTTTATCAGAAGAGGATACTCTCATTGTCCTCCTTTTCATTATTTTATAATCATCTCATCTCCACCCTTAGATCATGAAATTGATGGTTTAAATTTAATATTGTATAAGATTACTATTATATTTTATAAATTAAAATTTATTTATTTTTTATGGATTGCAATTATAAATGATATAGATTAGACTTTAAGAGTTTAAATTTACTTATTTATGTTTATAGAAATAATTCTGTAAAAGAATGAATCTGAACCATATATTATTTTAATCTAACAGTATATATGAAATTATAAGAAGAAAATGATAAATGGGACAATGGGAGAAACCCAACTCAAGTTTGTCATGCTTTGTACCACTCCCAACCCAATGTAATTGTAACTAATTTTTCGTTAAAATTAACCCTCATATTTGGGTTCAGTTGACGAAGGGGTCAGACACTCTCACTAATGGGAGAGAATTCGGTCCTAGGGAAGTCCACTTAGTTGTGGTCTAATTGAGGTGTTGGGGAGACATCTCAACTTAGAACTCTGTCCTTGGATCGTGGGTGAACTTGACTCCTTTCCTAAAATTTTGTAACCAAAAAAAAAATTCCCTTAAAATTTGGACCCTCTGTGGACTTGTCATTTTGGGCCGAAGTATCCATTATAACGTTTGGGACCATGCAAACATAACAGTGAAGATTGGTGTTTGGGAAAGCCTTATATAAAATACTTATAGGATTTTTAGTGTTTGGTCTGTCAACTTGGCCCACGTTGCGCCATTTTTCTGAATTTTATTAAAAGGAGATAAGTGGTTCAGTTGAAAAAATAAAGTCGCCTCGCCGGACTCATTCTTTTTTTTTTTTTTTTCCAGGGAAAGATATTTCCTTTATTAAAAAAAAAACTTAAGGAATAAGAAAGCAGTAACACAAATAAAATAAAGGCCCATAACCCCTTATCTTTGGGTTCAACTAGTAAAGGGGTCGGACACTCTCACCAAAGAGAGGGAGTTCGATCCTGGAGTTGGTTGACGCACTAGGAAGGCATCCTAGCTCCTGGGTGCATAAGTAAACGCTTGAGGGTAATTGACGGCTTGCCCTGCCCAACATTGATATGACCTAGGAGGAAGGGAGATTTCACCTTACCCTTGGATCGTGGGTGAGCACAACCCCTTACCTAAATTTTTTGCACCAACATAAATAATAAATAAAGGCCCATAAAACCAACGCCGGTTGGCACAAGTGGTAAGGGGCTTGCGTTCCCTTAAGCGCTCTAGTCCCGGGTTCGATCATTGGGCGGTGTGTATAGAGAAAACTTGCTTGGAAGGGTCGCCCCCATCTTAGGCCGATGGTACACGAGGAATTAGTCATCAAATTAGCTCTGATGGATACCCTACGTAACAAAAAAAAATAAAGGCCCATAAACCGAAAACAAAGCAATAGCCAATAACGAACCAGATCCATAATCAGCTCTTAGATGCAGGATCACTGTTTGGCTTGGTTGAGACATAAGAATATAAGTGCCTATTTGGTTCACCGAATCAAAAATAATGTAATGTAATATAATGGAATGGAATGTAATGATTATTACATGAACTTGTTTGGTTCGTCATTAAGGAAATATGATGCATATGCATGAAAACATTTGGTTAGATTACACTGAACATGAGAATATATAGTAATATTGTAGTATGATACAAAATTAACCCTATCTACACATATATGTATAATGTACATGTTGGTTTATGATAATATTTTCAATTTGTGCACTGTTCACTTTGGGTTTATAGTAATTTTTTAATATATAACGATGAAAATACTATGCAGTGTACATGTTGAGTTCATGTAAATGTTTTAATATTTAATTGTGGGAATATGATTTAATGGGATATACTAATATTTTTTATGGTGGAATATATATATTTTTTAATTTTGTTAGTGGGGGAATATTTTTTAAATTTTATATTATTAATTAATTTTTTAATATTTAATAATGGTGATTATTTAATATTTAATAGTAGCATTTATGGGTGGGCACTTTGGTGAAGTGAAATAATTATAATGGCAGTAGTTTCTTTTTCACTTGATTACAGGATGACCGCATCCCCGTTTATCAATCCTAGCAATGTAATCTTTATATGACATAAGCCCAACCAAACGCTGTAATTAGTCTGTTGCATTAGGATTAAATGTAATCCTCTCCCATGGAATTGAATCAAACAAGCTATATTAGTTTTATAATTAATCCAGAAAACCAACATAGAGTTGTTCTAGCAGTGTAAAGCCCCGCTATATCTCTCTGGATCTCAAGTTTGAATCTCAGATGAGACACTGGTGTTGGAAGAGGCCGTCATGAACCCTAAACCGGGATATCGGATGATAATATAAAAAAAATCTAGGTAAAGATTAGTACTCACCGTAATAATTAATTAATTCATAAATTAATTACAATATTTGGTTAGGTTTTCACGGTGCAAGCCAGACGCAAAAGACAATCGCGTAGGAATAAAACCGCTGTTACACCGCCCAACGATGCCCAGATTAATTTGTTGACCAACAAGCCACCACAAATTATTGAGCTGATAATTTTTATGAACTTGAATTTTTAATCTTTTTTTGGCCACCTATTAATTCTTTTTTTCACTGAGATTAGAGATTATTTAACACATAAAAGAGTCATACAAAAATACCCTTTGAAATAATATTATTTTGCGCTTTAGTTTGATTTAGAATTTTTATTTCAATTGTTTCTTGCAATATATAATCTGTTGCACATAACATAAAATTTTTTTTTAAAAAAACATGGTCTGTTTGTTGCTGAGAAAAGGTGATATAATTTTCTTAAAAAAACAAATGATAAAATAACAAACGTGAGTCTTTCATTTGATTGGATACGTTACGTTGACTGGTGTCGAATTGAGGTTGATATAATAGATCTATACATGGTGACGTGCCTCGTGAATCAAATCAAAATCCAAAAAAATAAAACAAAATAGAAATAGAGAGAAGCAAGGTGAGGATAAATAAAGAAGTTGAGGACAAGCGTCATGATTTTATATATATGTTGTTGATTGTTGATAAACTAATTTCAACGTTGTTGATATGATTAAGAATCTCAAAACATGAGACATGTTCATGGTCCATACCCCACCTGCTTTTAGGAGATTGAGAGACACCAACCCTAAGATGCCCTTCTATTAGGTTGGTAACTACCACTTCCCCACCTTTCATGATCTCTATTTATATTTCATTTCCTCCACCAAATTTATTTCATACCAGACCGGTATTATTTTAATTTTTATGCCCGTTTTTGATATTGACAAACTTGTCCCATACCTTTCCCGTTAATATTGCCCCTAAATATAAAATTTCAATCAATCTTATCTTTAATATTGATTATTATTTTAAGTGATAATTTCATCTTGGAAGTTGTCATCAAAGGGAAATTTTGTCCTAAAAATGTAAAAAATAAAATAATTTTGTCATGACTGTTATTCTAATTAATTTTGACCTTTAGTTGACTAAATATATTGAGCCTACAGTCCATATGTCATCCACGCCATTTCTGTTAATGCGCTAATTTGCTCCGAAAGTTCATGTGCTATTTATTTCATTTTTTTTCATAGTTAGATGGGTTAAGGTGTAAATCTGCCCCATAAATATTGCAAAAATCTTAATGTAGCCCTAGAAGTTCTTTTTTGTCTTAATATTACTTTGGAAGTATTAAAATATAGCAATCTCATCCTCAGTTAACTGATAGGCTAAGAGTGTGTTTAGATTAGCTTCTGGAAAATAGTTCATGGAGAAAAAGTGGAGAATAGCTTTTGAGGAATAGATTATGGGAAAAAAGTGATTTTGATAAAATGAGAGTGTTTGGATGTTGTAATCAAAATATTTTTTTTTCATGATCAAATTACTAAAAGGACATTAACTTTTATAATAATTACATGTAAAGAATAATATTATATTTTATGTATTATTTAAGGGTTAAGGTCTAAATTTAATAGCTAAGTTTTTCCTGAAGGGCGTCTGATACAAATAAGTTTTAAAAGATGTAAAAATAAGAATGAACAATTAAAAAGGATGTAAATTTAACAAAACCATTAAATTTGATCTAATGACATTAAATTATAAGAGAAAAAAACCCTTAACGGCATTAAAATGGATGCATCTTAAGCCATTATTTAACATTAAATTTCATAATTAATACCAAAAATGAAATAAATTTATCTATTTGTAATGTTAATTAATTTAACTAAATTTTTTAATATAATTAAATTTGATAAATAGGTCTTATATCAAAGATTGGAGGGAGTATTAAAATTTTAAAATTAAAAAAAACGGACGAGAGAAAACATCAAAATTCAAAAAAAAAATAATAATTGGGGAAGAGAGTGGCATAGGGTCCACAGCAGGAAAAAATGGAAAAAAATAGATTATGCTAAAACCATGAATTTAACCCTAAAACCAGGGATTATATTTATAACATTTTGTAGGATGTTTGTGTGGATAAAATATTTTAAAACAAAAAAACTTTGGTTTTGATCCTAAAAGCGCTTTTTTTCTCCTGAGCAAACACACACTAATGTATTATTTGGATTAGTTTTTTTTAATAGCTTTTACGACTTACGAGGTAAATATGTGAGAAGAGTTTTGTCTCGGGTTATGCAAACTATGGTTTTGGTGCTTGCCAAACACATACTAAAAGACATTTGCTATCTAGGAGATAATGCCACATCATCATACAACCTCATCTTTATTCTAACCAATTAATATATGCCACCTCAACAAATATTCCACCTCAGCTCCTCTCTCCTAACAGTCCTTTCCATTCGAACTGCTTGTGGGTTTTTCATGAAATTGGGCAACTCATCACTTTGTCTGATAAAAAGTGTCTGCTTTTGTGGGGAAGACGATGATACAGTAGGATAGAACTTGACCAAAAGAACGAGGCTTTCCTAGCTGAGAGAAGGTTTTCTTTAAAGGTGATGATGATTTGATAATCTCCATATCAAAAAGCTATATACCTTGACTTCTTCATATCAGCTCATCCTCTGGTTTTACTATATTGGCTCAAGTTTTCCCAAGCGCTTATCAGATTTATTTCTGGGCGTTTATTTCTGGTCACCATTCCTTCTTCGTCAATATTCTTCTTATGTATTGCTTCATCAATCTCAGGAATGGAAATTTGCTTCTTCAATGTCTTTTTTTTTTCCCTTCTGTAATCTAGCATATTTTGACTTTAATGATTCAAATTTGACTGGATTTTGTTTGTTTTATATCTGTGAATGTCTGATTGGATTTTGTTTGTTCCATTTATGCTCTAAGTTTATGGGGGAAGAACTGCCGGGGGACTTGGGGTGGAGCGTGGAGGAAGAGGTGGCCGGGTGGGTGGGGGTGACGTGAAGACTACTTGGCATGGGTTGGATGACAATGTCGCATTATATCCCAGGTGGAAAACGTCGGTTAGCCGCTCTATTAATTAAGGGAGAGATTGTTACGTTTTAATATTTCTAAGGTAACATTAAGATAAAAAAATCTTTCAACGCTACATTGAGATTTTTGTAATACTTCTGAGATGGATTTACACCTTAACCCATGTCAGATTTAAAACTTCAGAAGGTAAATTTGCATCTTGATAAAAATGACACGGATGATATGTGAATTATCAACTTAGTATATTTAATCAACTAACGATCAAAATTAACAGGAATAATGGTCAAAACAAAATTGCTCCTAAACAACTCCCAAGGCAGAATTGCCCCTTGACCCTTTATCATTTTTCCTAACTAGTTTACCAAATTGGTAAACTAACATAAAATATAATATTATATTCTCTCTGGTCTTAATTATAAGATAAAGTTGACTTTTTTTGGAGAAATTAAGGAAGCCAATTAAATCACTTTAGAATATTTATATTTATATTTTTTTCTTCAAACTAATTAATTTGACTAATAAACTGATATATAATCTAAAGATACTAAAAATATAAATACTCTAAAGTGATTTAATTGGCTTCCTTAATTTCTCCAAAAAAATTAACTTTATCTTATAATTAGAACCGGAGGAAGTACTGTGTATTTTACGAGATCGCGCCACTTTTTGTTATAAGTAAGTAAATTATCTTGTTTCCTTAACTTGTTTAAATTAGTTAAATAACATATATATTAAAAATAATAGAAGCATTGTTATGTTGAGTAGTGCAGGTTTTGTATATGAATATTGATTCTGGATTTCTGGAGTACTTTTTATTGGAAAATTTACACGTTTTTCTTTATACTGTATGCATGAAATACGAGGAGGGATTGATAGTGTTCAGTTACTTATTAATAATGAAGTTTGTTATATGGATTTTTATCTCAAACGCACATGTATATTCCTAGTGATCATATTTATGAAAATTTTAAATGAGAATTGCTTTTGGAAATGGATTATTCATTGTTAAAATTAAATTAGACATTTTTAGCACAATGAAGTTTATAGCCCGTTCGGTTCAATTATATGGGAGATGATTATATGTAATCCTGATACAAATTACTGATTATAGTATTTGGTTGGTCTAATTTAATGTAAAGATGATTATATTTTGTAATCCTAATTACATCATTTGATGTAATCAGCATTATACTATTATGACTGATGAATGAGGATGCAGACATCCTGTAATCAAGTGAAAAAGACATTATTATCATTATAATTTTTTAATTTGACCAAAGTGCCCATTAAAAAATGTTGTTAAATATTAAATAATTACCGCCATTAAATATTTAAAAAAATTAATTAATTATATAAAAATAAAAATATTCCCCACTAAAAAATAAAAAATTATATTCCATTATTAAAAATATTAAAATATCCTATTAAATAATATTCCCACCATTAAATATTAAAAAACTATTATGAGCCCAACGCATACACTGCACAAATTGGAAAAAAATTACTTTGAACCCAACGTGTACATTATATATGTGTATGTGTAGATAAGGGTAATTTTATCTCTTACTATACTATTTCCATATATTCTCATCTTTTATGTAATTCAATTAAACATTTTTATGTATATACATCATCTTTTCTTAATGAGGAAGCAAACGAATTCATGTAATTATCATTATATTATATTTCATTATATTATCTCTGATTTTGTTAACCAAACGGGCACTAAGTATTAATGTTCGTTAGATTTCATATACTGGATGATAAATCCACCTAATTAACTGACGTTCTTGTACAAATATAAAGAATTTGATATGGACAATCAGATTGAGTATAATGCTATTTTTGGGAGGCTAATATTGTACATGACTCAAAATTTAAAAAACTAATAAATGCTTTACTATATATATATATATATATATATATATATATATATATATATATATATATATATATATATATATATATATATAACGTGGGGATAGAGGCGAGGAAAGGAAAAAAATACTGATAACGTATCCCTGGGAACAAATTAAAAGCCCCGCAGAATCAGTGATTAAAAAGAAAACATATATACTATGTGTTGATTATTTATGGGGGTGTTGGCAAAAAAATAAGATTATTTATGGGTGAATAAAATTTTATGTATTCTTTATATATAAATAGTATTTATATATTCTTAACAGCATAAGCAAAATAACCAAATGAGTTAGATAATGAACATAACTATTGAATCTGACATTGGCACTGAATTAATATAAGATTTAATGTATTTGGTGGGGTATTTGGTTTCAACAAAACGAGAAGTCCATGAAAAATTAATTTTTTTTTATAAATTTGTTAGGTTTATGTTTAAGATCCACCCATTTTTTTAAAGTACTATATTCGGATCTAAATATAGGACATAGTTAACTTTTTTTTTTTTAAGAGATCAAAGAAGTTAAATAGATTATTTCAAAATATTTATATTTATCGTTTTTCCTTCAAACTAATTTATGTGACTAATAAGGTAATATATAATTCAATGATACTCAATATATATATTAGGATTAAAGTCATTTATATAGCTTCATTAATATCTCAAACAAAAAGTCAATTACATCTTATATTAAGAATCGAAAGAAATATTATATATGACGAGAATGCTATAATATAATGTTCTCTTAATAGCCTTATAACTTAGTGGCTTGGATACTTCTCTATAAATAGGAACTCATGTGTAACTTTAGGTGGTTATAACATATGCTCATACAAATTTAAATAAAAAATATTTACAACGAATAATAATAAAATCATGATTAAATTAATTTGAATAAAAATATATTTTTATCATTAAAAAGTATTATTATGAAATGAACTTTAAAAAAATCATATTTTTACAAATAAAAAATATTATTATAAAATTGATGTAAAATAAAAAAAATAAAAAATAAGAAAATATAATTATAAAATATGTTAATATAATTTTAAATAAAAATATTATTATAATGAAAAATATATTATAGTTATTAAATTTAAAATAATAAATTTTTTTAAAAATATATTATTTTTATATTCAAAATATATTATCATGAAATTAATTTAAAATGAACATATGTTATTATAAATAAAAAATACTATTATAGTTAAAAAAATATATTATTATACAGTTAATTTAAAACAAAATATATATTATTATATTAATTATAAATAAAATTGTTATTATATTAATTAGATAAGATGTAAAAATAAAAAATATAACTAAATATGTGAGGATAAAATGATAAATTGCTATCATTCCTCCCATTCTATCCCATCTTAAACCAAATGAGGAATAATTAAAAACCCCTCACCTGCTCCCCCCACAAACCAAACCAAACAATGTATCTTTCTACCATTTCCTTCCATCCCCTCCCTTCGAACCAGACAGGCCCAAAGCAATATAAACAAATGTGTAACTCAGTCGGTTAGGAGCTTGGGCTGTTGTGATTTAAATGAATGGTATGAGATTTACTTCTTTGATCCTATTTATAGGATACTTTTAACATTTTTCACATAGACTAAGGAAAACGTTAAATCTCATTAATTTTGTTATAAAATTCAAGAACTTTTTAACTCTATCCTTATTTAATATATATAATACAATATAAAAACAAAGTCAACATAACAATAAATGAAGGGTTAGATTAAACTTTTTTTTTCCCATAGACTAAACATTTACCTCAATACTTTAATGAGGTGCCTTGTAAATATGACCAAAAAAAAAAAAAACTTCTCTCTATCCTAAATATATGGGACTAGAGGAGTACAATATTTGTTGGGAGAACTGTGTTATTAATTCTTTCTCAGCTATACATGGCAACACATTGGACAAAAAGTTTATGTACAAAGGAACAATTGGAATAGTTCGTTATATTTGTGGAAAGATTATACAAACCTTCAACTTTCTTTGGCATATGGAAATACGAGGAAAGTTGATTGGGTCAAGGCGGTATATGATGCCAATTGATTCTCCATTTTTTTTAATGCTTCACACCGATGAATTGTAAACTTTTTTTAAAAAAATAGAGGCAGATACTAATTTCTTAAAGTTACAAACAAAATAGATCTTGCGACTTCTTACAAAAAATTTTTATGCTACAAAGTTAAGGCATTAATAATGGACAGAGAAGTTAATCAATGTCATAAACCCCCATACTCTCAACAAACTTTAATATATGAGTTCCAAATATTAATTCAAATAATTATAATTTCAGAAGTTCAAATTTCCATTTTAGTTTCAAATACAACTGTAATCTAGCACCTGAGATTTCTCTGGTAATCAATATTTGTAAATATTTTTCAGATAAATTTTGTCGGAAATAATTGTCATTACCCCCAGTATTTTAGGAATTCAATGTTATTTGACTTATTTCTGATCAAACGGGAAAGGCACGAGAGGAGGAGCGCGTGAAGGCGGGGTCCATGCTGATTCTTGCCTCGTCGACTCCTCCACCGTCCGTGCCTTGCTTCGCATACAGACATAAACCTCTCGCCCCCCAAAGTTTCCGTCGGATAGAGCTCAGAGGCCGAAAGGAACAACAAATTTTATTTAATTATTATTTTATTTTTTATATTAAAAAGAAACCAAATCGCAAGCAAAGGACGAGAAATCTCTCTCTGTTTCTGATCGTGTTCCTCTTCTCCGGAACAAATCTCTCGGTCTTCACTTTCCTCTTCAGAGAGTTTCTCCCTCTCTCCTCTTCTCAGGTTCTTTCCCGAATTCCAATCTTTGTCCATTTCACTGTTCGTTTGCGACCTTCTGTTTTATCTATTGCACAACGCATTTCTTTTTCCTCTCCCTACTGAAAAGTAAATATATTGTCTGTTTTTCTCTTTTTCAATTTTGTGCTCGTTACAACTGGTGGTGACTGGGAAGTTACGCCCATTTTTATTTTTTGTTATTCTTTTTTCCCCCCGCTTGATTACGTTTCTTTACGTTCCCTTGATCTTGGCTACGTTTGTCCTTTGCCAATTGTGGCCAATTGAATCCCTAAGCTCTGCGGTGTTGGTATTAGGGTTCTTGATGTTGTAATTATGGTTGATTGTTCATCTGAAATTTGTATGTAATGAACCTCTTGCCGTTAGTTTTCTCCGTCTTCTTTTGGAAAGTCAAATTAGGATTACCGGCTTTCTTGTTTATTTGATGTTTGTTTCTTAGTTTTTGGTGGTTTGTGGCACCAATGGAGAAATGCCTCTTGACTTTTAAAATTGTGGGAAATGAAAGAAGTCTTGCGTTGCACTGTTGTCATATGGACCTTAGGATTTTTCCCTTGTGATAATTATTATTATTATTGTTATTGAGTGTTCGGCTTATCTGTCGCATTCTACATCCTCTGCAGGACTATTGGGATGTGTTTCTGCAACAACCTCCTTGCAATGAAACGAAAGAAAACAATCTGTTGATTGATTCTATTGTATTGAGCGTTAGGAACGTCGTTCATTGTTATGTTGTCATCAATACAGTCTAATTTGTGTATGGATACTTTTGTCAAATTTACAATTGAATAACGTGCGACAGAGTGGATTACTATATTTGTTATTGTGTTTCGTCTTGTTTGGAGAATCCAAATAACTGTTATCCGACAAGTACCAGGTTTTGGGATGGGTAATAAAATTGGGAGAAGGAGACAAGTGGTCGATGAAAAATACACTAGGCCACAGGGCTTGTATAATCATAAAGATGTCGATCATAAGAAGCTGAGAAAGCTGATACTCGAATCAAAGCTTGCACCCTGCTATCCTGGAGATGAAGAGTCTACCTATGATCTTGAAGAGTGCCCGATTTGCTTTCTGGTCTGGTTTTTGTTCTTTTCTTTCAGTCTTAGATTTTGTTTGCCTTATTTTGAAACTGTACTCTTTGTATCAATACAAAATTTAATACTTTGATTTCTCATTTGAGCAAATCTCTTTTCGAACAGCGAGTTTGACTTATCAGTACTTTTTTGAGGTTAAAATGATGAAGGATATAATATCTCAAGTTTCCAACTTGTTTTGTACTCCTTTTCTTCAGGCCTGTTCTATTTTTAAAAGTTGTATGTGACTTTTCTAATTATCATGTTTTTATCTTCTTTTTTTTTTTTTGTCTATTTAGTATTATCCAAGTCTAAACCGTTCAAGATGCTGCATGAAGAGCATCTGTACAGGTAATTATTTGCTTATCTTCACTTGAATATATCTTTTCAATATTAGTTGTTTGCAATCTGATTTCTTAATTTTACCAGAGTGCTTTTTGCAGATGAAAGTTCCTAATTCAACTCGACCTACACAGTATCCTGCTTCCCAGCTTCTTTTCTTTGATACAAAAAGATACCGTTCATATCTTCTATCTGAAAACTGCCATTTTTTTTGTTGCCTCTGTCTTCTAATCGGATGATAATTGTTTTTCCTTAACTATGTAAGATGTCCCTTCTGCAAAACAGCAAATTATGCTGTTGAGTATCGTGGTTTCAAATCAAAGGAAGAAAAAGGGTTGGAGCAGATTGTATGTTATCTGCCATATTCATTAAATATTGTTTGAGTGTATTTTCTGAAATACTTGACAATGAATAAATTTTTGCTTGATGCTTTCAATAAATTAGGAAGAACAGCGTGTCATAGAAGCAAAAATTAGGATGCACCAGCAGGAACTGAAGGATGAAGAGGAAAGAATAAATAAAAGACTAGAGAGAAGCTCTTCAAATGGAAATGTGGCTCCTGTGGACGGTGAATTCAGCTCAAATGCAGGTAGCCTTGCTACCAGACTCCTGGATTTTATCTCTGTGATTGATCCTAGTTATATAAACCAATTGTTTGTTTCAATTTTTTAGCGGCTGGATCTTCAATATCTGTTGATGAAGGCGAGGATATCATTTCTTCACAGGATTCTCGTGTCACCCCAATGGTTAGACCAGCACCAGCTGCTAGGACCATTAGGTGTGTTACTTTTCATGACCATAGCTCCCCCAAGAATTTTTTTTTGATCCAATATGTCAATTAATGTTTTTCGTTTTCTGTCCGTCCTCACATAAATTAATGCATGCAAATTTTAGCGTACAATGATATTCTGAAACCTTCTAAGTGTACTTGCATTTGCTTTCTAATGATTCATCGTGATACGTTATCTCTCTAATATTTGCACTGTTAGAATAACCAGATTCTTTATTTTATCAAGTATTGAGTATATTTATACAATGAGAAGCAACAGTACTTGCTGATTTGGTCTCAAGTGAATCGGTGCTTGGGTCAGCAATCTTTGCCACAGGTTGAATGATGATTTATGAGTATGATAGATGACAAAAGTTGTAGTTTTGTATGTTAAATGATGCTAACTTATCACGGAGGCATTATTGGTTTAATATTGGAGCATCATTTGCCATTGCGATTATTGTCTTCTACTGTCTTACCGTTCTGGCATTCCACATGCTTCACAGATTATAGTCTTCTACTGTGCAATAATGCCTCATTATTCATGATTTTCGTGTATTTAACTTTGAATTGGGGAATATTGCAGGGATGATGAATTTGATATTGATCTTGAGGACATAATGGTCATGGAAGCAATCTGGCTCTCCATCCAGGTGAGAACTTATGTTTGGCATTTTTTGTAATGAATTGTATTTTCAAAGGGAATTAATTTCTCTGCAAAAATGGTTCTCGAATGTTAAACTTCTGAACACGTCATATTCTTTTCTTGGTTCGATGGTGTAAATCAATCTGGAATTATTCATTTTTCTGTTTGTTTTTCTCAAGTACAGTAAGACCTTGATATAAACAAAGTACAATTAATATTTTCCTGAAGAGTGAAATGTTTTGTCCGGTTTGTGCCGCATTCTTTTTGTCCTTTGCTTGTGTAAAGTGATGGATGAAAGACTTATGTAGCTATTCTGATTGACCTTAGCTGACTGGTTGAATTGGTCTTTCCTAAACAACGCAATAAAAGAAACCTATGCGCATAAATTTTTTTACTCATGAATTTTGATCGGTAAAAGATTGGCTTCAGACTTAGTCATGCCTATCTAAGAGCAATCTTAAAAAGTTGTGAATACAAAAGTTTTATCAGTGGCTGTTTACATAATTTTATGCCCCACTAATTGTGGTTTCCATGTCCTTTTGGACCTTGATGAAGTTTAATTGTTTCATACTTTGTTAATAATCTCTTCACCAAGAAAAAAATTATTCCTCTGAAATAATCAGAGACGAATAAGGAATATCCTATACTTTTAAATAATAAATGACTAAGAATAGACACGTATCATGTTCCCCATATATACCAGCCTCAGCAGGGTAAGCCTTGCTTAATTCATTGATGGTTGCCTTTGATACTTCCAAGTTTATGTACAATCGGCTGAGACGAAGTATTTATCACGCAATCCTGCTGTGGCCCTTTTGTCAGTTTATATTCTCTGTCCCTGCTGTGTCTTCCTTTTGAATGACAATATACATCTACTTATGCACTGACCAATATGTGTGTGTGTATTTTATGCTACAGGAAAATGGCAGGCAGAGAAACTTGTGTTCTCCTTTTGATCCTTCTAGACAATACATAACTGATGATTGCTATGTTTCACCTTCACTGGGGCCACAGAGCGTCGTATCATCATCCCCATCAGGGGGCCTTGCCTGTGCAATTGCTGCTCTTGCAGAACGCCAGCAAGTCGGGGGTGAATCATCTATAAGCTCCATAGATGGAAATACACCATCATTCACCATGCCACAAAGAGCCGGTGGGTTATATAGCAGGCTGGATAGAGACTCAGTTAGTTATCTGCCTACAGACAACCTGCATGAGATTCCACCGAATGAAACTATGGTCATGACGAGGGGTCATGGTGAATGGGGCACGGGTCATGTCACACCAGTGGCTGTTGCAGCAACCATCTATGGAGGCTCTGTTGCTGCAGAAGATGATAGTAGCCTTTCTTTACGACAGCTTGATGATGCTGATGGAAGCACTGCAAGCTCCACAGATCCTATAGTTCCACAGAGTTTTGAGGAGCAGATGATGCTAGCTATGGCTGTCTCATTGGCAGAAGCACGAGCCGTGTCAAGTGGACAGGGTTCTTCTTGGCAGTAGATTTTTGTTCATGGGATTGTTTGTTTGGTTTTTGTTCTATAGAATAGAAAATGATTGCCATATCTGTGTGGCCAGTCGAAGCTTGGGTTGAGAGTTTGAGCGAAGTTCACAGTGGCTGTGCGATTTATTGGAGGATCGGGCAGTGATTCTCTCACGTATATAGAGGTCAAATGAAATTGCTTAAAGGCTGTTGCTTAATGCCTTTTTCTATGACTGATGTTTTGCCCTTCCTGCTCTCTCTTCATTGGGTTTCTGTAAATAGTATTCCCAAGTTTCACCAAAGCCTGGACACAAATCTTTACAGAACAAGAAAGAAAATTAAATTGCAAGTGCTTACAGATTTTTGGCCTGGGTTGGTCTCATGAGGTCTAAAACCGACGGAAAGGCGTCGCCCTGGTCCATTTATTTTGTGTTTTTCCCCCTTTTCCCAATGCTCGTTTAACTAAAGGTTTGAGGGAGGTGATGGTTCTCACACAAACACACCCGCACGAACACAAGATGATGAAGTTTCAAATGAGGTTCAACTTTGCTCCAAACTTTATTTTGGTTTAATTTCTATTTTTGATAGCTGTTTAACATATTAAAGAAATCCGTTAGATTCTGAACAGATGATCATTAGAAGATTCAGCTATAGAAATTTGGATGAACAATCCACCCAACTAATTATGATGTTTGGTACTTAGGTTGATAAAGTAAATGTGAAAAGACTAGCCACCAAGTATCTCATTGCATGGATATGCTAATAGCAGATGCTTACAGCCTACGGAAAGGCGAATAGAATCATGGGGTTATCACTGAGATGATATTCTTGGTGGGCAAGCCAGTTGGCACATCTATTATGGACTTATGGTTGAAACTTGAAAGTGGTCATCCAATCACATTTTTTTAGATTTAGTTAATATGACGTGTATTTTTTAAAACACTTTAATCATCTTTAATTTCCTCAATCTTTCTTTTAATTATTGTTGAGGAAGCGTCAATAAGAATAAATTAGGAAAAAACTGAAAAATATGGAAAATACATCTTACATTTAGAACTAAGATAAGCTCCCTAACTATGTTTTATATTAACTACCGAAGGAGTAGTGATTTTAGGAGTATTCACTGTTGATGAAGCTTAGAGCTTTAGAGTGTGTTTGGGGGCGGCGTTTGGGCCCCCCAAACACTCAATTGGCATGTAAGCGCCAATTGCCAATCTGAAAAAAAAAAAAAAAAAAAGTGTTTGGTTTTCAAAATGATCAATTGAGCTTAATCCTATTTTAATAGCTTTTTCCATAAGCTCCAAAACTCAGCTTTTATTGATTTAGCTTTTCAGGAGAGTGAGAATGATTAAAATATTTTTTCAGTGCTATTAGAATGATTGCAATTTTACCCTTAATGTACTTTTTTTGCTACAAAAATTAATTTCAACAATTTTTTGTGTGTTTTTAACCGTTAAAATATTTTTTCAATTGTACCCAGTGTGTTATTAGACTGATTGCAATTTTATCCTTAATGTACTTTTTCAGTTCCAAAAATTATTTTAAACTATTTTTTGGTGCTTTTAACCCTTTAAAATATTTTTCCACCCACTCTCTTTTACTATTATCACAAAAGTCACTTATGCTTAAGTCAATTCAAACAAGTTTTACTTTTGTAAAAGTCATTTATACAATCGCTATTCCAAACATAAATCACATTACACAATCGGGCTTTTACCAAAAATAAGATTACCAAAAGCTAAATTGATAAACTCCATTTTTTTATCGTTGTTCCAAGCACACACTTAGTAAAATCACTAGAACCTCTGATTTTTTGTTTTTTTTAATGACAATAGTTTCAACCAAGCTTTACTCCTTCAAAGATTCCATAACCTTGGCTGAAATGAAAGGCATGTAAATAGGCTTTTTCATGAATCATGTGATCAAATTACCATTAACTGGTAGCTTCTTCTCTTTTATTACTGCATCAAACTTCCCAGATGAAATAGGAAGCAAGAGCAAAAAGCCTCTGCCAAGGATTTTCTTGGTACTCTAGTTTCCGGCTATATTTTTTGAGTTCCATAGAATTCAATAATCCTACACAGACAAAGAAAAGAAGGTACTTTTGACTAATTTAGTCCAAACTTCGTTAGCGTCCGCACCATCATGAATTTTGTGTGAAGGGAGGAGTCGGTAGAGACAGTTACAATAGAAAAAAGACAAGTCCTTTAGCCTAAACCAAACCCATCAATTCTAGAGACATTGACTTATAGTCAATTCCAAAGAAAAGTTTTGAACTTTTCATAAGCCGGCCATTTCGGCAGATTTGTATGTTTGTTTAAACGTTTGTGATTCAAATCGGAGTTGAACTGTGTACTAATTGAACTTAAATAGCGATTTGCCCATTTTGAACTTTTGTTTCGGCGATCAGATAGAAGTAAAAAAAAGCCCAACGCTCCAGAAATCAGAAGTAACCTTATTGCTCCTTATTCTGACTTATTAGCCCATCTGAATAGCAAATCTTACCCATAAGCTTCAAACTAAAGCTTATTTTTACTCAAGTGGCTTTAACAGTATTTTTATATCTTTGGGGATTAATGAGGTACTCAAAATCACTTATAATTACAAAACTATTTCTATGAAAAATGTTCTAAATAATTTTCTCTTTCTTTAGATAGTAATATTCTGCTGATTAGAGAATACTTTGGGATAAGAGTTTAAGCAAGTTTTGAGTTTTGTCAATATATGACTGTAAAAATGTAGAGAATAATTAATAATTAATTTTAATAAATTTAGATTTATTATTTAGTTGTTTTATGATTTTATAAACATGTCATAAATTAGTTTCTATATGGTGTTTTTACCTATTAAATTTAGTTTAAATAATTTATTTGGATTATTGGAGGTATTATTGAGGTTTTAATCGATTTATTTTGTTAGATTTTGAGTTATGTGAAAATATGAGTTATGATTTAATATTTAAATTAGAGTTTAATATAATTTATAAAATTTAAATTTGAGGTGCACAATAGAAAAGATTTTTGGAGTGTACCATTTTAAATTAGAGTTTGATATAATTTTATTTAAAATTGTACCATTACCAAATTTTCAAATTTAATTTTTGAGAAAATTTTGAAAAAATCCCTCCGTGTGTGGATCTCTTTCCATGTCCCATTTGACAATTAAGTTGCCAATGAGAGATTTTTTCACAATTATCCCTTCATTTTTTCATTTTTCATAATATTTTCAATTTTTTTCTCTCTTAATTAATATAAAAATCACTTATGCAAAAATCAAACCAAACATCATTCACTTTTACATAAGTTACTTTAAGTTACTTATCCAATCGCTAATCCAAACAATCATTATTTTACCCCATCTAACTTTTTTTCAATCTTAAGATTCCATAAATTTAAGTAAAAATAAATTACTTATTCAATCACCAAAACAAACACACCCGTTATCTTCAGGAGGACCAAACCAGAATAATTTGCTTGACCACTTTCCGATGAAGATAATGAGGCTGAGATAAAGGAGGCCCCTTATCATACCAAAAGGAAAGGGCCTAGGTATTTGGATCTTTATGTGATACTGGGTGGATTCTCACTTTAAGCCCAAGCAATAGCTCATTTAATTCAGAGCTTCTATGGGATGAGCTCTCATGTGTTAGCCACCTACCAGAAAGAACCAAAAATTGAGACGAAAGGTATAGAAATAATATATGATTATCACTTGATAGTATTTATAAATTTTGACCAGATATACATGTGAAAATTCATTTTTTATTTATAAAATTATTTTTAAAGTCTTTTAGTGTTATCTCTACTGTATCACTTTTTTAGGCATAAATTGTAAAAAGTATGAAGGACGCGTTTGTCAACCAAGAACAAAGAAGCTTGGCAAGTCTTGGTTCTCTACTTTTGTTAACAGCTTTTGAGTGGATATTATCTTTTTACGGTAACCTACAAAAATCTTCTTTGAATCTGAATCTTAATAGAAATAAAAGTAAGAATTATGCTCTTGAACAAATAGGGCAATAACTTTGAAGCAAGTTTGTACTGCTTAGCATCATGAAAAAATAAGCCCTACCTACTTAGTCTTTAAAAGTCAACATTCTTGTAGCTTTTTATTAATGAATCAATTTTTAGGATTTGTGGTCAACTTTAGTAAAAGTTATTTTCCTTATTATTACCATACATTAGTTATTATATTGGTAACATGTCATTTTTAAGTTTTTAAATCAAAATTAACCATAATTCTAATGACTGGTTCCTTAAAAAAACTACCCAACTTCGGCTCAATTTGATCATGATTCTAAGGACTAAACACTGTACCTTTTCATTATTTTGTAAGACTAGACATAATTCTTATAATCATAGACCAGTTCATCATCATGGCAAAAGAAATTTATTGATAATAATTAAAACGTTTTACAAATTAATTAAAAGTTCCCATATAAAGCTAAATACGATATTATTGCTGGGTCAGGTCCTTGGGGTCTCAGACTAAGTTCTCAACTAATGGTGAGTGCACCATCATGTCAAAATGATGCTATATTTGATATGATATTTCACCGCAAAAAGCTACGAAATTGATATAATTCTTTGGTCAATAATAACGGAACAAAATCCTAAAAGACACTAATGATTGATCCAGCTGTGATAATTAATAATACCATTTGATTATACTCCATCCCTCTCTATTCCAAAATAATAATATCTAAACTACTCACATTCTTTAAGATTTTTTAAACCCATAATGTATATCATCTGGAGAATGATTAATGTTTTGCTATTAGTATTTTTTTTTTTTTTTGCTATTAACATTAAATGTAGCCCTTAGTATTTCTCTCTCTCCTTCACAACCTTATTTAGTAAGAGTAAAATTGATTTTTTTTTTAAATTTAAAATATATTTAATGAATTAACCATTCTTCTTTAATTCCAATAAAATGATTAAATTGATTTATGTTTTAAAATTGGAGTGTATATTTATATATAGAGGGAAATGATGAGAGTGTGAATTAGGGCAAAACAATAATGAGGTTGGCCATAAAGTGGTTGAAGACATATAAGCTTCACATGCACTGCCTCTTTTCCCACAAATTTAATTAAAGTCTCATCCAACTTCCCTTCTCTTCTTTTTCTTCCAACTTCACATGCTCCCCCATCTTGTCTTTCATGTAAATAAATATATCAATATAAAATTAATTGACCTTTTAAATCATTAGCATCGATTTTTTTTTTCTTACAATAAAAACAAATTTATGAGAGAGACCTCACAAGCTGAAAACTCTCATAGGTAAATTAAAGTTCAATCTACTCAGATAAAATCTTTTAAAAAAATAATTAATTTTTAAATGGTATCATTCATTGCATGTAGCCTAATATAACGAGTCAAAGATTGATGACTAATATTAAACTTATATTTAGATTATGGACTTTTAAGTACCTATATATGATTATATAGTATTCGTTTTGAATATCTTATTTTTAGGTAATAAATGTTTATAAATTGTGATTCACGGTATACAAAATAAATATATGAGAGGAGTTTTATCTCAGTTTGCGTAATAAGGACTTATTGTTCAAAAATAAGTGATACCAAACACATAAATAATCAAAGAGATTGATACCCAAAAATATACAAGAGGCTTATAATTTTTTAAAATATTTTAAATTATTTATACAATCTCATAAACAAAATCAGAGCAACATGTGTTAGATACGGACATGAAAAAACGGAAAATTATTTTTATTTTTATTTTTTTGCCAACCAAAAAACTGAAAATTCAAAGCAAACTCTACAAAACTAATGAGTCTTAGAATTTGGGTTGGCATAACAGTGCCTTGAGTGAGTGATTATTGTACTTCAAATGTGTGGCCCCCACGTCTTTGGTCATGTATCTTAGATTAAGGACAATTCTCTTGGGCGCTCCCTGAAGACACATATTTATTTAGATTAAAAAAAGTAATTTCCTTTAATTAAAACAATAATTCGATGGACTTCAATTCAGTGAATTCTTGAATTCAAAATCTTGAATCGTTTGATTGGAATAGTGACATAAATACATATCAGTATAAGGTAGGAGGTGGACTTAAGGTAAAAGCATCTTGGTAGGCATAAATGCTGTGTAGTATTATTATATAGTATTTGTGTATATATATATTTTATAGTTTTATTTCTCACAATATGTTTTTTTTTTAATGTATGCACCTTAGAATTGGACATAAGATTCGTAGGATCACCGAGATTTCATTCTTGTCGAGCATCTTTAGTTTTAATTGGCTGTATAACATAAGCCTCGTGATCAAATAGAATAGACATGAAGGAAAATCTTAATGAATTCCTCATGAGCTTAAGAGTTTTTTTTTTTTTGGCATTTCTATATGCTAGTTGAAAAGAAGGCCAAACCAGCCCTTATGGGAAATTGAACCCACCATTGCCCCTATATAAGAGGACCACTTTGTAATCAAGGTAATGTACCATGTGCCAGGCTGTAGCATTATTAAGCTATTGTTTATTATTCTCTAAAATTACATGATTATGAAAAAGTTAATGAAGATTAATATATAGAACTCATTCTTAGATGATTCTGGTGTCAGGCACGTGGCATATTAATTGACATGAAAAAATCAAATGGAGAAACACAAACCCTTTCTTAATTTGATGCCCATTGTCCTCAACTTTCAAACTTGAAAATTAAAAGCTGAGTGTATGTTTGGATTTGATTTTTAGAATAAATTTTATAATTTATGAAGTAAGTATGTGAGAGAAGTTTTGTCTTGACTTAAAAAAAACTTCTAAAATAATGATTTATGGTTTGACAAACATGCACTAAACTATTGTTTAGGCTTAATTTCGCTTAGAGCCGGGAAAACGGGCTGAGCCCGTCGGGCCGGCCCTTTTAGGCCCTGAATTTATAAGGACCGGGCCTCAGATTTTTGCCTAAAAAATGAAAGCAGGCCTAAAAGGGCCAATCCTGTAGAGCCATGGGCCAGCCCTTTAGGCCTTGTATATATATTTTTTTAAATTACTTATATGATAATATTATTATTGATTTTTTATATTTTGTTAATGATGTTGCAAATATTTAGTTGATATTAACTTTTTTAGAATTAAGTTTTATAAGAATATTTTGTATTAATAATCCTAAAAATTAAAAACTTATAAAAAGTATTTCTTATTTCATAAGTATTCTTATCAATTTTGTATTTTTTGATTTATTTTCTTGTGATTATTTTATTTATATCTTGTGTTGCTTATTTTATTAACTACATACACTTTTCAAGACATATTTAGAAGAAGTATTTTTAATTTTGTTAAGTCTTCTCATTAATTATTTGTAACTGTGGTATATAAACAATAGTTTACCTTTGATTATGACTTAATGACCGTGTTTATTTGTTACATGATGCATACCGTTTACATTATAATTTTGAAAATATTTATGTGTTAAATTAGGAATATAGTTGTTGTAATTTTTTTAAAAAAAACTGAAAAAAATAAAATTTGTTCAATATTAAGAAAATATCTTCAGGTCCTACGGGTCAGCCTTGACCCTTATGCTTTCGGGCCAGGCTTTGAAAAATAACAATTTTTCTTACCCCCTTTTAGGCCTTGACCCGTCAAGGGCCAATCCTATAGAACCGGGGTGCCTCTGATTCCCAGCTCTAATTTTGCTGAAATTTTTTTGAAAATGAGAAAAGTTTAAAACTTTTAAAATGCATGCAGAAGAGGCCAGCGTTGGGATAAAACAAGAGGAAAATGTTAAAAAAAAAACATTAAATATTCCGAGAAAAATATAGAGGTTTTGAATTCTGGAAAGAGACAAAAAAAAGACAAGCAGCAAGTGTGCATTGTGCAAGATACAGGTTGGATTTCCAAGTTAACATTTTCCCATTATTGAATGCCTCTCACCAAAAATTACCCCTTTGTCCTCTTCCTCTTCCAGTTCTTGAACCTCATTAATACTGGTCACTTCACTCTCCATCACAGCTTTAATTCAAAAAATCTTTCAAGCCTCACCCTCCCTCCCTCCCTCCCTCTAGTTTCTCAGACCATTTCTTTTCTCCATTAAGCTTTTGTGAGCCTCTGGGCATTCCATTCCCATTTCTTCTTCTTCTGCTTGTCTCAAATCCAAAATAAGCATTTGGAATCTTCAAGCTCACAAGCTATAACATCACTGTTCTGTGTATGCAGATAGAGTCATAAAGGTGAGAACTTTACACTATACCAAGATTGTTCTTCAGGCTTGTTAGTATTGAACTTACTTTTAGATCATTCTCTGTTGTGACTTTGCCTTACATTTGATATTATTCTGTTGTTTGCTAGTTCTCTTGTGCAAGATCGGGCTGTCTTTTTTCGGTTTGAATCTCCCTTTTAAGCCAGTGTAAAAGTTTCATAACTCTCACATTTGTCTTTGTTTTTCCACACTTTTTTCTTTCTAGCCAACGGAACACACTCGTCAAAACAATCGATGAATCAACATCACCTCAAGATTCACTCCATCCCCAGAAAATGAAATTGCTTCATTTCTTGCCTCCACTGTTGACCACTGTCTTTCCACTCCCTTTTACCATCTCTCTCTCTCTCTCTCTCTCTCTCTCTACACTCCCCCACACTCTTATTTTTAAAGTCTAAACCTTTCAAGTTTCAACTGTAACTTTTTTTACTATCGTAATATTTTGTTTTACTTTTCTGAAAAGTAGATACTTATTAAAAAATTTAACTATAGTGGTTCCATCTCATGGGATTAAACTCTAAGAATAATTTTTCTTCATGTTTATATTGTGCTTTATTTTATACACAGTGATTTTGTCCACGTATATATTGACTTTGATATGATGGGACGCAATCTTTCTGAGCAAAAATTGATAAGCCTGATACTATAGTACTGATATAATAAGATATGTATGCTTTTATTTTATATTATAGTGCATTATTTGTTTTTAGCAAAGCACATGCTAGTGCGATGTTATTTATCGGTTTGATGTGCTTTTTTCGTCTTCAAGGACAACATCTTTGCATGCGGATCTGCTTTTACTTTATCTTCTCCAGCTTTGCAGTTCGCGCTCATTTAATGCCTCTGAAAATGTGATTTCATTAAATATTTATCTTTTGTTTCTAAATAAAGCCTAACTTACTTGATTCTGATTCTAACTTATTATAGTGTATGATTGAGAACACTTATTTTTTGAGTATAAGTGTTTATTATACATGTTGAAATGAAATTTCTCTCACATACTGATTGTGTATACCGTGAATCACGATTTATAAATATTTATTGCCCAAAAATAAGCTATTCTAAACGAACAAATATACTTTAGATTATATTATGTTCTGGCACAATAACACAGAGTATGTTCTGGTTTAAAAAACCGAATGCAGTAAAAGTTTGGCAGCAGATTAGGAATCAGTATCCTCGGTCTCAGACATACAAGAACCCAATTTATTCTTCCTAATTTCAGATCAAATATAGATTTTTGCTTTTTGCTTTCTAATGATCTGTGCTATCAACTTCACTACACCTTTCACAGAATTATATGCTGTGCAGTTAGGGAAAAATAGTTTATATAGCACGGTTGGAGATTTATTTTTTTAAAAAAAGGGGTAAAAGGGATAGACAATTTAAGCAAGGAAATGATACATTACCTTACCATCTGAATTGTCATTTCAAGAAATATATATATATATATATATATGTATGATATTTGAAATCTTTCAATAATTGTGTTACCTACAACATTCCATTTGTCCTTCATCACTAAGTGCTTGTTTGGAATAGCTTATTTTTGGATAATAAATATTTATAAATCATGATTCACAGTATACGAGGTAAGTATGTGAGAGGAGTTTTATCTCAACTTGCGTAATAAGGACTTATTGTTCAAAAATAAGTGATACCAAACACAGGCTAAGTTACATAAACCCAGTAACTTCTCCAGCTACTGATTCTCCTAAGGTTTGTTCCAAGTTACAATCATTCATGTTTCTTCCCATGTTCTGGTAACAGAACTACCATTTTTTTACTGCATCTAGGTGCATTAATGATTTTTTTTTTTGGTCTCCCGAGTCCCTAGTTCCTACCCACTTGAACCAACTGCTACTTCAACTCACTCATCACCTACAAAGCATGGTAAAAAATGTTATCAAACTAGGCAGTTAAAAAACGAGGGGGGAAGAATTGTTACAACTTTGCTAGCGGAATCAGATTGGCACATAATTACTACTTGAAGAAGTAGTTCTTTATTTTCCATTGATGGGACCATTCTTCACATATTTACTACTGATAATGGACCAGTCACTTTCAAAAATAGAAAAGGAGAGGCAAAAAGCACTGCTCTTAAATATTTATATTTATAGTGAGTAAAAAAGTAAACGAGTATAGAGTGGAGTGAGTCTCTGGGCTCTGCACTCTCTGCTTCTGGCATTATATTAAAGGCGCACTTTTGGCTTGCCATTGTTGGAACACGGGACCTGTGTGATGTGGGGTTGCTCGTACTTTTATTTATTTTCTTTCCGTGATATTTATCTTTTCAAAATCACGTCTTTCCTTGTTCAAGATAAGTTTTTGGTATCTTGGGTTTGAATCAATTCGCTTTCAGGTTATTAGTCACTTCATAAATGAGGCGGTGGCTCCTTCATGATATTGAAAGTTTGATGATATAAATATGTTTTAAAATCAAAAGGTCATTGGCAAATAGAGTTTTTTCATTTTAACATCTCTGGACATTTCTGAGACCTGAAAAGGCTGATTCTGTTCAAGTGAGTTATAGTTACCTACTCGTTTATCTTCTCCATTCCAACTTCATATTTGTTTCTTTCATCTTTTAGCAGGTAAGGAGCTTTTAGAGAACGAATCCTTGGAAGTTTCTGTTCTGTGACATCTATACCGATCATATCAAATGCCAAGATCAAGGTATGATGATAAGATAATCTTATGTATAAGTATCATGAAGCTCTACTTCGATTTATGTTATCAAATTTGTTGCTTTTCCGTTCAGATTTCTATGGTTGCTAACAATTTTAATTTCATTTTCTTTTCTCTGCCCTTAAACTCAGAGATTGGCTGTTCTGAATATAAAGAACTCTAAAATGCCTTCTGCGATGCTTTCTCAACTTAATTAACATGTTAAGTCAAGTAATTTATAAATATGAATTATCGCATAGTTGATTGAATAAGCTTATGAAACTTCATTGATATTATTATATAGGGGATCGGATATGCCACAGAGGCAATCTCAAAGAGGTCCACACCAGCTTCGGACATCAAGTGCGGACTCAGATCCACATCTTCATCACCGACCAATCACAGATCGAAGCCCAAAGCTAGTAGGAGACCGAAGATCCCCAAGAACAACACCTCAATTCGACACAGTTAATCAGAAGAAGCTAGGCACTCGCATTGCTGACCTGGAATCCCAACTTGGACAGGCACAAGAGGAACTGAAGATTTTGAAGAACCAGCTTGCTTCAGCTGAAACTGCTAAGAAAGAAGCTCAACAAGAACTAGAGAAGAAGGTAGAGAAGCCTCCCTCTTCTAAGAATGTCCTAGAATCTGACAAACCTGAAATCACAATACCCCAATATGATAATAACGACCCAGAGACTGATGTTTTTGAAGTCCCAGTTGATAAAGAAGCTGAATCAGTTGAAAAGTCTGCTCCTTTAGCCATGTCAGAGCCGGAAAAGCCTTCCATGGAGGAGGATCTGACACAGAAGAAAGATGAGGTCATTACCGAGTTGAAGTCCAAGATGGAAGAGAAAGAGAAGGAGACAGAGTCACTGAGTAAAGAAAATGAGGATCTGAAGAACCAACTGAAAGAAGCGGAATCCAAAGTATCAGCTGGTGAAACCAAGGAAGAAGGAATGATCTTGAGGATGAAGCAACTAGGGGAAGAATTGGAAGCGAGTAAAGCGAATGGAGATAAGTTGAGTGAGAAGTTGAAGTGTGTAGAAGCAGAAAAAGAGGCATTAGAGACAGAGATGAAGAAGCTGAGGGTTCAGACAGATCAATGGAGAAAAGCAGCAGATGCTGCAGCTGCTGTTCTTGCTGGGAGTGTCGACATGAATCCTCGGATCTCTGAAAGGTGTGGTTCGATGGATAAGCATTTTGGAGGCATATTTGAGACACCTGGTGGGTACCATAACAATGGAGGTTTTATTGGGTCACCAGGTATTGGTGAGGATTTGGATGATGGGTTTGGAAGTAGCAAGAAGAAGGGATCAGGGATCAGAATGTTTGGTGACTTGTGGAAGAAGAAAGGCCAAAAATGATCTTCCTTTCACTATACTTGATCAGGATTTTGATCCTCCAAGTTTCTTAAGAAGTTGTCAGTGTCAATTTTAAAAGAGATAGAGTGCATGTTTGATTATACGTGAAACCAAAGAGGCACAAACATACCCATTTTATACTTTATCTTTGAAATTGACGCTGTCAATTTTAAGAAATTGGAGGGTTTGGGATTTGGTGAATTGGTAAGAAAGAGTGGTGTGAGCAGTTTGGTAACTGTTGTGCATCATTCATTCTGTGGTATTTTGTGTAGCCAATATTTAGAATTTAGATTCATTGTGGATGTAGTAGTCAGAATTTGCATGAGCCATGAGCTGTGCAAGCTTAGCTAGTGAGAGAGATCGAACTCCTGAACCTGAAGAATGATATTACAATATGGTGTTTCCCCTTCTATTACTGATGAAGGGAACCTTTTGTTATGGGGCCTTTCCTGTAAGCATAAAATTGTCCTCTATATATATATATGTATGTATTGGTGAATGGTGAGACATTTACTGGTTTACTGCTTAGACAGTTGTTCCTGGTGTTAAATATGGACAAATCAGATCAGATACCTGCAAGTACTGTGATCAAGGCAATGCAAAAAGATGAACGAGTTCTTTTGTAAGTTTATAATGTTTCGGTTTTAAAAGAAGATCCTTTGATTTATATTATGCAATAAAGCTGGTGAGACGGTTTCAAACAAAATGAAAATCTCGAAAAAGTCACGTAATCATATTGAAATAGCCGAACAAACCTGATTTCTACTGTCATCTTTTAATCCTTTCAATCACTTCAACATGGATGAATTACTTTCAGTACATGGTATACTCAATCCGATCCTATTATGTAAGTTACCTGACTCATTAGGATCTAGCAAGTTAAGGTTAGAGCTGATGTGTGGGAAGAGTATTCTTCAGAACCAAAACGTTGCATTTTCCAAAGATTGTCAGTTTGTCACATTCTTTTAGGAATATGCAGAAAACTTGTTTTTTCTCGAAATTGTGCATCAAAGATTGCATAAAACAAACGATCAAGAAAAATATAAAATGAATGGACAGAGTTACCATTTTGATCCTTATTATAAATCAATTTTTAGAATGAATGTGCAGTTCTTATTATAAGTCACTAAGTGGGATATTAATCACATTTTTCTAAGACTGCCCCTATTTAAAATTTGATGCTTTTTTTTTTTTTTGGGCTTTTCAAGATATAATTCATGATTTTAAATAAAGGTAAATTGAATTTTTTTTTTTTTCATTTTCAAACAAATTTAATAACTTAACCACCTCTCCTTGATTCTAGAGAAATGGTACTGACTAATATAGAACCAGAGTGATAAGGTAGAGGTGAGTTAGGTTAGGCGGTCACATGAGGATTGGTGTGGTTTTTTTACAAACACACACCACACACACACACACACACACACACACAAATAGTGGGCTAGAGGGCCTGCAAGTCTAAATAGGATTGATGGCTAGCCAATTTGATATGAAAAGAACTAGCATAGACCAATCCTCAAACCTTGGATTGAGGCTTCACCAGTTCAATAGGACTAGTTTAAAAGAAAGTTACATGGGGTGTTGCAAACTATTGCTGTTATAAAGAAGAATTTTGTGCATGTAAAGCAATGAACATGAAAGATAGCATGCATGAACATGTTGGGATATGGAAACACAAACATATATACTTTGTACAACAAAATATGCTCAGCCTTTCGTAGATTAATAGAATATTGAGGTAAGAAGAAGCAGCCTAATTAAGAAACCGTGTGTGTGTGTCTCTGTGTCTGTGAGAGAGAGAGAGAAGTCGCTATCAGGCAAAACAGAAGCAGCATGAACAACATGTGCTCCTTTGTATCTGAGGTCCAAATCCTTCTCATATCTATTTATTCTATTGGGTCAAAACCAATATATTCTGATGTGATCTTCAATTCCATTTTCCTTTTGCCTTTTTTGAATTCTACCACATCTTCTCATCTTTTTCCTATTCTGTCACCTGTTGTTATCCAAGAACTGGTGCATATCTATCCATGGACCCAGACAAACAACTCATTCTATTCATTACTTGTAAAAATATCGATCTTTTTTTTTTATTATTATTCATAAACTAATTAAAGGATCCCAGTACTTTAATGTGAAATTGAATATAAGTTGCACTATTTGCTACCACTGATGATTACTTATTAATGTTCATATTATTCTTCCAATATTGAGCATCTTAAACAAAATTGAGCCTTTTTAGGTTCAAATTACATATCTTCTTCAAGTAATGCACATAATAGCTCCGTCCTTAGCATAAGACGTATTTATTTAATTTGATTACATTAAAAAAATTGGTTAAGTTAGTTAACATGACATATATTTTCTAAAACACCCTAATTATCTTTCTTGATTCTTCCATTCTCTCTCCTGAATTATTATTAAGGAAGCATTAATAGGGGTAAATTAGGAAAATATTGACAAATATGAAAAATTTGTCTTATATTTAGAACCAAAATCAACTTTCAAAATATATATTCTATTAAAGACCAGAGGAAGTAATAATTTTAAGTTTTTTTTTTGGGAAAATATTGGAATAACATAAATTTTGCTAAAATGTGTAGTAAATTATTGACAGACAATAGTTGCATGAAGTTGATAAAATATGAGGAAAAACCTTCAAAAAAGAGTCTAAAATGACATGTACTTATAAATAGTTTGTCTCTCTTCTAGGACCAAAATATATATATTAGTTAGCAAAAACAATTTTTTTGAAAAAGATATACTCCCTCCTGTTCTAATTATAAGACAAAGTTGACTTTTTTGGAGAAATTAAGGAAGCAAATTAACTTACTTTAGAGTGTTTATATTTATGTTATCTTTAAATTATATATTATTTTATTAATCAAATTAATTAGTTTAGAGAAAAAAATAAAAATATAAATACTCTAAAGTAATTTAATTGGCTTCCTTAATTTCTCCAAAAATGTCAACTTTGTTTTATAATTAGGATCGGAGGGAGTAGCAAAGAATATTGGAACCTAATTGAACCAAAAAGCAAGACTAATTTTTCATTAATCCAAGACTCACAATCAAGTATTAATCAACTCCAATATTAGGTTTTTTTTTCTTGTATTTCTGTCTCAGTTCCAGGGCAAAGCTGGCATGTAAAGGAGATGTGCCACACAATTTACACCCAAATAAAGAAAAACCCCACCACCTGAACACAAAACTTTATATTATCATATCTCACTTTTATTGAAAAAAGCAACACAACCCTTGAGATACATATATGAATTATGGAGAATGAATCTGCATGAAAAGATTATTTTCTTCCCCAAAAGATACAAACAAAGCTCAATGCGAATTCTTTCCATCCAAAAAGGCAAATATATATTGTCACCGAAAAAAAGGAATATATATATATATATATATATATATAATATCGGAAAAAAATTTTGGGGAAAATATGAACAAAGTTACATATGAATTTCATACATTCATTTAATTTTATATAGTTTATTTCTCTTGATATTTTAGCATAAATAATTTAATTTTATTATTTATAAAAAATAATAGAAATATATAAAAACAGCCATCTTTGAATGAATGAAAGATGTATTAACTATTGTACATTTTTATTTGAGTAAATTCGGGGAAAATCCCCTATTACAGAAACGATCATACTCTGCAAATTTTGTGTACATGCACTTTGATTTATATCATTCTCACCCCCATAAAATTTTTAAAAGGAGACTTTTTCCCACTTTTTTTCGTTTCTATTTTTATAAATGATAAACTTTTCCTCTTGATCTAAATTATATATATATATATATATATTCCTGTCTCATCCTTATCACCTAAGCTAGCATAGCATGTTGAGGTGAGGCGAGGCCTTAAAAACACATGTTGATCAGAGGAAGGTGTTTGGGCATGTCAGCCACATGGATGTATGTGGTGGGCCTCCTCATTCTTATTGTTTGTTTGGATTAATTTTTTTTAATAATTTTTACGACTTATGAAATAAGTGTGTGAGAGGAGTTTTGTCTCGGATTATGCAAACCATAATTTGAAACCATGATTTGGAGGTTTGCCAAACACACACTTAGAAGGATTATGAGAATGAGAAGTACCTCTTTTGGTCCCAATTTTTCATATTTTGGGTTCACTCCCACAAACATCACAATGGTCCCTCTACACACACATACACACGTGAGAGAGAGAGAGAGAGAGAGAGAGAGAGAGTTTTTTTCTAAATGATAGCACAACATTTGTAAAACAGTGAAAACAAATTTCACTATTAGATTTGTTATAACAACCCCACTTTAAAGGATTCAGTGGTGGGTATATTTGGGACTAGTTTCATTGGTTTGAATTAAAATTCAAAAGGTTGAATGTGGGAAAGATGGAGACGAAGAAAAATATAGTTATATGCACGCTTTAAGGAAAAGTGATAAGAAAGACAAATTCTATTAAATCACACTAACATTACACAAAACAGATTTTTTTTCCCTTTCTTTCTTATCATTCCTGACTACAAAACTAAAAGCCTTAATTTGAAAAGCAGAGGTGTCATTGACTGCAAAAGTTACAGAGATGAGTATGAACCCAAAAAGAAAAAGAAATTCCCAAACATTACTATCCCATTGATCTGACTCATTTTTGACTACCCCATAGTGAAGACCTTTCAAGTTCCAATCCCAAACATTAAAAAAAAAGAAAACCAAAACCCCACTACTTATAAAATATAAATACATATATTATATTGACAAGTGCTTCTCAACTCAACTAGTTGTGATTCTTTTTTTTGGTTATTATTATGAGGCTGCGATTCTCTCAAAGGGGCAAAGCCTATTATCGGCCAGTCTTGACCCATAAGCCGAGGTCTTGTACTCGAACCACGTAAACTCTTTGTACAAGCTTTGCTTTCCTGTCAATATGAGAGAAGGTAATGGGGCTATCTTCTGGGTCAATGGTGGACCGGCGAAATAGATCATTGAGCGTCTCGACTTGGACCGGTTCGCCAAAACCCGGTGCTTCACACTCTTGAACCGCCCGTTCGTCATAACCTGTGTGCACCGACGCAAAACAGAGAGACAATACCGCGTTAGTTTCGTTCACTGTTCCATGTCACTGCCCCTATATATTAATTAATCAGAAGCCAAAAAGCTTTTGACCACTGTTTTCTTAAAGTCCACTAAAACGTGCAGTTTTTTTTTTTTTTTTAATCTTTCTACATGTGATGACTGTTTCACTCACTATCTTATCCATTCAAACAGCGGATTCTGATTTCTCAGATTTTGTTTTATCCCCCAACTTGGCTTCAAGTTGTGATTTTTATTTCTTGTTTTTGCCTTTTCTGTTTAAATTTGTTTGACTTGATTGTTGGTAGTTCTAGAAGAATGTGTTGGTTGGGTGAGTTCCTACCTGGAGAGAATCACCGACATTGACGAAGAAGGAGGTTTGATCGGGAGGAACAGAGACCCAAGTGCCATCTCGGAGAGAAATTTGAAGGCCTGAAGTGTTGTTGGATCTCAAAAGAGCGATGATTTGTGGGTCTGTGTGTTCTCCGAATCCAATCTTGTTCTCAGTATTAGTATCATCATTCATGGCTAGCTCAGTGCACGGAGGGTAATGGTTGAGCCTGAAAACAGAGTCGCTCTGTTTATCCATCACCAATCTGCTAAACGCATTCTTTGGCTGAATATTCAACCCTTCCGCCATCAAATCCAGAATCTCACACGCCATATTCCTCACGGCCGTCATATAATCATTCAAAGCAGACCTGCAATAATGATACCAAGCTCAGATTTTGTTATCGAATTGAAGTCAAGATCCATGAATTCATATATACCTGAAGTTTTCAGGGTCTCTGCCGGAAACAGAGGAGAGTTTGAGGGAATTGTAATCCTGATTGGCTTTGAGAAGGAGGTATTCGACCCAACCGATGTCACCGTTGCGACCGATGTGTTTGTTGCCGTAGCCAAAGGGATTAGCAGGCCCTGCTTGTTGTTTCTCATGGAGGGGAAGAGAGAAGAAATTGGCAGCTTCAGACTCCAATCTGGAGATGGCATCCATGGGGACGCCATGGTTGATGACCTTGAAGAAGCCAAAGTCCTCGCATGCTTTGACTATGAGGGCTTTGGCGTCGGGTTTGGAAAGGTCTACGAGAGGGACGTTGGACAGGAATGTGGGTGCTGGTTTCGAATTTCGCACGTAGCTGTATTTCTCGCTGTTTGGTTTCGACAGTACCACCATTTTTTTTTTTTGTTCTTGTGTCGTCTCAGGTTTTTTTGCTCTGCAGCGAAATATATGAACAGGGGAAGAGAGAGAGAGGATCGAAGGGAGGGAAGTGGGAAGGGAACAGAGAAGAGAGAGGAGGGTTGAGGAATGGAGTTGGGGGTAATGGGAGTATTTATAGCCAGAGAGTGGTGGGGTATGCCACAGAGAAGGTGGAACCAAGAGAGTTCAATGTCTAATATTTCAAATAAATTAATGCCCCCATGGATCTGTCACTCTTATCTTTGATACAAGACACTTTTAACTATTACTTATCCCTTTACAATGAAATGGTAAAATATTGATTTTTACTGCTTTCTATTATTACTCACTTTTCTTTTAATATATGATTTTTGAGTATTCGATGTTTTTTCTGGTTTCTGGTTTTTTTGGTACAGGTCACCGAATAATCGACTAACTTAGATCGAGATTTGGTCGGACCCACTATATGGGACACCACTCCCAGAAAAAACCTCTTCACCCTCCCCCTTGATATCGAACCCAGGAGTCCAATCAACATCAATGTATATTATTAAATATTGTTAATTTATTTTGTGCATAAGAACATTTGTGAAAAACACACAGTTTAATTAAATTAACTTTTATTTTGAGCAAAAAAAAATTAAATTAACTTTTACAAAGTAATTTTTATTTAAGGCCATAAGAATCTAAAAAATATCTTGTACTTCTTCGTGTCATTCTCATAATAGCTCAATAACAAAATTATTCAGTTTAAGAAAGTAATTAAAATATATTAAAAGTAATAAATATACTGAAAATGAACCTTTTTTTATAAGCATGCCCTTATTTTTGTCAAGAATAAATAAGGGAGAGAAATAGATTAATAATAAAAGAAAATATTAAAGAGAATATAACATGAAAAAAAGATGAAGAGAGGGAATTGAATTAGTTAAAGGTAAAAAATGATAAAAACACATTACACTCAGATAACTCTAAATTAGTTTTTATAAAAAAAGTTAAGACAATTTATATTCAGGTTCTTGTAAAAAAGGTAAGAGGAGTAATAAAGACTAGAGTGATGTTAATATAAAATTTTTAATATCTTTTATTATTTATAACTGTGAAAAACAATACGCTTGCATGGTAAAAAAAACAATACACGTTATTTTTCAAATAACAACAAATGAATCCAGAACATTAAAATTTAGCTATGAACTAGTATAATGGCTCGCCATAGAGAGCATATTTAACTATTCTTCATCCTTTTTATAATAGTTTAAAATTTGAATTATCTTAATTGTATTTATAAGAACTCTATAAAAATCATCTCAATATTTAGTAAGTTTTTTTTTGTCCCTCATTAATTATATATAGGGTGAAGAAACAAAATTACTAACAAAGTTTTAAGGAAGAAACATCTAACACAATTATGTTTTAAATGTGGGCAAAAATACACATAAGGTATTAAAAGTAGAGCATCCAGCATAAAACCGTTAAATTTGACCTAACGGAATTAAATTATAAGAGGAGGAAACCACTAACGGCGTTAGGTCAAATTTAACGACTTTGTGTTGGATGCTCTAGTTTTAATACCTTATGTGTATTTTTGCCCCCTTTAAAACATAATTATGTCAGACGCTTCTTCTTTAAAATTTTATTGGTAAATTTTCTCCTTAACCCTTATATACATATTGCATTAATTAAAATTTTTATAATATTTATGTTTATTCCATTTCTCTTTCTTATTTATCCCTTTATAAATAAGAGTATACTTAAAAAAAAAGTTTATTTCATGATATAATTACTCCCCCTGTTCACAATATAGGACACTTCTATATAAAAGGCATGGTCCATAATATAAATCATCTCCTGTTTAATTAATGCTATTTTTTCTGTTTTGCTCTTGTAATTAATTCCCACTTTCCACATTTGCCTCACTTATTATATCCCTATTTCTCTAAAATAACAATCCCAATGTAATTAAACACATTTCTCAAGAAGGGTAAAAGTAGAAAAAAGTTGTATTTTGAGACATGTTAAATGGCATAACTATCATATTTTATTTCCTATGATATAATTAAGATGTCTTATATTATGAACCGAAGAGAGGATTATTTTTAACTAATTTTAACTATTTTTTTAAATCACATGACTTAATTATGAGATTCTTGCAAGTAGGATTGGAGGAGCATTTTGGATTTGACTGTTCAAAAAACTATTTGGGATTGGGGCAACTGCGCAAAGCTTGCCTTCTTGTCTGTGTTCACATTGTCTCGTGAATCATTCTCTGAAACAACCTTCAATAAAAAATTCAACACAACAAATTTAACACAAATATTAATGTACGGGCTTTGCGTATGGCCGTTCAATCTTATCCATGAGTACTCCCTTGCCATCCCTAACAAAAAGGAACCTTATCCTAAGGTAGGTGTAGGGCCTGTTTGCTTTGAAGGGAGGGAATGGAAGGAGAGTGACTCATTTGTATTCTCTCCAAAACCTCCTAATTTGGAGGGAATAAAAATGAGGGGATGAGAGGGATTTAGAGTTCTTTCTTTGGGGTCTCTCTTTTCCAATTTTTCATACCAAATAAGGGGAGTGGTTTATTTTTCATCCTCTCTCATCCCCTCCCCTCCAACAAAACAGGCCTTAAAACAAACCCTCCGATTTTAAATATTAGAGCTGGTCAAGTGATCTATTTTGATTTTAAATATAAGATATTAATTTATTTTATCTTTTAAATTTTTTCTTTAAATTCTTTTTATTAATTACACATTAGGAGTTGTCTCCAATGCAAATAAGAAAGGTTACTTTATAAAGACAAATATATTTTTTAACCAATAACTAATTTAATAATGTTCTTGAATATAAGTAAATTAATAATCTAACTTGTGCATTTAAGATTAAATGAGTACTAAAGACTAATAATTAATTAATCAAGTCGGGGTCGTGTAGCCTAATAACAATAAGCGCCCCCCTTAAGGACCCGTTTGGTTGAGGGAACTGGAGGGCAAATAAAGGAACTTAACAAAGTTTCCTGTCCAAAAACGCGTTTGGTGGGCAAAGTTCCTAGGAACCCAAATTCCTGCCATCATCAAAATTCAATTAAAAGTGGGAAGATGGGTTCTCACAAAAAATGGTGTCATCTCAAGTTCCCACCATGAATAGTAAAGCTAAATGACATATTTACCCCTTGAAAAGTTGTTAAAAGCAGCAATTGAGTTCGTCATTGTCGGAGGCGACCTATTCAGCAAAAAAAGCCAGTTGGAGGAGGGACGAAGCTAGAAGTGTGGATGTTGAAGTTGAAAGCAACCAAAATTGGAGCTGGGTGTTGATGAAATTTCATTCCTCTTCGCCTCCCATCATCTTCCTCCTCTACCTTCACCTTTCACACTCCCTTTATCCTTTCTGGTGAGGACAAAAAGGGGGAGACATGATACATACTTTTATTCTGCAATGGTCTATGCAAACTTGTATTATGTTATTATGTCAAAATGATCTATGATTATCTTTATTTTGTCATATTTTAATTCTATCATTTATGCCGTTATAATTTTCATTCTCTCATTTTGATTATGTTGTTCTAATTGGTACTTCACATACTACCTCTCATTCGTTTTTCAATTGATCTCCCACATGACCTTGGAACTTGACAGCGATGAAGTTATTTTCAGGAATGTTGATGCATTCGAGTGAAGTCTCAAACACATAACAACATTGTCAAGGTACCTTCTGGTGAGTGAAAGAATGTGTGCAAATTTTCCCATTCACTTGAGTATTGAATCTGTCACTCAAGTGATCAAGTCAAAAATCATGTGTCACCTGCAAGGTACCTAATGGTGATTCTTTAGAAATGTTCTTTGCACTCGAGTGACAAGTGTGACACTCGAGTGATGACTAAAACTTTGCAAGGTACCTGATGGGAACTACCTATCTGTTTAAAGAAATACTCTTTAAGCACTGTGAAGTGAAACCTCCGCACTCATGTGATATCTACAAGTTACCTGATAATAACTCCCTAATTTTCTCTATCACTCGAGTTACAAAATGACATTTGAGTGATAGCTAAAAGCCTCATGAGTTACCTGATGGTAACTAGCTATTTTGATGAGGAAAATATGATGAATTACTTGAGTGATTACGTTGGCACTCAAGTGACATTCAAATGTCTCTTCCTAATTGGAATAAGAATGGGGTGGAAATTTGTAAAAAAACATAAAAATCACCCGAGTGCAAATTGTTCACTTCAGTGGCACATAAAATCATTTGTTCATGTGTTCTTCTTGAATTTGTTTTTAAAAAACACATTTTTCGTTTTGAGTTCTCATTCATTACTTTGAAAGGCAAATTGGGTATTTCACTTTTACTTCCCATTTGCCTCTACTCAATTTTCTTCCAACCAAATAGCCCATCTTCTAGGGGACCCATCTTCCCTCTCCCCTCACAATCTTCACTTCCCTTCCTTCCTCATCAATTCAGTTCCTTTCCCTCCTCAAATTTTTCTTCAACCAAACTGATTGTAAGTCTTTGGTAAGGGTGGGTTTGTGAGTTGGAACCATCTATAGGAAGTATAATTGGTGTGTGAAATATGGCAAAAAATATAAATTAATTAATTAAAAATAGGCAAAAAGGGCAGTGATTGATATTACATTCCCTTTTATGAATTACCCTTCTTAATAAAATGGAATGATAAAAGGGAATGGCATCACAATCCTTGTTGAAAGGTATAGTCCAGTCATCACCTACCTTAGTATTATTTGACTTGGATTTCCTTCCACAAAAATATACATACCCCTTTTATCTCATTCAAAACGCCGTGCAGGTGCACCCTCAATTTAAATAATAGTACTGTCATGTGTTAAATAAATAAAAAAGAAAATGATGGCAAAAATACTTCAACATTATAAAATCCTAAATCAGGTTTGTTATCAAGAGTTGATAAGGGAATAATGAGACCTGATAAGTAATTCATAACTCATTTTTTGTGAAATACCTTATTTAGAATTTTGCAATTTTAAAGTTCTTTGTATGTCATTTTCCCAAATAAACCTGTAAATTTTTAATTGAAGTTTGGAGGGAGTTGATGCATTTTGTATTTTTTTTTTTTTAATTTTGAAGATGCGAATTCAATTGAAACTTGGCTTCTTGCAAGAGCAGGGAGTGGCAGCTGGAGCTTATCACAGTCCACAGACATGTATAGGATCAAGGTATTTACTTTTTTGAAATCAATAATGCATTTATTGATTTATCAAGTATAAATGGAAACATTGCCATTTGCAGTAAAACAAGAGACATTACTATAATTTTATTTTATTCAGGTACATTCCCCTTGTATAAGAATCTTGATCCCTGCTCATTCAAATCTCAGGTTTCCCAAAATGGTAGGCTATAGATATGCCCAGATTGTGCCCATTTCTGGTTAACTCTACTCTTTCTCAACAATTCAAATCCAAATTGCACTTTCAACCTTATCTTGTTAGTACCACCATCACTTATATTTAGATTCAATTATATTTCTTAATAGTTAGGCCCTGCTTGTTGAGGAAATACAAATCTTATCTTTTGTCATGAATATAAAACCTAGTTAACTTTTTGTTGAGAAATTAAGAAAGCTAAATAAATTATTTAATCATATCATATGTTGTATATGATTAGATTATAAATCAATTGATAAGTCAGACAAATTAGTTAGGAAAAAATGATAAATATAAATATTCTAAAATAATTTAATTAGCTTCATTAATCTTATAAAAGAAATAAATTGAGTCTTATATTTATGACGGGTAGTAATTGTCTAAAAGAGCTTGAGTTTGTGAACAAGATCAAGATTAATAAAACCCAAGGGATTGTGTGAAAAGGGAGGACTATAGATATTATGCATGTGAGGAATATGGTTTGGATTGGCATGCATGCGCTTTTTGAGATAAATCTGTGATTTTTATAATTCACTTCACAATGGCATTGACCGACCTATATGTTATTATTATTTTTTTTTTGGCCAAGCCGACCTATATGTTATTGAGGGTGGGCATATGGTCCCTCTCTATTTGGGAAAAGAATAATTATATGTAAACACGGTAATATTTTTTATTATATTCAATCCCAACTGATTTTAAGATTTATATTTATCAAATTAATCTTTGTTTTTAACTTTGTCTTTCTTTTAAAAAAGAATTCCATATTTGAATGTAGTTGATTTTTTTCATATGATTATCTGACTTAGTTTTGAGAGACACAAACTAGAGACCTTATGTTTAAAGTAATGTTTTAAAAGTTGGATCAGATGTCAAACCGGAAAGATCAACGAGTGATGGTTCAAACGATTGAAATGGTTAGGCCGTTCGTCGGACCGGATATAATAATTATATTAAAGATAATATTATCCACATATATAATATTCCCTCTGGTCCTAAATGTAAGATTCACTTGATATTTTTTGGGAAGGTTAATAAAGTTAAATATATTATTTAATCATATAGTAATTGACTATATGTTGCCTATCATTATATTATATATCAATTTATAAGTCAAACTAATTATTTTAGAAACAAGAATATAAATATAAATATTTTAAAATGATTTATTTATCTTTCTTAGTCTATCCAAAAAAATCAACTGGAGCGGAAGTAATATAAATATAACAAATAGATAAAAATATAATAAAAAGGATTAAAAGATTTTAATAAATTCATCGGAGAAACTTTTATATATATTGATGACTTAAAATATTCTTATAATTAAAAGATAACAATATAATAATAGGATAAAATATTTAATTTGGATTCAGATAAGAACTATTATCTTTAGGACTATCCGTGGTGCTGGAATTGGAAGTAGAAAAAGCTAAACTGTGTACGGAGGAAATCTAAACCACTAATATTTAAACATGATTAATATTGGCCTTTGATCTAATTTTACTTTTCTACTGCTTCTTATTCATGGGTCACGATATTCCATGCCTCTTTCCTTCGCTACTAGCATTCCTTTCTACTGTTGCAGTATGCAGATTTGAAAACGGAGAGGAAGATTCTTCAGCGAGAAGGACGATGGCAGTCAACAATGTGTGTGTTTGGGATAGCGGTGGAAAAATGACTTATTTTGATTTTGAGTTATAAAAAATAAATTTATAAAAAAGTCAGTTTATGTAATATGATTTATATTTGGATGAGTGATTAAATAAGTACTATTATATAAGTCAAAACTTGTTTGAATTAGTGATTGTATAGGTACCTTTTTAAAAGTCACAATTTGTTTGAAGACTGGGAAAAATTACAAAAAGCCCTACAATTTCTGAAAATTATAAGTAAATGAAGATAAGGTTAGAGAAACTTGTAGAAAAAACCCAAAACTTTAAAAATTATAACTCGGCCCTACATAAGTTTCAATGTTTTACACTATGATCCCTCCTTAAAATTTGAAGAAAGGTCCTTGACAGAACTGGGGCAAAGACCAGTAGCAGACACAAAGAGCACCGTGAACCATGATCAATGAGCTCTAAACCTCCGGCCTCCTCCTACCTCCTACGCCGGATTCAGATCATCATCATCGACCTTCCTTTCTTCAACACCGGAGAGAGCACCGTCACCAAGCCTTTGCCGCTCGCCACCATACCCAACGGCATAATCCACCACACCATCATTAGCTGCCTTCTTTGTACACACCACCACTGTCAACCTTAACTACAGCACCGAGGAGTTGGATGTTTGGTGGCAGAGAAGAGAACAGAAGCAGAGTTCGATGCAAAACTCCCTTATTTCATAAGTTAAAAGCTGCTGGTGGGAGTTTTTCCAATAAGTTACTTTTCAAATTGTAATCCAATCAACCAAAAGCCCACCCAAACATCTGATATCCGTGTTGTGTTTTGTTTCGGGCTTATACAAAAAAATCGAGCTTATTAGGTCCAAATAAGCCAAACCAAACACTCTAAATGGAGAACAAAAATCGCTAATCCGGTAATGAGCGCGCCAGCCTTTTCCTTCTCCTTTGTTCTTCTTCCTTCGACGATGTTCTTCTTTACTCTTTCAATGATGGAAACAAATGCAGAAAACAAGGGAAATTTGGCCTGTCCGGTTTGCATAAGTCCGCTCCGAGTTCTGGCTTAACATCCGGTTTTGGGCGGCTTAATCCAGATCAATCATTCAAACAGTTCAAATACATAAAACGAGCTGTTTTATTGAGCCAGTGACTGCTGGTCCGACCGTCCGGTTCGGTTCAACTTTCAAAAGCCTGGTTTAAGGTATCAAAGCTCATTCCCGCTAGGAGCAATGCTAATTGGTGTAATTGATTATTTTAAATAGAGATATAAGTATATTATTTAAAGTGAAACATTTTTTAAAAAGTAAATTGTCAACATGTTTTAATAAAATATTAAAAATTCACCCAAAAACATTGAAAAAAGACGAATAAATACCATTTGAACTTCAAAATCTTAAATCAATGATTTTTCCAAACAATATAAGTTGTCAATTGTTATATTCTTTTTGTCAATCCCATTACTCGTATTATCAATAAAACCAATTTAAGATTTTAAAGTTTAAGTGGTATTTAAATGTCTTTTTCCTAAAAAGATTTGTCCCCACTCATCAATGATCTTGAACCGCCAATGTCAATGTCTAAGTGGAAAATTGTAACGTGAGAAATTATGCATTGTGATAATGAATAGGAGGACAGCGAAATCAAAAGAAGAGAATGGTTAATTAAATGAGAAAGGGAATATATTACATATAAAAATTTGTAGGAAAAAGAGATATTAAGAAGAATGAAAATTAAGGGATGGGTATGAGAAGAGGGTGAGGACTGAGGAGACATCAGCCCTGTGGTGGGCTCTTCTTGTTCAACGTTTCAATTTTGATTTCCCTTTCCCCTCCATATTTCTTTTCTTATTTATTTATTTATTTAAATAAATAAAGGAAACATATATTTTTCAAAAGCACGTGTATTTTCTTATTAAAAGACAATTTATATGAGATACTTTCGAATATTAAATGTATGCATATCTCTTAATACAAATTCAAATATTATTCGGCATTTTTTGAGAAACTAGTCTTTTTTGTTACACCTGATCTTATTAGTAAAATAAGTAATTTTTATAATTTTATTTCCTTTCCCTCTCACTCTCTCTCACGCACATACATCGTTTTTATGACATAAATATGGAAGCATTGATTTATTATGGTCATAGCGAGCTCTGTTTTTAGGTCATTCTCCATTCTCCATCTGTCGCTGCCTCGCTCTCCCCTCCCCAGGGGACCATTCTTCTTATTTTCCCTCTTCATTATTACTATTATTCATTATTTAATTAATTACTAATATTATTATATTCACCCCCTCTTCCTCCTATCCGTATCAATCACTCCCAATCTCCATCCTCTCAGACATCACGTATCTTCTTAATTTCTCTTCATTTTTTATGTACTCTCATATATATAATTTTTGCCAACATACACTCGTATATACATATACATATACATATACATATATATTACCCTCTTACCTATATACATGTTTCCACTAGTTAATTAATTAATTATAACTGAAGAACCAATTTAATACTTATTTTATATATTGAATTCAAGATGCTAGAAAAATCATTTGTATACATGAATAACTTAAACAGAACTAACTAAAAAGTTGGGATTTTTTTTAATTGATCCAAGTATAATATAAAAGAATAGGTCATTATTGGAAAAAAAGAAGTCAGCAATGTCTTAAATCAGCCACCCGCTATGAAAGTGAGCTTGAGGTTGAGGTTGAGATTGAGAGGGACTGATACATTGAAACTTTGAGACGTCTTTCGCAATTATATATATATATATATATATCTCAAAAGTAAAAGGTTGGCAGTATAAAAATAAGAACATAATTATGAGAGACAGGAGAACAGAATATACCAGCATTGTGCTTTATTAATTAATCTAATATTATCCATTTACACTAATTATGTTGGGTAGGCTTGCTTAACTTTGACACCCTACATTTATTATTTATGTGTCTTCTGTACAGTGACCTAATGACTCATTAGAATAATGCTTTTTAAATTAACTAATTATTAAAGTCAAATTTAGGTGACTTATAACTTATTAATTAACGGCACAAAGTTGGCCCCTTGTGACTGAATAAATAATTGAACTGTTAACTATACTATTAAAATATCTCCATATATACTTTTTTTTATTGAAGGCTTAAGTCCTGCTTCAACGTTCATCAAAGTCTCTTCAACTTAATATAAAATATTTGTATTTTTTTGGCCAACATATAAATATTAAAAAGTAATTTTTGTTTCTAAAAATGGAATATGGTAGGCGTTAAAAAATGTGTCTCTGCGACTGAATTCATTTATTATATAATCCCCTACTGCTTGATGTATAACCTAGTTGGAAGTAAATATTGATCCTAAATGAATTTAAGACCCATTTATTATTTTTATCAATCTTTTTTTAATTTATCCTTATTGATATTCCCTCAATAATAATTAGGTAAGAAAGGGATGGAGGGAATTAATGAATATGATTAGGGTATTTTAGAAAAATATATTATATTAACTAATTTAACTAACTTCCTTAATCTAATCAAATTAGGTAAATAGATATTACATTAAAGATCAGATGGAGTATATACATAATATATTTGATATCTTCCCCAATATCCGGCGCTAATAGAAACTGACTAGTTCGATTCGCTGGAATCTATTACGTACCACAATATAATGGGAACCTTACTAACGAGTATGAGCATGATATATAATATTTTTTCAAATTATATTTTTGTTTTATAAAATAGAAATCAATACTCTTTCCAATTATATATATATATATATATATTTAGAAATGAATAATCAGTCTTTTGTTTTTGTTATTAGTCCTTTTTATAAGTTACACTTTGGATCTAAAATTTTAATAAATTTTTTACATTTTTGTTGCACTTATAAATTATAATAATGAAGGATGGGAAGAGGAAATGGGCGGTGGGGGCCGGGGTGGCGGTTAATGGTGACGTGGAGTGATATGATTGGGACGTGTTGGTGGGTGAGTCAGTTAAAGTATATTATTAATACGCGGGAAGTAGGTGTAATGCCAGCCTGGCCTTCCCTCCCTCCCACTGCTTTCCTAGCCTCACGCCCCTATATATATATATATATATATATATATATTTCTGTTCCTTATATTACTATCGTTCCATGTTAGTATTTCTTTTTAATCAGCACTCACCACAATGATTTCTTACTCATTTTATTTCATCCTCAAAACCATATCTGTTTTTTTTTTTTTTTTATGGAGACATATATTCTTCTATTAGAAGTAATTATATTCAAGATATTATGAACTAAATTTGAAAACCCCTCTCAATTAAAATTCGAATATTCGTTCATACATGATGAGGTACTGGCATATTTCACTAGACCCAATACGCCGTTTTTAACCATATATGGTCTTTCTAATGAATGAAACATTAGTATTGTGGTTGAGGCCTTGTTATCCAATGACATTAAACTTCTCCATTGAATGTTTTTCAAAATGTATGGTTATAAGTCCGAGCTCTATAAATATAATGAGTCTGCAAGTTATCACAAACAGAAAAATTAATATATATATATATATATATATAAAATTTATAACAATAAGAGTTACCATTCATAAGTCGTAAATAAATATTATTATTTTTAAAATTTCATATAATATTCCTTTAGTTCTATTTACAGGTCTCTTTCGATATCCCGATGTTTCAGTCGAAGCAAAAAACTGCTTAAACCTAATTAAATTTGCCTTGAAATTCAATAAATTTTTAATTTTATCCCTAATTAATATATACGCTCTCCAAAAAAATAATAATTTATGCAACAATAAAAAGGATAAAACAGTACATTCAGTTAAAAATTTATTAATGTGATTTATAAATGTAACCAAAATAAACTTTCTCTTAGTCTTATAAATAGGAGTAGAAGAGTACATGAAAAATGTGGAATTCAAGTTACATTGGGCTTTGCTTTTGTGTTACCAATGTTTTTTATCGTATAATCAAGTAAAATCTAATTAAGATAATGATCTGGTTTTGATCAATTTGTTAATTTGGTTTATCATGTAATAATGAACTTATAGACTAATCCCACAACTAGCTATAGTTCTTTACAGGCCCCCCTCACTTCTAATTTTTGGTGCGAATACAATGAATTTGCACCACACACACACACAACACAAACATATGTAGGTACATATATTCTGTGAGAAGAATCAAATCAATTTATCTTTTTTTTTTAAAAAAAAAAAATCAAATTAATTTAGCCAAGCATGGTACCCACAATTAAATATATATACACAAACAACTACCTAGCCAAATAGATTTTCCACAGGTGTTGAATAAATTATAGAATGTGACATCACTAATTAAGTCGGACTTAACTAATAATTGTGATTGAATTTTGGTTATTAGTTATCATTAATTTATGGGTGGAATCTATAGATGTAAAGATACAATTATAGTGAGGGGGAAAATTTTAAATTAAAGAAAAGAGAGAGAATGATGAGAATAGAAGAATCTTTTGGATGCATGGTACATTAAAATCTCAATAATGAATAATGCGAGCACGTATAGGAATGAACTCATCCCCTAGTTGCATTTGCATTATTGCTTCAACTTTGACGTGACCCTTATTCAACGACTTTTTTTTTTTTTTTTTAAATTATTATTATTTTTTTATTTTTTCCCTCTTCTGACAAATCACGATCGCAATTCAATCCAACGGAGAATTGCAGAAATTTCTATGGTCCCAGTACATGAAAAGTTGAGAACTACAAAGTTGGACAAATTGTCTCTCATTTTTTAAAATCAAATTATTAATTCTTCAGTTCATAATCCGTCGTAAAAAAATGTGAAGCCAAATATATAATGAAATCTTTTAATTAATTAGGACAGGAACGTGTTTGACATAAATAGTTTTAGAAGACTTATTGATCGGAACGTGTTTGCTTAACAAAGCCTTAATTACTTGTCTGAGAAAGACATGAGCAACACGGTGATGTTATATGCTCCTCTATAATTAAATTGGAGTTCAGAACAACCTTATTGAGCACAAAGAACTAATTATCTCCATTATTACTCCTGGTTGACATTGTTGAGATTATCCTTATTGGCGTTGATATTTTTAATTAGTTTTTGCATGTTTCTTTATTGTCCTTTAATTTTTTCAGGGGGGGAAAAAGCTTGTTATTAGGTTTATCGAAGTCCCTCCCCGGCTTGGGGTCCTGATTAATATTGATTAATATACTTGAAAATTGACTTTTTAAGTTTATTTTATATTAAACCCGTCATACACACACATTTTTAACTAATTTTCTATTTATTGTAGTTCAAAACATCATGCTCGCCTAGGATACATTTTTAAAAAAAAAAATATTATGGTTATATATATATATATATATATATATATTATTTGACTTTTCCGATATACATTGTATTATTTCATTGATCTCATATGGATAGAGCTAAGCTAGCTACCTAGCTATAGTCTAAAGATTCCCCTCTATATCATAATTTTTCATTTTAAAAGTTTGCATGCACATATACATTTATCTTCGATATTTATACCACCTCATAAATGATAAATCTTACCATCACCCATATCCTTTAACTTTTAGATGTTCCCCAAGTTGAAGTGTCCGATACTCAAACAGTCAAACTATATCTAGATGCATTTGAGTGTTCCACAGGGAACAAAATCTAAACCTAAAATATCTGAATTATCAATGGTAAAAAAAAATTTCTTAATCAAGAGACACAAGAGAATAAAATCTAAAGAAAATCATAGTACTACTCAGTAGTGTGACAGACATAAAAAAGGGCAAGCTAGGTAGACTCCAGGGATTCACATGAATCTATCTCGGGATCTCTATATATCATATCATATCAGAGAGAGATCTCACAAAAGAGGTACTTGAACGCACAAGGCCACGTAAATATGTCAATAATTGAGTAATCATAATTTATTGCTTCGTATGTCCCATCGTACCAAATACCTTTATACATCAAAATGGTCTAGAGTTTCTCCACGATTCCATCATTTCAGTACCCTTCATCACAACCTGGAAAACCTAGAAAATTGAAAAAACTAATGTCCGGCCTGATATGATGGAAGAATTTTTTATAAAGGTGGAAGTGAAAATAAAGATGAGAGTGAGTTCTAAAGTTTATTTGATATGTCAATGGAAGTAAGGAATTTGTATTAAAATATTTATGTATAATGTAAAATGACCAATTTATCCTATACCCAAAATACCTAGCCACTAGCCCATAACGGCACAACCACCATAGAAGCAACCATTGGCCACCGTAGGACACACTAGTCATCCCAGAAACAATCATAATCCTCCATTTTTGCACAAAATATCAGCCATCAACAACGCAACTCGAAAAGCAAAAAAAAAAAAAAAAAAAAAAAAAAGGAAAGAAAGAAAGATCGACAAGCAAAAATCATAACCCATCGGAACTGTCGTCTTCCTCCTCTCAGTCACCATCATTTTGAACGTCATATTCAATGAAAGCTTATGCGACTAAACCACGAATCTACTGTTCCATAACACTGCATCATATGACATGAATCTTCGATTTGATGTGAACTCCTTTGACCATTAGAATCAACTATGCAAGTGATAGGACGACGCTTGTCCCCAATAACCACAGGATGCCTCTGTTGGCGATCTGCATGAACACGTTCAGGTGTTGAGACGATGAAGAAGGAATTGGTGCTAGGATTTCTTAGATTGATAAAATTGCAGATCTGAGGACTAAGAAATTTTTGGATATGAGTCGGTGATGGGTGATGATGGGAGCCACCGACAACCTCACTATCCTTTGCCATGGTTGTAGCTCGCCGTCGACGTATAAGGGAGGGAGAGGGAGGCTGTGAGTCGAGAAGAGAGAGATGAAGTACGGTCAATGCGTAAGAGGGGCAAAGTTGTCAAATAATAAAATGTATGAGGGTATAATGGTCCAAAAGTTTCATTTCCATTGAACTCATCACAGTTCTATAGGTCTATTTAAGGAATCCACTTTCATAATTTTTTATGGAAGTAAATTCAATGAGGAAGTGGATTCCAACATACCAAACAACACAGGATTCTGTTTCTTCAGCTTTAGTTCCCATGTACCAAACGGGGTATAAGTCTATATAAATATGAACATGCACGTGTGAATTAGGGTTTTTTTATGTAATGGATTTGATTTTTGGATGACGGGCGATCTTTGAGAGAAGAAAAAAGCGTAGAGGGAAGATCTTTGGAGGGGTCGAGGACATAATTAAAAGGGCTTTGGCTTATAATTGAAATGAGAAAGTGTGATACATTTGGTGCCACGATACTATATGTTAGTGAAGGTGACACGATGCAGAAAAATAAATGGGGCTGGATGCGCACACACACCAAGTCTGAGATGTCCATGTTCTATTCAGTACGACCTAGCTAGGTCCATGCATGAATGATTATTACCTCATGATTCTCAATCCAAGGCTTACATTAAACCACCAATATATATTATAACACTATTTTCTTCTCTCTCTCTCTCTCTCTCTCAAATTAAACCATGCACCAATAATGGATGGACCAGTGTGTGTGTGTGAAGAAAAAGCTGATAGTATAGAAAAATGTGTGTATGTGTTTTCTTATCTTCGAACTAATGGGTTGTGACTATAGAGGATGACGAAGTTCACTTGTCCTTCACACACAGCATTGTCATCCAATTATAAACAATATTGTGAAAGTATATTCGATCGCCACGCAACATTTATATAATGATGAAAGTGTTTGTCAGGTCCATATATCTAAGGGGACATGGTAGATACAGATTTCTGTCATGTTTAATTATTAATTCTGACGTTCTTATTAACGACGGCTGATGAATTGATGACAGTATTTTGGGAAATATTAATAATACTAGCTAATGGTTTAAAATAGACTTTAATATAGGTCACTTAGGGAGAAGTTTTCATGAACCAAATTATCATATATATCATTAGTCACAAACAAAAATATAGCATTAATAACCTTTTCCATCCCTACCATTTGTCAATTTATTTAAGATGTCCAACGCATATTAGATATCCAAAAACAGGAGAGAGGTGAGATGGATTTGAATCGGGTAAAGTTGAAATTTTATTAATTTAAAACAAATTAAATGAATTAGTTGCTCTGCTTTAATTTTAGTGAGGTATTTGAAAGTGAATTATACTACCTTTGGTCCTTTAGAAAATTAGTTTGTAATATCAATTGCATTACAGATTAAATCTTATATTAACTACAAGATGCAGTATTTTGGACAGAAAGAAGCATTGAGGAGCATGAGTTTAATACTCATTCGGGTCCTTGTTGTAAGACAGCTCTAACCAACTCATTAAGATCAATAAGAGGTAATTAAGTCATTAACTTGTTCTGAAAGAGCTATCCATATTTAATACTATAAATTACATTAGAAAAATTGTAGACACTACATTAAATAAAATTTTAAATAGGGACAATCTTAAAAAAAAAAAGTAATAATCAATATCTCACTCAGTAACTATAATTAGAGTCATCTATTTCTTCTTAAAGGCGTCTTTTAATGAAGAGGGGGTACTTGAGATATTTAAGACATCGTGTTAGCTAGGTCGAACTTATATGATGTTAATTAAAAAATGGTCATATAAAGAATACGATGAATTCATGGGATTGACATTGGAATTAGAAAGGGAGAATTCCTATATCTTCTTGCATAAACAATTTAATTAATTATTAAAAAGTTCTTTAACTTGTCAATTTTTGTCATGATCAATAGTCATTTCTTGTATTAAATCTTGTTACATACTGTTTTTTTGTTGTGGTAATTTTTAGCCGGGATAAAAATAGATTAGACCATTTTAAGGGCCTACAACTTAGCCTATTTGAGACTTGATAAAGCCTAACTTGTTTCCTTGTTTAGCAAAGAAGTTAGGTTATAGGCCTATTTAGAAGTTTAATTACTTAAATTGGTAAGACTTTTTTCCTTAAGGCCTGGTCGGCATGCCTGTAGGCCCCATCTGTTTAATATATATATATATATATATATATTAATTTGAGACTTTAACATACAGGCATAATATTTTATTTTACATAAAAATTAGGTCTCTTCTTTTAATTATATGTAGGCTTTAAATCCAAGTAAAACCTATGATTTTAAACATGTACTTTAAAATCTATCAAAAACTTACATTTATATAGTTTTTAGTAGGTTCAAAATCTATTAATGACCTTCAATACCTATAACATGAGGCATTTTTAAAGGATTATATTATTAGTAAGGCTTTTAATTAAAAAGGTTTTAGGCTTAGGCATGCCTTCTGAATACTTCGCTCAGGAGCCTAAAAAAACCTAAACTCGGATTCAAACCTAGGCTGAGGCTTCAAGTATCTGTAGCAGGTCAGGCTTGTTTAGCTAAAGTCAATCTCTATCCCTACTTTTTAGAGATGAGTCATGAGATAAACCAGCGGACCCGCAGCAGTAGGAATCCTCAGAGTGAAATGAGAATGAGAAAGTGGGATGGGAATGCAGAGGAACAGTAGGAAGCATAAAGAAGGGGGGGCCCCAAAGGGAGGCGCGTGGGATGTGAGCAGGCATGTGCGACTGTGCATATCTCTTGTTACCCCCACGTTTTCTGCTGTCTCTTCCTTCAAATATCATTCCCTCACATCACCTCATTCCCCTCCCTCCTCCTATTTTTTTCTAAAGACGTGAAAACTCTCACGGTTTCGGAATTACTACATGAACGATATGATGCATATCACTAATCTAAATGCTTGTGTGAACTGCTATTGATGCCCTAGTTTGTGGGACAATTTGAACATGTGAAGCGCAAGGAGCCAGGCGTCCTAAATCAAAGCAAGATTTATGGACCACCACCCCAATCTTTTTGAACGATGACCCATGTATTTAGTAGCTACCCTTTCTCTTTCTTAATTCAACCAATTCAATCAAATCACACTATGACAGATCTTTTGCATACAAAAAGTTGCTGTTGATAAAGTTTAATATTTGTGGAACCTGCTGGTAGTGGCATTTAGGCTCTTCTTATGCATTCAATATACTTGTAACCTCAAGCTATAATTAGTGTCTTCCCATTTAATTAAAAAAAAAAAAGAGGAATATTTGTGCAATCTGACTGGACTGAATTCTGACTAGTAATTAAAAGGGAAGGAAGAAGCAAGGCGTGTGAGGGTCTGAAATGTGGGAGCTTTGACGGCTCCAGCTGAGGAAAGAGAGCACAGGATCTATCACTAACAACGGACTATCTCTTCTTTATAGTTTTCAAAATTTCAAATCAACGAACTACTTTGTTTTTTTTCTTTCTTTTTTTAGTTTTAATTATTAGATCCATCTTTTTAAGCCTTTGATTTTTAGTGTAATTTTATTTTATCCGGTAAGCATTCCTCCTGTGTTGCTGCAATTTTCCATGGTTATAATGAAATCCAAACTTCTTAGATGGGCAAAACTGCTTTTAACCTTCTCTTTTTTTGCATCTCCTGTATGTGATTGTTGCTCTGTATCATTGAATCACATCAACATTGCTCCATATGCAAGAAAAATTTCTCAATGTTCTCTTCGTCCACTCAAACTTCAATGGCATCTTGGCAAACAATGATGAATTTTTTTTTTTTTTGGTTTTTAAGGGTTTTTTTTTGTCAAACTTCTTTATACCAACTTTTAGGTTTAATAACCGTGTTTTTGCATGCCCGAAGGTAAAACCAACCATCACCTCGGGGGGGGGGGGGGGGAGGAATAAATCTCTATAATTAATTTTGGTGCACAATAGTTAAAATAATAATTAGCTCTTCTTTGTTTTTTTTTATTATTAGTGCTTCTAAGGGAAATGCAGATCGAACCTGCTCTCCTCTCTCCTTTTAAGATCTTCTTATTTAAGGAAAAACAAAATAAAAACACCTATGAAAAAATTACTATACTTAATATATATACTCATATATTAACTTTTTTATGTAAAAACACCTAAGAACATTTATATATTAATTAGTTGAAACAAAACAAAAGTAATTATGGAAAGCGAGAACTTGTGTTATTTCTGATTAACTTAGACAACAACATCAATTCAATATAAATTATAGACTATAATAAGTTAAGATTTTAAATAATAAGAAGAACAAAATTGAGTTTATTCAAACCATATATTCAAAGTTTTTAAAAAAGCAAATAATAATCATAAAATTTGTGAACTCAGCGAGATCGCCAAAATACTGTTGGAAAATACACTGGACCTAATTAACACCAAATGTGAATCAAAAAAGACAAATCACTAAGTCGATATAAATGATTCCCTTTATATTTGCTTTTCACAAATCACGAGAGATCACTATTCCCTTCGCAAAAATTCCGAAAAGAAATGATAACAAAGCTCTCAAAAACATCAAATATGAAGAGCCTGGACCAAGACGCAACTTTATACACAAACATGAATTGATCATACAAAGTGGTTCACACATAGTGGAAGAAACTCATGCTAATATCTGCTTGACAAGACCCCATAGTTTCTTTTATCCTCAAAAACCATTTATAATACCAAACCCATAAGTTAATGATTGAGATTTTTTGGTAATCATGATCATTATTAAACTTTTGGGGCTGAAAGAAAAAATATATAGTGGGGTTTTGTTAGTCAAGCGTGAGAAATAAAGCTAAAAGTCGCATTAAGATGATGGATATACGATATAGCTAGTAGAGAATGTGATCATCATTAATTAAACTTGGCAGGCCCAGTGATTAGAACAAGTAGAGATTAGAGCATTAAGCATGCCTTTGCCAAATTTTCAATGATGATTATGTTGTCATCAGCATTATCTTCAGGTTAGTGTGTGTGAGGATAAGATGTTCTGGAACATAGTAGCCTCACACACCACAAAAAGGCTAAGGTAGAATTAATTAGCTTCTGTACTTAATTAAATGGACCTATGTATAAACCAAACTAGTTTCAATTGCTATGTTTATTTTTTTTAATTTATCAAGGGTATCCTTAAGTTACTATGAACTTGAAACTAATAAGTTTTTAGGCTTAGATGTAAAGCGTTTCACCTTTTAAAACAAGTGTGCTTTTTAGAACTCAAACTTGTATTCTCTATTTTACGAAAGTGAGGTTGCTTAAATTAAAGAAATGCTGTGGCACAATATTAAATTTAAATTTACGAGAATCATTCAATCTTTTCAAATGTTTAAATTGTGTAGAAAAAAATTTATTGAAGGAATATATACATGTATGTGTAAAGCATAGATCCTAAAAATAAGTAAGTTTGAGAGGGGTGTGCAACTTACAATTTGTAAATGTTATGATTTCATATAAATTTATATTTTAAATTGATATTGATAGTATTGGGTGACTCTGGTTTAAAAAAAAATTTATCATTATATAAGAGTACTTAATTTTCTAAATCTTGAGATCTCAATTTTACATAGTTTCTAAGACAAATGCAAATGCAACTTTTTTCATTTTTCCTTGTGTGTCTATGAGCCTTGAAAAGCATGTTTCCGTTGGGATAGGAAGCAGCACCAAAAATACGCTCTAAAGAATTATACATAATCAAGTTATATGAAGAAATTAAAGTGTTAAATTGCTGATTGAAAGTAGGCTTGGTTTGAAGTATGAGCACAACTACTCTCTGTATTCAACTTTGTACTGTTCCTTTTGACCTGAGTGTGTGACGCCACTTCACTATTGAGAGCTGTTTTACTTCTTGACCCTTCATTATTTTGCTCATTGTGCATAAACTTAGGCCAGCTTGTGTGAAAATCCTAAACACCAAGGTAAGCAAATGAGAAATTTTTAGATAAGCTGAGATTTGCTTGAGTTATTTGTAAGCTAGCGTAGAGTCATTTATTGTAATTTGACATTGTTATATACCAATAATGAAAAAATCTTTGAGATTATTTCTCAAAAAGACTAGACATAAGTAGAGAGGTTAAATAGTGTTTTGGGTTAGGCTACTTCAATTTGATTGATATTTTTAAATTTACCTTTTGAACTGAAGTGGTAACATGTTCTACACATCTACATTCATACATGCACACTTTTCTTTAATGCAGGGACTAAAACCTTGCCCTCAGTGAAGGGAACTCACTTTATCACGCACCAATTTTGATAAATTGTACGTTTTATAAGTGTACAAAGGACTTGCATAATACCAAAGTGCGATTCGTCAAGATGGCATTGGGTTTGATCCTTGGATAAGGGAAAAACTCTTGTTGGGATATCTTTACTCTCTTCAAGGGACTTCAGTGAGGTCTGGCCAAATTAGTCAAATTTACACTAATAGTTCCATTATATATATTCATAAAGAACATGCTTGTTTGGATCAACTTATTTTTATTTTGCACTATTGGAGGGTAAACGTGAAATAGAGCAGAGCATGACACAGGGAAAACATAGGGAAACAGAGCATGATGCAAGGCATGATGCTTGAACAGGGGATGACGGCTTGAAGGGGGTTGGTGAGGCACACCATTTCTGACCTTTGTAATATTTTAAGGAGTTTGGTTTCAGTATAAATAGGTCTAATGCCAATGTAATAAGATCATACATAAATTGAATAAACATATTTGAGATTGGTTCCTGTACCATTTTAGTATCAGAGTTGAGTTTCAAAGGGCCAAAGAGCGAAAAAGTGAGGAGTGGATGAGAAACAAAAACTTGAGAAAATAGAGGGTGTCGGATTTTCACTCTCGGAGCATTTTTTTTGAAGAAACTGACTTCACCATTATATTCAAAAGGCCGAAAAACCTAGGAATAGCCTCGGTCACCGCCGTGAAACATTTCCAAGCGCCTCCACGAACATCGCTGGAAAGTCGCTAGAATTTCATGTGTCGTCGCTTAAGTTCAGAGGTTGAAGATGATGATGTTATCAGCCATGTCATCCTGATCCATTGCGTTAGCGACATGTCAGCCACCCATTGACTGCCACATCAACAATTTCCGCCCTAAATCTTTCTGAAATTACATTTTGGCTCCAAATTTCTGCCAAATTACATTTTAGACCCCAAACCTTTCTAAAATTACATTTTGGCCCCATTTTTCTGCCAAAATTATATTTCAACCCCTAAGAGTTACTAAATTACATTTTTATCCCTATTTATCTATAAAATTTCCAGTTTTACCTCTTTCTTTTTCATAAACACCCATTCTAACCCTAATTGTCCAAAATTTCCAGTTTTACCCCCTTACTTTTCCATAAATGCCGATCGTACCCTTATACCCTTTCACCCTATACCTAATAACTGTGTTCTTTAAGTCCTAACCTCACAAAAATAATTCCAAAATGCCTCTGAGATGTAGAAACACCCATGAGATTGAGATGGACGAGATGAGACGTTGAATACAGGAACTGGAATCTACTGTACAAACACAGCAAGCCATGTTAGAATCTCGCAATGAATATCCAGAGGATGATTTGGATAACAACAGTTCGTCATCCATTGACTACCTCCACCATCCTCAACAACAACCATACTGCCTTAATGACATTAAGGTGGACATACCTGAATTTGAAGGAACACTTCAACTAGACGAATTCGTCGATTGACTTCAAACTATTGAGAGAGTTTTTGAATACAAAAAGATTCCCGATGAGCAAAAAGTCAAAATTGTCACCATTAAACTAAAGAAACATGCTTCCATATAGTGGGAGAATCTCAAGAAAAGGCGTGAAAGAGAAGGAAAAAGCAAGATCCGAATGTGGGACAAGATGCGACGTGAGCTCTCACACAAGTTTCTTCCTGAAAATTATTATCAAGATAACTTCCTTCAATTACATAATCTCCGTCAAAAGGCTATGTCTGTGGAAGAATATATGAGGGAATTTGAAAAACTCATGATGAAGTATGATATCCAAGAGAGGGAGGAGCAAATAATAGCTCGTTATCTCAGAGGGTTGAATACTAACATTTCCCATCTACTGCAGCTTCAACAATATTGGACTCTGGACGATGTCATTCGTCTAGCCATCCGTATCGAGAAGCAATTGCCTAAAAGGTTTTCATACCAACCGTCTTCCTCAACTAGAATTCCTTTTGATGGGCGTAAGCCACAAATGCCTCAGCCTAGCTCTTCAAGCAAACCACTACCAAAGGCCGCCAAGGAGTTTAGCTCCAATGCACCTAAGTGCTTTAAATGCTAAGGATTCGGTCATATCACTTCAGAATGTCCTAATCGCAGAATTGTTACTATTATTGAAGGGGAAACTTCTATAGTGTTTGAAGCTTAAGAGGAGCCCATGCCTGACAAAGAGCCAGTGTTTGATGAGGAACTAATTTTTAACGAAGAAGTCACTCCTGCTGATCACGGTGAATCACTTGTGATTAGAAGAAGCCTGCATACACAAATTGTGAAAGAAGAGCCTTAGCTACGTCACAATATTTTTTATACTCGCTGCACTACTCAAGGTAAAGTATGTGATGTCATTATTGACAATAGAAGTTTTGAAAATGTAGTCTCCAGCTATATGGTAGAAAAGTTGCAACTACCGACTCACAACCATCCGTACCCTTACAAGCTCCAATAGCTTAACCAGGACAGCGAGGTAAAAGTTTTGAAACATTGCCTTATTACTTTTTCTATTGGTAAAAGGTATCATGATGAAGCTTGATGTGATGTTGTTACTATGGATGCCTGTTATCTTCTTCTGGGGAGACCTTGGCAATATGATCGACATGCTTTGTACATGGTCATGCAAATACATATTCCTTCCAAAAGGATGGCGTGAAGATTTAGCTTGCACCGTTGCCGCCCAATAAGCACATTAAAGACAAAAATGAGTCCAAGCCAATAGTATCCTTAGTCGAGAAGTCACAACTAAAGTTGACTAAATCAGAAAGCCAAATTATGGGTTTTCTTCTATTGCTCGAGGTAGATAATGACACTATCATTCCACCAGAAGTTCAGCAGTTGTTAGCTGAGTTTTCTGATGTGATTCCAGATGACATTCCATCGGGACTACCACCTATGCGAGACATTCAACATGCCATGGATTTCATCCTAGGAGCAGTAATTCCTAACAAGCCAGCTTACAGGATGAGTCCCTAAGAACATGCTGAAGTGCAAAGACAAGTTGAAGAATTGCTGAAAAAGGGATTGATATGTGAAAGTGTCAGCCCATGTGCCGTACCTGTACTCTTGGTACCTAAGAAAGATGAAAAATGGAGAACGTGTGTAGATTATTGTGCACTCAACAAGATCACAATTAAGTATCGGTTTTCGATACCTAGGCTTGACGACATGCTCGACCAGTTATATGGCTATACTACCTTCTCTAATATTGATCTTCATAGCGGATATCATCAAATCCGAATTCGTCCTAGAGATGAATGGAAGACCGCTTTCAAAACCAGAGATGAGTTGTACGAATGGAATGTGATGCCATTTGGGTTGACAAATGTTCTTAGCACGTTTATGTGCCTAATGAACTAGGTCCTTCGCCCTTTCATTAGTAAGTTTATTGTTGTTTACTTTGAGGACATTCTTATCTACAACAAGAGCATATCAAATCACTTAGAGCACTTACGTCAAGTACTGCAAGCTCTTCGTGAACAGAAACTTTATGCAAATTTGAAGAAATGCACTTCTTGACAAGTGAAGTCATTTTCTGGGCTACATTATCATTGCAGAAGGTGTACAGGTTGACCCAAGTAAAATTGAAGCCATTAACAGTTGGCCACCTCTGCAATCTATCCAAGAAGTTCAGAGCTTCCATGGAGGAGCTTCCTTCTATAGGAGGTTCATTCAAAATTTTAGTTCCATTACCTCACCCCTTACGAATTGCATCAAGGGAGACAAGCTCCACTAGATAGAGAAGGCTCAGAAAAGTTTTGAAGAACTGAAGAAACGCTTGACAGAAACTCCTGTGCTAGCTCTTCCTAGTTTTGACAAAGTGTTTGAGGTCAGTTGTGATGCCTCTAATACCGGGATTGGTGCCGTTCTGAGTCAAGAAGGCTATCCAATTGCTTTCTTCAGTGAGAAACTTAACGATGCTAAGCTCAAATATTCTGCCTATGACAAAGAATTCTATGCCCTTGTCCGAGCTTTGCAACATTGGAGCCAATACCTGTTGCATAAAGAGTTTATTCTCTATTTTGACCATGAATCACTCAAGCATTTGAATTTTCAACAGAAGATCAATCAAAGGCATGCCGTTTAGAATGAAATGTTGAAGACCTATCCATTTTTACTCAAGCATAAGTCTGGTGTCCTAAATTCAGTAGTTGATGCGCTTAGTCACCGCCATGCTTTGTTAATGATTATGCAAACCAAAGTAGTGGGTTTTGAAACTATAAAAGAGTTGTACCAAGATGATCCTGATTTCCAGGGTGCCTGGAGTGCCACTAAATCTCAGCCATTTCAGGAGTATTATAGGGAAGAAGGATTTTTATTCAAAGGAAAAACCCTTTGCATTCCTCGTTGCTTACTTCGAGAATTGATAATTTAGGAAGCCCATGATGGAGGATTAGCTGGTCATTTCGGTAGAGATAAAATTGTGGCCTTAGTAAACGAGAACTTCTATTGACCAAAACTTGAACGAGATATAAACAAACATATCCAAATATGTAGAACATGCCATCTGACTAAATCCAAAAGCCAAAATACTGGGTTGTACATGCCGTTGCTAGTACCCAAAGCACCTTAGGAAGATGTGAGTATGGATTTTGTCCTTGGGTTACCTTGGACCCAGAGGCAAAAGGACTTTATAATGGTGGTTGTTGACCGTTTTTCAAAGATAGATCATTTCATCCCTTGCCAAAAGACTAATGATGCGGTTCAAGTTACAGATTTGTACTTTAAGGAGATTGTTCGTCTCCATGACATTCCAAAAACTGTCACTTCTGATAGAGACATCAAGTTTGTAAGCCATTTTTGGAGGACTTTATGGAAGAAGATGGGAACTAAGCTTTAGTTTAACAGTGCTAGCTATCCTCAAACTGATGGGCAAACAGAAGCTGTTAACATAATTCTTGAAAATCTTTTACGAAGCTTTGTTGGAAAGAACTTAAAGCAGTTGGATCTTATTCTTGCTTAAGTTGAATTTCCTTACAACAATTTAGTTAATCAAGCAACCGGAAAGTGTCCTTTTGAAGTTGTTTATGGTACCTGTCCTCTTAGCCCACTTGATTTGACACCATCATTTGATAAGCAACAATATAGTGTCAATGCGGCCTAATGGGCCAAGGAAATTAAGAAACTACATGAGTAGGTCTGTAATAGGATTCAGAAGCAGAGTTTGAAACTAAAGGCATAACGGGACAAGCATTTAAGGCAGCAAGTCTTTAATGTGGGAGATTTGGTCTGGATACATTTAAGAAAAGAACGTTTCCCTAAATAACCGAACGCCAAGTTGTCTCCACGAGCTGATGGCCCATTCAAGATTGTGTAGAAAATTAACAACATTGCCTAAAAAGTGGAATTTCCTTGTGCCTACAGTGTTTTAGCCACTTTCAATGTTGTGGATCTATCTCCATATATTGATGATGTTGATTCTGACTCGAGAACGAATCCTGACCAACCCAGGGAGAATGAAATAGAGTAGAGCATGACGCAAGGAAAACGTAGGGAAACAAAGCATGACGAAAGGCATGATGCTTGAACAAGGAATGACAGCCTGAAGGGGGTTGGTTAGGCACACCATTTCTGACCTTTATAATATTTTAACGAGTTTGGTGTCAGTATAAATAGGTCCAATGCCAATGTAATAAGATCATTCAGAAATTGAATAAACACATTTGAGATTGGTTCCTGTACCAAAACGTGTTGTAGAAATGTAAAACACTTATTTTTAGTGTTCTTAAACAAGCATAGAGTAATGCCTTTTGGGGATGATAGATAATTTTAATACTATGAAATTGTCTTCAATGGGCTGATTTGAGTGCAGAGTATAAATTGGGGCTGAGCATGAGGGGTTGGATTCCACAAGGTTGGGTATGAACCCATTAAGCTTTTAAAATAGAGGGAGAGAATGTAATGGATCTTTGGTGTTCTTAGTTATCACCTGTCAATCTTAGGTTTGACAGTTGATCATTCTCTGTTTCAATGCCAACAACTAATTTGTTTTGGGGATGCAGTTTTATTTCTGTTGATCATTAAGTGAAATTAAACAAAGTTGGCGCTGAAAGCATTACTTTTGTCTTTGTTTAACAAGAATTAAAACATGTGAACATTCCTTTAGTTCACCATAATGTTGGTTCTTTCAATTTAATTTTTGTTCAAGGAACTTGTTGGTAGACATCTAACTTTTGTAAGTGTAACCGAATGTTTCTGTTAGGAAATGCTGCTGCAGAATTCTGGGTGGAAAAAAAACGGAACTATACTTCGAAATCGGATAAGAAAGCTATGCTTTAAACAACAATGAGACCCTTTCACATCAAGGAAAAACAAAAATGCAAATCTGAACTATTTTGGGGGGGAAAAAAAAGAACTATTTTGATTCCACCATAGAACATGTTGAATTGCTCGGTATCTTGCAATGAGAACTCTATTTGGGTGGCAGAGCTTGTGCAATAAAAACAAGAGTGACGGCAATAAAGCATTCATCATCATAATTGAAACACTTCACAAAACCTCTTCATGTTTACCAACATTGCCTTCCTTGTGTTTTGATGATTCTGGTTCATTCTCATGTGCAAGATCATAGGTTGTATGGACACCTATAAATACATAGTACACAAGCATTATTGCAGAGCAAATCAGAAACCTCCAGAATGCCAAAGAACCTAATGATCCCAACAGAAAAACGTTCATTGCAATGGACAATGAAGGCAGCCATGGAACCAGTGGAACACCCCAAAGCTTCGGAGTTTTCTGTTTCGGAAGGAAAGCCAATACCAAAGTTGCCATAAACCAGATGATAGCAGATACCGAATAACCAATCCATCCTAGCTTATCTGAGCTCCAAAGTGCCGTTCCAACAGCAGAAGAACCAATAACAACACATAAGAGCACAAGAAGTTTGACGAAATCATTTTTTGATGTGCTATCCCTATCATAATATCTCCTCACCAGGAGAGCAACAGCCATAAGCATAAAGATGAACAGAGTGCTGAAAGAGAAAACACTGGACAAAACATCCAAACTAGAGAAAAGGGCAATAATTGCACTGCCTATGGAAATCAAAAGTGTAGCATTCACAGGGGTTCCAGTTTTCGGGTGAACACGGGCAAACAACGGTGGGATCATGTGAGATCTTGCAATCTGAGTTGTATATCTAGCTTGCCCTAGAGATCCAGCCAGCAAGCTTGTGGTCATTCCCTTCAATGCACATATACTCACAAGATACTTGGCCCAATTCATTCCAATTTTCACAAAGGCAACAGAATAGGGAGCATCCCTATCTATTAGAGTGTAGTTCTGCATCATTATGAGTCCCAAAGCCATTACACAATATATCACAGTAATCATAGTCATTGAACCAATCAAACCCACCGGTATATCCCTTGAAGGTTTTTTTGTTTCTTCAGCCATGGTTGCCACCATGTCAAAACCAGTGTAGGACCAAAACACTACTGCTGCAGCCTTAAATACTCCTTTTGCCCCAAATGGGACAAAAGGTACTAAGTTTGAAGTCTTGGCATGAATAAATGCGACAACCACTATGAAGCCAATAATAAATGTGGTAGCTATAGAACTAAGCCAATTCAGTATTGAAGTCCTTCTTGTTCCGGAGACAGCAATACCATTAGCAATTAAAAGCACCACAGCAGCCAAAGGATCTAACATGTTAAACCCCTTTTTGAAAGAATCCACTCGAATTCGGAGAAAATCAGGGTCGTCTTTGATCATAGAAGAGAAATACGATGTCCAAGACCGACCCAATCCAGCAGCACCGACGAGAGCTTCTAAGAATAGGTTTCCGGCGGCAATAAAGGCAACAAAATCACCCAATTCGATACGTAGGAAAGAAAACGAACCTCCGGCGACGGGGACTTCGACGGCGAATTCAGTGTAGCAGAAAGCGGAGAGCAAGGCGGAGAGGCCTGAAGCAGCGTAGGATAAGACAATTGCGGGTCCCGCATCGTCACGTGCTTCTTGGCCGGTGATGACGAAGATGCCGGATCCGACGACGGCGCCGAAGCTGAGCCACATCAGGTCCCACCATGTGAGGCACTTTCTCATCTCATTCTCGCTCGCCTTGGGTAGCTTGAGGAGTTCATATTCGTCGGTGGAGCGGTTGGTGAGGCGGTCCAAGAGGCGAGGGCATGTCTCCGACACGGCCTTCCGATAGGATTGGAGGCTATGCATGGAGTCTCCGGGGAAAAGATCGTGCTTGGTCCACCGCCAGTAACTACTACCGGCATCGTCGGAGGATGGTTCCGACATTTGCGTCCGCTCATCCATGGCGTACCAAGGAAGGGGAATACAGGAAGAACAGAGTTCTACAGATATTGGAACTGATGAAGAAGATAATAATTGAAATTGGTCAACGCAGCTGGACGATAAAACAGTAAAAATTCAATTCAATTTCAATGTGATTGGCGAGGTTTTCTGATTCTCTACCCATCTTATTATATCACCATTACGATCTGTTCATCTTTATTTTTAGGTATGGAATTAACTGGAAGATTATTTTAATCATCTTCATCATCACCATTAGTATTTTAAAATAATGCTTTCCCTTCCAACTTTGAACGAATCTTTTACTGTTTTTTGACAAAAAATATTAAATATACCTGATTGATATTTACTTTTGGAATAAAATTAAGGGTTAAGGGGCAAAACTAGCCACGAACTTTTGTTGAAAGTGCGTCCACCACCGTAAAGTCTTTTTTGGAGCAAAAGTGACTATGAAGTTTATAAAATGGTGCAACAGTGACAATTTTATTAAATCAGTGAACTTTGACCGTGAAAGGGGAGAAATTTGACTGTTAATGATGATATGGATGGTGACTTGGATTTGTTATATGCCATGTGTCAGTCTTTGTTGACCAATAGGCTGACATGTCAATAAGGGGGAAAAATGACCAAAAAAAAAAAAAAACCTTAAATCTGCCCTAAAATTAACCCTAATCAGCAAACATTTAGCTTGGAGGAGCTCTTGAAGAAGCTCGGTTGAGCGACAGCGACTAGTGACCCCACTTCCGATAACTCCATCCAACACGCCGAGAGTAGTGTTGGTGCCGGTACTGGAGGAGCTCTTGAAGAAGCTCGGTTTCGCTACATTCAATCTGTCGCTGTCGCTACATTCAATCCGATAACTACATTCTGTCGCTGCGAGAAATTTCATTTCCAGATCTGAACCTTATCTGAAACCTTAAATCATCCAGATCTTCGGCGACATTCAAACCGGAGACCATTTCCAGATCTTCAAACGCGAGAGGCAGACGAGCGACAGCGAGGAACTTGGGTTCGTGTCTGAACCTTAAATCTGAAACGAGACGCGAAAGTGGTCGTGTCTGTGAGAGGATCGGAAGCGACTGAGGAAGGCAGAAACCTTTTTGAATCTTGGGGTCGTGTCTGTGAAAGCATTGGAGCCCGAGAAAGCATTAGGTAAGCATCGTTTGGGGCCTAATAAGTTAATAGCAATGCTTTCCATTAATAAATACTACTGGCCTTCTGAAGTTTTCCAACGCTTTTTGCTTCTTTGATAAACAAGAGTGGCTATCAAGGACAACTGAAATAGAATGCAATTGTCAAATAGTGCATGTGAGCAGTTTTATTCTGGCATCATTAAGGTTTTCTATGCACACTCTGCTGTATGAATTTGATAGATCTTTGTAATATGAATTTAGGAGATTAGGGATAGCAAGAAGATTAGAGGGTTGAAGGGAAGAAGAATAGGGGGAATAAGAGAGAAGCACAGAGAGAGATAGAGAGAAGAGTTTCTGAAATAATTCTCTAGGAATGAATTACATGTCAAAAACTGTCAAATACAAGATCTTGTCTGCATAAATATATATATATACACGTACAGACACACACAGGCACATTTATTACTCACAGTAAAATCCATTGCTTACTGATCAGTTGTAATTAATGGCTCATATGTGTTTTTTTCCAATTCGTAGGTAAAATGGCATCTGATGGGGGGGGAATTGGCGATGAACAAGATGTAATTGACATGGATGATGCTGAGGAAAGTGATGACATTGTTTTTTTGGGATATGAAGAAGAACTTGGTGGTGGTATAGAAGAAATTTTACAAGAGAAAAGGAAGCACAAAGTGCATGAGGATAATAACAGTGAGGATGAGAGCTATGTGGCTACAAGTGATTGGTCTGATATAGAAGAAAGTGTTGTTGATGACTTTGAAGTGGGTGGGTTGGCTGAAGAGAATGGAAGTGACCATGATGATGAAGATTTGGGCCCCCAGTATGATAGCGGGCCTCCTAAACAGATCACAGTTGTTAGTCAGTGTAGGGATGGATCTTGTTGTAATCCCTTTTTCCAATTGGGCATGACTTTTCTGGATAAAGGGGAATTAAAGAGGGCTTTGGATAGGTATGCCATTAAGCTGGGAGTCAATTTAAGAATTTTAAGAAGTGATAAGAGGTCGGTGAGAGTGGTTTGTGAAGAAGGATGCCCCTTTGTCTTGTATGCTTCTAAGGATGGCTCAAATGTAGGGTTGAAGATAAAGACATTATACTATGAGCATAGCTGTGCAAGGGTGTACAAGAACCAAAGGGCCTCTGTTATGTGGTTGGCAGAACACTTTAAGCAGAAAGTGCAAGAGATGCCACAGTTCAAGATTAGTGAGATGCAGAAGGAGGTTGCTTCAGACTTGAAGGTGCATGTGAGTTTGCACAAGTGCAAGAGGGCGAAGAGGAAGATCATGCAAGAGTTGGAAGGGAGCTACATTGATGAGTTTGCAAAGTTAGAGGCGTATTGCAATGAACTAAGAATTTCAAACCGGGGATCAGATGTTAGTTCCCAGATAAGTGATGAGGCCTTAGAGCAAGGGAGAAGAGTATTCAGGAGGATGTATTTGTGTTTTAACGCATCAAAGGTATATTCCAATCTTTGTAATTTAATGCATTTAATGTCTGGTTTGTTAGAGTTTGTTTTGCTACTAGTTAGTGATATGCGTGATATGATTCAGATTGGCTGGAAACAAGGATGCAGACCCTTGATTGGGGTAGACGGCACATTTTTGAAAGGGAAAGCACGGGGGATTTTGCTAACTGCAGTGGGTATAGATGCAAATGATTCACTATACCCTTTAGCTTTTGGTTTGACCCAAAAAGAGAATTTCATGCAGTGGACTTGGTTTCTTCAGTGTATTAGAAGCTCTTTAGATCTGGGAGAAGGTGAGACCATCACAATGATATCAGACATGCAGAAGGTAACCTGTATAACTTAAGTAGATTTATTTCACTCTAATTTCATGTCATTTGTTGCTGTAACTGGCCTTATTTGGGTTTGTTTCATTGTGATTTTGTTTGAAAGGGTTTATGTCAAGCAGTAAGTGAAGTTTTCCCACATGCTGAGCACCGGTTTTGTGCAAGGCATATATATGCTAATTGGAGCAAAACATTCCGGGGAAATGAGATGAAGAAAAAATTCTTCTCTTGTGCTTGGAGTTCTTTCAAGGAACAGTTTAAAGATAATATCACTGCTCTTGGTGCCTTGAGTTCAGAAGCAGCTAGAATAGCCATGACTTACAATCCTAAAGCATGGGTAAGAGCTTATTTTTCATCTAGATCTAAGTCTTGGATGGTTGACAACAATATTAGTGAGTCTTTGAATGCATGGATTGATGAATATAGGTATCTCCCTGTTATTAGGATGTTTGATGGTATAAGGGTTAAAATGATGGGGAAATGGGCTGAGAGTGAGAACAATGCAAGGAATTGGAAAAGTGAGTACAGCCCAAAGTGTATAGAGATGTTTGAGGTTAATAGATACCTTGCTACAAGTTGTAGAGTTTTCTTTAATGGGGATCAAGGATATGAGGTGATTGAGGGACCGGATAGACACTCGGTATGGCTCAATAGGAACATGTGCACTTGTAGAGCATGGGATTTAACGGGAATCCCATGCCAACATGCAATAGTAGCTATGTATCATGCTAAAATTGATCCTAAAACACAAATTTCACACTACTTTCACAAGGAAACATACCTTGCTAGTTATAGAACAAAGCTGCAACCTGTGAGGGGCAAACAATTCTGGGATACCGAAAACTTCTCCCCTATGCAGCCTCCACCAATTGAATCCTTACCTGGCAGACCGCCTAAGAAAAGGGTCAGAACTGAAGAGGCACAGCGAAGGAGGAACAAATATGTCTCTATTCAAAATGAAGAACGAACACTAGTTGTGAGACCAGCAGGTCATCCCTCTCAAGCTGAAAAATTAAGCAAGAAAGGAAAGAGCAACAAATGTAGTGTTTGCCATAAGGAAGGTCACAACAAGTCTACGTGTAAAGAAGTAAGTATATTTGTATTCAATTGTTCATTTTTTGTGGCAAATCAACTTGTTTTGTAATAATTGTACCTAAACACAATTTGTGTGTCTGTTTAGGCTGCATCATCAAGCACTCCTCGACAAAGACACTCACAGCCATCTCAGCCATCCTCACAGCCATTTCAGGCTACACCGCCACCCTCACAGCCATCTCAGCAGCCGCCACCACCCTCACAGCCATCTCAGCAATCACAAAGACACTCACAGCCATCTCAGCAGCCACGAAGACACTCACAGCCCTCTCAGCAGATTAACTCAGCAAGGGAAAAATGTGTTTACAAACCAAGAACACCATGTGGGATGGGTATAAGTTATGATGAAGTGACGGGCACAACTGTTTATAATGTAACAAATCCATTTTCCCTTCCTTTATAATGTGCTTATGCCATTTGCACGTGGTCTAACTTGTTCCCTAATTGTTTATGCAGCCTGGTCTCAGTTCAGAAGTTGTCATTGAAGAGGGTACTGCACAAGAGTATATGCATCAATATTCTGACCCTCAAATCAAATTTCCCATTCCTAAGGAGAGTGAATTCAGAAATTCTATGGGTGCAAGCTTAAGTGCCGCTGAAGGTTCAAGGAAGATTCAATTTACCGGTGAAGGTAACAATGTGCCTCCACCTACTGACCTTCCATTTACACCACCAGGCCTTCAATGGAGGGGACAACCTTGTGTCACAACCTCCCAACTATTGGCAAAGAGGCATCGCATGATTACAAGGATCAGCAACAACACAAAAAATATTTAGTGATCAAATATATAGATAGCTTTTTGAATGTATTAAATGGCAACTTATTGAGACCATTTCTCTGATCCTTATCAAATTCCCTTATTATTGGGAACGTTTTGTAAATATTTGATGGCATTGGGACCATTTTCTGATGGATGCCGTGGGATATCTTAGGTTCCTTTAGTATGAATTAAGTTCTTTTTGTATGAATTGAATGTCATTGAGACACATGCAGGTCTCTTAGATTCTGTGTAAGATATGCAACAGGTTGTTTTTGTAAGTAGTGACAACACTTTATGCAATGATTAATGCTATGGATCAAATTCTGAGTTGAATTCTTTTCGTTTGATGCTGTTAATATTGACAGATTTATCAAGTTGGGAAATTTATAGCATCTATTGTAATTGAAAGGTTTTTAGATTTGACATTTGTTGTTGTAAAAGAAGCTACAATTATGCCTCTCAACCTTGTAACTTGTAACAGGCCCCATTTTTAAAAAAACCACCGCATAAATTTTTAGGGCAGATTTAAGGTTTTTTTTTTTTTTTGGGGGTCATTTTTCCCCCTTATTGACATGTCAGCCTATTGGTCAACAAAGACTGACACATGGCATATAACAAATCCAAGTCACCATCCACATCATCATTAACAGTCAAATTTCTCCCCTTTCACGGTCAAAGTTCACTGATTTAATAAAATTGTCACTGTTGCACCATTTTATAAACTTCATAGTCACTTTTGCTCCAAAAAAGACTTTACGGTGGTGGACGCACTTTCAACAAAAGTTCGTGGCTAGTTTTGCCCCTTAACCCTAAAATTAATTGAGATCCTGCCATTGAGATAATTGGGAATGCATCAAGTGTTGTATCGCTTCCACATTCATTTTTTACTGTTAACCATATACATTTCTATTTATTTGTGGGAGTATGGGTCATGAAATCAAGTTTAAAAACACGTGTTGAGTTATATGTAAATTCGTGTTAGTTTTAAATTTAAATAAATTCATGAGTTTATAAATTAAGTTTACCTTTTTTATATCTTTAGTTTATAAAATTATGTTAACTCACCATTAAACTCATGTTAATTTTTTAATTTTAATCATGCTCAATGGCCTTATATAAATTTTATAAATTTCTTGACTACATATAATAAATTATAAATGCTGATGAATTTAATTTTAATTATTTGGATTTAAAATATATTTAAATCAAATTATTGTTATTTTTATAGGGTAAAAGTGCGTCTAACACAGTAAAAAAAATTTTGGAGGAGCACCAAGCATCCTAAAACATTTAAGAGTGTAATTTTGCCCCTAATATAATAAAAAAGATTAATGTGCGAATTTGTTTTGGAAATTTTCACTAAGAAGTAATATTATCCAAAAAGTGTTAAAGTGGAGTAATATTACCCTTTTCCATTAAAAAGTTAACTGTCAACATTAATTTTTAACTGTTAATATTAGTTTTTTTAATGATATGGGGTAATATGCATTTTAAAACTTTCAGAGTGATATTGAGTTTGAAAAAATTTACAGGGCAACATTACTATTCAATAAAAACTTTAAAGATAAGTTTATACCTTATTCCTAATAAAAATGGAGCAATCTCATCCTCACACTAACACCACTCTAACTCCGTTCCCGTTAACTTTCATGACAGCTGGGCAAAAATTTGTGTGTTCTAAATGACACGCAATGTTTCGATGGTTGGTGAAGGCACCGTTCATGTTCTTCTTCGTTGACTGAACCATGGATGATGGAGGCATATCATAGGAGACATCGAATGGTTCGCTCAGAATACTGGTTTTAAATCTTTTCTTGTTTTCATCCATTAATTCTCTCTGTTTTTTTCTTTTACCATTTTTTACTTAACCTGATATTTCCTTTTTTGACCCCCAATGATCGGGATTATAGAGCTGGTAGCTTGGGTGGGTTAAGGATGAAGTATCCCACGTAGTCCTTAGAGTCTTAGGGTTTGTTTGAGAATGCGGTGAAAAAGTATGTTTATAAAACTCTTCTCATAAATTTATCTTATATACCATAAATCGCGTTGGAAAAGTAATTTTTACGTTAATCTAATAGGCACTTAACATCATATGCTCCAATCCTCCAATTTTTGGATTTGCTTCACCATCAATCGCCTCCTTTGCCGTCATCATGTCTCATTTTATAAAAAAAAAAAATTATGCCCATCACTCATGAGAGATAACAGAGTTAGGATGGCTATTAGGTTAGGTCAAGGGTGAGATGCTTATATTATGGATAAAATGACAGCCCTAAATATTTAAGGGTGTTTGGATGCCTCTTTACCTTTTTTTTTTTTTAATATTTTAATTATATATTATTAATATCTATTTAACGATAAAAATAAACTCTTACGAGTTTATGATTCGAGTCTATGTTATTGTTACGAGTTTATTTAAACTTACGAGTTTGACAACCCTGCTTCATATTGTAGTTAGTATAAGACATATGTACTTAATTTGATCAGATTAAGAAAATCAATTAAGTTAGTTAATATGACACGTATTTTTTAAACTATCCTAATTATCTTCCTTAATTCTCTCATTCGCTTTTCTCTTTGATTATTGTTAAAAGAGTATCAATAGGGGCTAAATTAAAAAAAGATTAACAAATAGAATGATAAAACTATGTCTTATATTTATGACCAAGATCAACTTTCTGATTATGTCTTATATTAAGAATAGGAGAGAGTAAACTTTTGTATAATGAATTATTTAATAATTTACTAGTTTTGATCCACACGCATAGTTAGCATTATATTTTAAAATTTGAAAGTAATAAATCTGACCGAAAATATAATTAATCAATCAACGATAAAATACACATCTGACACTGTTAAGTATTCATAGTAAAAAAAAAACAGATACTGTTAAGTATTGTTAAATATGCCACAAATCATAATCAGAAGTTAATCTGTCATATTTGTGAAGTTAAAAGAATAATTCAAGTTTTTCCGCTCATTTTTTTTTTTATGTTTTTTGAAAATGATATAAAATTAAGATTTAAAGATTTCCTGAAATTTACTTACATTCGTCGTTTATTTAATTTCATGCTCACTATGAGGATTTTTACTAAGGTTATAATCAGATGTGGCATACAACCCAGTGAAAAACCATACTTCGGCTAACATGTCCAAAATAGTAGGGTAGGTGAAGCCAGCCCTTACTAAAAATGTGCGAAATATAAAAATAAAAGTATAGTTCGAGCCTCCTAAATCTGACCGACTTAGCACAAACGGGCTTTTTTTTTTTTTTTTTAAATCACTGTGTTTCTGATTTTTTGAAAATTGGGGTATTTGGGTTAGTATTTTGGTAACTGAACTTTTTTTTAAAAGCAGCTTTAAAAAGAAGCTCAAAAGTCAAACAAAAATCATTTTTACTATAACCAATCCAAACACAAATCACATTTACAATCTGATTTTTATTTTATCCGACTTTTGTAAGAATCAGACTAAAAATAAACCACTTCTGCTACCGCTAACCCAAAAACCCATCATTAAAAAGTAAAGCTTTTCAAGAGACATTAACGAGTCTAATCTGGCAAACGATGACATGGTAAGAACGTGACGGGAAAATAGATCGACAATCATTTTTTAACCAAGAAAAAGAAGGCATCCCTTTCAAACTTGGCAGATTATTCCTGTAATGCATTGTATAATACGATAAATAATACAATATCTAATCATCAGAGAGAACCAAGAAACTAGAAACATTGTAAAATTTTACATTTCACTGTCTCATCATAAGCATATTTGGTTCTAGACATGCCTGATAACCAATGAGCTTATGAAGAAATGACACCTTTAGAAGGAAACAGAGATTAAGCCCAAGAAATGTCACTGTCATCTTTACAATTTTCAATAACCAAAAAAAAGGGTGGGGGGTATGTTTAGAAGAGCTAAATATACCTCAATCAACTAAAAATTGAAAATTTTGAGGCATAGCACCTACTCCATCTACAACTTGCAGAATTTTTCAAGAGCTAGGGTTCATAATGACTGTAAGTCCTGGCAATGGGGTTAGTACTCCCATAATATGCATACCTACCACAGTCGCCACCATTTGAAAGAGGCTCAATCGAAGAACGGCCGGCCCTTTTTGACTGGTTCATTCGCCGTGACCATTCGAGTTGATGGCTTGGCAAATCGGTGATCAGTGGAGGATGGATTGACAAGTTGGTCTCAAATGCCTGACCATTCTGGGGAACGAATCTGGTTAATGGCCTACTACGTAAGAACTTCCTGTGACAAACAGAATTTCTGGAATTCTCTGTGGTGTAATTGAAGATAGAAGAAAATTGATCCAAATTGCATGCATCACCATAATCCACTGTACTGAAGGAGTCCCGGGTACTCTCAGTCGTGAAAGAGGCCTCGTCTGAGCTGGTGAAAAGCGACCAATCACTAGAATTAGCATCTGAAAACTCTCTGCCATTGTTTTCGGTGTAAGTTTCTGTGACCGGCAAAAAGTTTCTATTGGTACTTCTTTGAAGGGTGCCATTAGAAGTATCAACATAGTGAGTGGTGCTTTCAGGTCTAGCATTGTGTGAAGGCTCAGGTACTTGTCTGCCATCTCTTATGTGTCCTGATTTAGAAGGCTTGTGGGATTCTACTGAGAATGGCTTCAAACAGCTGGGAACTTGTTGCTGTACGACCTTCCCTGAAAATGGCGATTGAGATCGAGGGCTCGACCTATGAAAGATTAAGCAAGCAAATAGTGCAATTAATTCCTGAAACTCTGCACCTAGTTCATGAGGAAGCAAGATTATAAACCATTATGAGTTTGTAACAGAATCTCTACCTCATGTAAAATAAGATATAAGCTCCTTCTAACATCACTTGACTAATTAGCACCGGCTGAACCTGATAATAGAGCATTATAATACGAGAAATCAACCCAATTAACATATACTGGAATATATATATATATATATAATAAAAAAAATTAATGCCAATGAGTTAGGTTCCTTCTGAACAACAAACTTTTAATTCCAAAGTTGAGACAAAAGTATAGGTCACAGTCACATCTAGGATGGTATGTGCTTATTATTGGTTTGAACAAGGCATTATAACATATAGTTGTCAGAATCTAATCCGTCAATATCTTGTTATTCAGAAAAACTTCTCATCTATAGATAATATACAAAATACTGTTACACAGGGAATAATAATAAGCATCATAGGTCTCTCTTTGCTTCTGTTTAACAATATATAAAGAATTAATTAAGCATCTCAAAATTCAAAACTACCCAAAAAACATGCTTTGGTATGTTTTGGATATAGTACATAGGCAGGAACCATGAAGGAGGATCTTATGAATGGTCAATGTGAACATTCAGCAAAAGCACAATCTTTAATCCAACAGCTTTATTGCAACCTCATTTTCTCCACACGATATGTAACACATTAAAGTTCATAAAAATCTGAACTCACTCATCGACTTTCATGATTGACCTTTTCCAAACATATATGAAAAGAAGATTGGGAAAAAGAAATAGTCAAGGAAGAAAAATGTTGGGCAATAAAAAGGAGTTAAATACACAGAACCACTTATAACATGCAGAGAGCAAACAAGGCAACAGACTTACTTCAGTATCGTCTATCCTGAACCAATTTCCTTGCAGATCTTTCACATATGAAACATAATGTCCAGAGAAAGATGCATTTAGTGTGTCCAGGTGCACAACAACAGCGTAAAGCATGTAAAGTGGAGGACTATCCCCCTTTCCCGTCATGAAAGGAATCATATCCAGCATTTCAGGAAAACTTATGCACTTGTTAATTTTTCCATATCTTCCTTCCTGATGATGCAGGACCAAAGCAGGATATTGAAATGGGTTAACATATGGAAAGGGAAAGAATTTAGATACAATCAGATATTTAATAAGAATGAGACCGGATATTCAAGAATGAAACACCAAACCGTGTAATTTTTTATCGAATGGAAAAGCAACACAATTTACACAATGATCCAACATTATCCATGTAATACCTGAAATCTTTTCAAGACAATTGTGAGGATGTTTGGGGCCTCATGTATGCTGAGTTTCTTTCTAGCACGAACATATGCAGTGCACCTTGTCACAAATATTAAAAAAGACCGATGAGCTTCTAAAGTTGAAAGTGACAGATCTAAAGGTCTCATCACTCTCTTTTCCAGCCTCTCTTCCTCTCTTTCTTCATTATGATTTGATATAACCAATTATGTTACATGCAATGCAATAGTAAATACAAAAATGAGATTATCAGACCTTCCACATTTGTACATATTTTCTCCATCCAAGTCTTCAGGGGATGTAAATTGTGTCAGCGCATCTTCCAAAGATTCGACCCAACCCAATATCTCCAGTGTTAGATCCATAATGTTCTCATATCGTTCTGATTCATGATTACAATTCAAACATTTCACCTATAGTCACGAAATGGCAATGTCATCAAACATTCAAAAACATTGCTGCCCATAAAAACTTGCAACTAGAGGAAAAAGAAACTTGATAAGGAAGATAAATGTGTTGCAAACACCTTGGATTGAAGACGGCCACCAAAAGTGTGTTGTATGAAAGTTGTTTCTTGAAGTCTAGGATCAACCCTTTTCTCACCACCAAGTCCCTCCAAGCATATAGATTGCATTGATGCAATTAGAAGCCTACAAAAACAATGCCCTCAGTTGTACATTAACTAACTATAATTTAAGACCTTATTATTATATTTCAGTATACAACAGAGAATTATATCGACAAAAGCACAAAACTAATTATCAAAGAATTAATGAGAATAGCATAAAAAGATGTTTGGAGAGGAAATTAGTATCCCTTAAACATGTGAATGCTAAAAACAAATTGACCAGCTTATCCAAAATACCTTAAAAATTCATGGGCATCTTCTTGACTTCCATCACCCATTTGGGAATTTATGCTTCTCATATGCCAAAGTATCCTGCTAGGAGATAAAGGGCCCCCGTTTTCTCTTAAAATCATGATCTGTTGCTCTAACTCACACATGAGACACCAATCTTTTGTACAACCTGGCAACAAGATAAAAAATAAACACGTTTCCCAGGAAAGTGACCATTCTTTTTTAAGTAATTTATATTTATATTTGTAATAATTTTGAAGAGGGAGAAATATTGTACATACAGGCTTTTGAATGTGACCCACAAAGAAAATAGATGACAAGAGGCTTTGTGCAAGTTAAGCATTGCAAGACAGCATTAGCATAGCAACTGCAAAATAAAGATATAGAAATTTATCACTATCCCATAATATTCTAAAATTAAATTGGAAACTCTAGATTTAGTTTGTTTTATACTTTTATTGATAGACATCTTATTTTATATTTGATATGTTTGTTTAAGACTCAAATTTGTCGTAAGCACACATTCCAACCCTACACCCACACCCTAAAATTTAGAAATTGTCGTATCACACATATTGTATCATGTCAATATGTGTGCCCATATAAGTGCTTCAAGGGCAGCCCCCTTGTATTAACAAAAAGTACAAGTGACATGTCTATCATGTAATAATCATTTCTATTGATCTTCCTCACATTTCTATGATTTGTTGGATTATGCTAGTAATACCTGTTTCCACAATTTACAAGGCCCCTGGGGTATATACCAAATACCTCGCTCTGGAAAAACCGTACAAACACATCATAAGGAAACAGCATCTGAAACATCAAGAAATTTCATAAGTTTACAAATCAAGGCCTTAGTAACATGTTCTTGAGCAGGAGACTGATTAAAGAAATTAAAATTTGGTCCCATCCGCAGAAAACTTACCTTCATCGTCTTGGACCCGTCTCCACTGCCTTCTGAGGTGGTCATCACAGTATGTTTTGCTGACTTCCTCAGACCAATCATTTTCCTTATTCCAATGCTAGCAGCTCCATTGCTAGCCTGTGAAGGTATGGTGTTCCTGATCCCAGAAACTCCTGCAGGATCAATAAGGATTTCTTTGAGATGAACTTGGTATCATTAAACAATGCCAAATGAGGAGTACCATACACGCTATCAATAGTGAATTAGAATTACAAAAATCATATAATATAGTGAATAAAAAAACATTTTTCTACTGTACTAACTTGGTTCATCAGCAGTTTGCCCTTCCATCTCCATTTCCGGGCAAAATAAATCAATTGATGCCTTCAATTGTGATTTAGGACATTTAGTTTTGGGAGGGCGGGATGATTTTTTAGCTTTTATGCTTCCTTTAATTGTCATTTCACATGGGCATTTGGCTTGTTCTGCTTCATCAGAAGGACAATTTACCCCCTTGACAACTTTTCCTCCATTGGTAGCATCATCTATTTGAAATTGATCCAATAGTTCACCAGCAACTGCTACATTTGATGAACTTGAGTGTCCCAGATCGTTTCTTGGGCTAAAAGCATTTCCAAGTTGATTTTGATAATTATCATCCTCACGCATTGCGCTCCTTGAGGCATTTTGTCCACTTATATAGACCTCACTAGCATTAACCTTCTTAGCTTTTTCTTCTTCCTTTACAGCATAGTCATTATTTTTTAACTACAGCAACAATTTAGCATGATAATTAGACATAAAAACACTATCATTTTAGAAAATGTTTTACCAATGGAATATCAAAGTTAAACAAGCAGACCTTCTGTCTTACAAACACCTCTTTTGATGCCACAACGGAGGAGGGTGAACTAGTAGCTTTACATCCGGAGGAATTGGTAGAAGAATCATATGTGGTCTCACTGTTTCTTCTACGCGTTTCTCTATTGGATTTATGGGAGGTTTTTCTCTCAAAGGCAGAGACATGAGAATTATTAAAGAGAGCACAATTTTCCATAGCAGGAGAAGTGATGCCAATAGGTGGGAGGACCAAATTTTCTGAAGGTGAGTTGTCATTCAAAGTACCCACCAAATTCTGAGCACAGAACTGAGAGTTCATATTTTCATAACATAAGCCACCCATGTGACTGAATTCATCAACTGAAACAGCTAGAGGAGATGAATTTAATTTATGAGTTTCCAAAAGTTGACATTCATGCTTGTGAGCGTGCCTCCAATGAAGTATTTGACAATTCCCAGAGCTGCAAACCAATTTAAAGTTTGAGTTTTGAGAAACAAAATCTGAAGATAAAAAAAAGAATGTTTTCTGCATACATGACAATAATAGGAGATTTTTCAAGCAGAAAATCAAATATAAAATCTATTCATGCCTAAGTATGGAAGTTTACTATCATTCACCAAATCTAAATACAAACAGCCGTCTTGTACAACATGACCACAACAGGAAAGCTCGATAGTTGCTAAACTAGGAGAGAGGAAGCTCCCTTTATTCAAAAAAAAAAAAAGAAAAGAAAAGAAACAAAAGAGGCATTAAATTTGAGAGAAGCACATACTATTTATTTGTTCGTAAATTTTGTAATATTTTCTAATACATATTGAAAACAATTTCACATGGAATTTAACTATGAAAAAATGTATCATTTTTCACGTTCCTTGGAGAGGTAAGCGACCAATTTTATCCATTTCTTTACCTCTCTATGAATTGTATGTTTGCAACGGCAGGGACAGAATTTTTTTTAATTCCAATCGACCAGGTGTGTTGTGATTATTCCTTTAGTATCCATTGATTTCTTATATAGAAGGCACTGAAGTGAGTAAAGTGATAAGAAAAAAGATCACAAAACTCCAAATGACCTGATTCCAATGCTTGTCTCTTCAACCTTTTAGAAAATATCAAAAAGCAGAAAGCTCTAGGGAAATAAAATGTAAGAAACTCAAATAAAAAAAGTTCAAAAAGGAGAGGAGGCAACCTATTTTACAACTATTAAGCATGATTTCCTTGTCTAGTGGTAATTTCACATCCATTGGTGAAGTTTAGCAGTTACAGACAACGAAAGAACATTCCCATTGGAATGCACTGGTTCCCAGACAACCATCTTTAGACAAATGTTCATTGATATGAATTCCAAACATGCTTGAAACTTGTGTCTGAAAGTATTAGGGGCGACAGAAAATAAAATTGCTTTAGCAACAAACATCAGGTAAACAAATTACCAATATCTAACAGTCTTGCATCTGGAGCACCGGGTTTTTGCCGGAGCAGAACACCTGGCACACACATGAAGTCCAACCATTGTAGAAGAAACAGGAGGAACAACATCAGAAATAGCCATTTCCTCTACTCTGTTAGCTTCTTCAGCAGCCAATTGCGCAAGTAAACTTATCCTATCCCTCTTCTTCGCAGCCTCACTCCATTTTCCAAGTAAGAAATAAGTAACCAAAGGGAGTACAACTAAAACCACAAACAGGACAGGTATATCAGATTCCCGCGGTTCGAGCATGTCCCCACCAGCTTACTCATGTCCAGTTTCGCCGTAAATCACTGATCAGAAAATGAGTCCAAGTAAATGACATCCAGATGAACCGCAACTTCGAGGTGATACAAGTCATGGACCACCATCCAAACCTGTCAAGTTTTTTGTCCTTAATTTTGATGGACTAGGGTTACACAAAACCAAAGCAAATAATTCATTTATAAGGTTGACCAAAAATAAAAATAAAGTTGATTTGCCAACTAGTTGTACTGATGTAAGACTTTTTACTTGTGAATGGTGTATGATGTATGCTTGTTAGAACTAGAATTGAATAAAGGAATACAGGCCTTAAACTTGCTGATTTAAGCCCAAGCATGCGTATAATTAAAAACAATATCAGTTGGTTTAAGCGAAAATGAAAAGACGAAGTTGAAACCGACAAGCTGCATTTCATCATTAAGCATCCTGAGCAGTTACCTCATAAAAGATTCCAGTCTTGCGAATTCTTTCACATCATGAAATTAATCGTTCATCAAGGAACACAACGAAAAATCAGAAATATTTATCACGACTGCTCACCAGGTCTGCGAAACAAGGAAAAACAATTAATCTTACTAAATAACATATCAATAATACACAAAAGACGGCAACAGCTAGAGTAATGATTGCAAATAAAAAAATACACTAGAACAGACGAAACTTCCCCTAAACGCACACCCATTACTCAAATTTTTAATTCAACAAACACCCATTTGCCACAAGCATACAAATTTCACAATTTTGCAAAGAAGAATGACGATTTTATGAAAAGAAACCAGCTGAACCAACCTAAAGTTTCCCGAGCTACAAAATTCAGCTCCACAAACTGGTCTCACATTCAACATAGAAGCAAGAAAACTAGCCCAAATCTCCGAAACGAATGAGAGAAACCCAGAAAAGATGAAGCATTTCCCAACCGAGATTCAAGTACAAGAAAGTACAGGATAAAAAGCAAAGCAAGTCAAGTCGAAAACTTTGAACGAAAACTCACAGTCAATAATGCAACCAGAGCGAAATCCACAAGAAAACTTGGTGCTCCAGTGCGTTCTCCTCCTCCGCCTCCTTCAAAAGATTCTTTGATTCCCAAGCCAGACTTCTTCACCAAGAACAGCTTGCTTCCCAGCAGCGTCCGCTTCACTCTCAGAACTTAGCACCCTGTTGTCCTCTGTAAAATTTTTTAACATTCGGGATTTGTAAGATCTCATCAGTGAGACCCGAAGAAAGGGTACAAAATCAAGGCCCGTACACGTGGCACTGGGTTACTTGATGGAAAGTATACAAGCCGGTGGGCCCTACAGCTAGGAAAGAGGTGAGAGATTGGGGAAATGAATGCGGACCGTAGGATCGAGTGATGATGGAATGAGAGTGTATGGTTGTTAGGAGTGAGAGAGACATGATAACATAGTAGTCAGAAAGAAAGCAACGAGCGGTGATGTTTGTGAAGGGGGGTGGGACCCAGGGGATGATGTTCCCAATAATTTCCAGCAAGTGCCACGTGTACGGATGATCACATTAATAAGAGTATAATTGTTGGTCAGACCAGGAATTTGATTTCCTTTTGAATTGTCTAAGATTATAATATTCAACTTTTTGATGCAGCCTCATGTGAGACCTCGTGACCCTTCTTAGCTCCGATTGTCTCAATGTCAGTCGCCAGAGAAAATGTTCACATTGTTATATGTGACAATATTCATTCATTTGATTCTTACTCTTACATTTTTTTTAGAAAAATGTAACCCCCATAAAAAAATTAAGAAAAAAACAAGAATTGTTTGTGAGTGGCTTCCATATGTTTTATATTTTTTTAATAAAAATGGATATTATCCCGAAAAATAAAGGAAATGTCTCTACGAAGATCTGAGTAAACAAACAGCATTGATTGACAGAAGAATTGTTTCTTAATATAAATTTTATAATATGCATTCAATTACAAATTTGTTTGAAAAACAAAACGGCAGTCAAACGGGACATATTGACCTCAGTGATTGGTATAAATATATGCAAATGTGGACCAAATTGACTCGGTGATACTAAAATAATTGTCTCCTGACACAGATTTACGAGACTGAAATAACTGGAGGTACACTAAATGTGCGTATTTAGTTTCATATTGATTCCAACAGTTTTCAAAATACTTGATAACCCAATAGTGCAAAAGGGTTGGATCTAAGTATTTAATAATTAGAGTTATTAAGAAAAGAATAATATTTTAGGGAAGGAACTACTTGGTAGGTGGTGGGTGGAAAAAGTGAAAGAGAGTCTAATTCTGGGATACCCACACAAAGAGGGGTCACTATCAGCGCATTAAAAAGAAGAAGGGGGCATATGAAGTGGGCTCTTTGACGTACTGTCCTGTAAATGCTATCTTCCCCACCTTTAGCCAATTCTAATGTTTTCCTTATTCCCTTTTCTGTTTTTGTTTATTTAACTTGTCTCTCTCTTTTCACCATCCTCCTTTTCTTTTTCTTTCTCAAAAATCTTGGTTCTTGTTCAATACTAGTACTAGCTAATTAAATTCAGGCAACAAAGCACTACAAAAATGCACTTCCCTAACCCCTAATCTCCTGCACTGTATGGCTTTCAAGTCAGTATGTCGGTAACATTGGCCCCTTGCAAATAATATACTACGCACCCGTGATTAATATGCAATTCTATTTGTAGTATAGTTTATATTACAAATGGTATCTTATATTTAGGATTGGATAAAAAAAGAGAGGCTTAATGTATAAAGCTCCCACCAGATGAATATGAGGAAGGATAAATGTATGCAATCTTATCTCCGAATGTGGAGAGGTCATTTCCAAGATTTAAAAGTTCCTTAATATTTGTATAGATTAATAACATGAAAGTTCTCTTGTAAATATAAGTCAAGAGTTTGATTCTGTTTATAACCTTAGACCATTAATCCTTATCCCTTTAAGTAAAAAAACATGTATGAAGTTTCAACTTGATGTTTATATCCAAGACAGAATACAGAACTTTTACACTTATATATAGGTATATTAAAAAAAGACATTAAAAAATGTGATCATATGTACTATCTGCTGTCCATACATGATTTTTATAGGGAAAATCGCTAGTAAATACTAAATAGTGAAGTTAATTGTTACTTGCCACCAACAACCACAGGGTACTGAATTGTCATTAATATTGAACATAAAAAGACTAAAAAACCCTTAGTTTGACAAGACGATTTTAGGCGGGAGTTTAGAGAAAATGCACAAATGCTCAGTGTTTTGCAACCCTAAGGCTATGTTGATCCCTTTTTTGTTTGTTTGGTGAGAAATTTCAGGCAAAGCCCTTCTTCCGCTCCGAACCTTCAACGAATCCCTTTTTCCTCTTCCATTTTCGAACCTTCAGCGAATCCCTTCTTCCTTTTCCATTTTCGACATTGTTCAGCGTCTCCTCAGCTGTCTCGTTAGGTTGTCTCCTCAGCCGCCATCAAGCTCGTGTCGTTCGGCAACGTCATCTCGAGCTTCTCCTCCAGCGGTGGCCGCCGTCGCCACCTAGTCCTCAAGCGACCGTCGCTTGCTCCTCCAACCTTACTGCCTCCCTCATTCAGGTAAGGTTACTTCCTTTTCCAGAGATAGCTTTGATTGATGTTTATTCTATCGTTAGGGATACATACTGGAGCAATTAGATAGATGTCTTGGAGCAATTAAAAATACCTGCAACTTGAACTTGATTTCTCTAACAATGTCGAAAAGTTCCCTATAGGCAGACCTCAGAATGTGAAAGGTCTAAAGCAATCAATGACTTGAAAACAGAACCTGAGAATGTGTTGTTTGTTGTTTTGGGGGAAAAATTGGACAACTATTATTATGTAGGTTTATCACAAAAACAGAAAAATTACAGCAGCATATAGGAGATACGTCCTGGAAGTTTTATATAAATAGGAACATAAGGTGTGCCCGTGAAATAATTTTCATGCACCCTAGAATGAATATTCTGTATACATAAATTACATCATTAGTGGTCCTGGATAACATCTGTTTGTACCAAGAAACAGTTTACTAAAATAAAGCAATATTCATTAGTTCTCACTTCTCAGCCTAAAACTGCAAAAGTGCAAAATAAAATTTAGACTTCTCACTTATAAGAAATCAAGATCACAGTTCTAGTGCAATATACAATTTATCTAAAGGATGTCAGCGTTGGAATTATCAAATGTTTACTTGAGACTTGTATTATCCCCAATTGCTGAGCTCAATCACTCTACTTTCAAAATGAGAGGATCGTACTGATTCTGAATACTATACATACAAGTTTGGCATTTGAGTTCCACTGAATGGATTCTTTTTCTTTCTCAAAAATCTTGGTTCTTGTTCAATACTAGTGCTAACTAATTAAATTCAGGCAACAAAGCACTACAAAAATGCACTTCCCTAACCCCTAATCTCCTGCACTGTATGGCTTTCGAGTCAGTATGTCGGTAACATTGGCCCCTTGCAAATAATATATTACACACCCGTGATTAATATGCAAGTCTATTTGTAGTATAATTTATATTATAAACGATATTTTATATTTAGGATTGGATAAAAAAAAAGAGGCTTAATGCATAAAGTTTCCACCAGATGGATATGAGGAAAGAGAAATGTATGCAACCTTATCTCCAAATGTGAAGAGGCTATTTTCAAGATTTAAAAGTTCCTTAATATTCGTATAGCTTAATAACATTAAAGTTCTCTTACAATTGTAAGTCAAGAGTTTGATTCTGTTTGTAACCTTAGACCATTAATCCTTATCCCTTTAAGTAAAAAAACATCTATGAAGTTTCAACTTGATGTTTTTATATCCAAGACAAAAAACCATGGTTTGTGAACCTTGATCGGATCGGAAACTGCCAAACCGGCTGGAAAACCGGTCCGGTTTGCCTCTGAACCGAAGTCACCAGGTCAACTCGGTTTGACCCAGCTAACCCGGCCTGACTCAGTTGGGTTAGAGAGTCAGACCCGGGTCACTAGTTTCTTCTTCTTCTTTTTTTCTAAATGCTGAAGAAGCGACGTTTTTTTTTTAAAAAAAAACCTCAATGGCTAAACCAACGAACCTCTATCTTCGCTTTCTCAATTCAATTCTCGCTTCTCACTCTCAGCACCTCACTCCGTCTTCTCTTCTCAGCACCTCCGTCTCAAGCCCTCTCCCTCTGTCCTCTGTCTCAAACCCTCTCCCTTCGTCCTCCGTCTTCATCTCAGACCCTCTCCCTCGGTCCAAGGTTGTGGTGCCGCCATCGAACTCAAAGGTCGCCGTCTTAGTCCGGAATGGGTCGCTGGTTACAGAGCTCAAAGGTTGCTAATATCTCTTGAAGATTTATTAATAAATTGTTGCTTATCTTCATAGTTTCCAGATATTTAGAAATTTAAAATTTGTGACTTGGTTTTTCTTTGATAAATCTGGAAAATTTTAGTTGTTTCCCTTACTATATAATACAATAGTTGATTAATAGATATCCTTAGTTTTACTTTCTGTCGTTGCCATTTGGTTTGGCATTCCTACTGTAAGTATTGCTCTATTGGTTGAAATTATGTTTTAATTTTTTATAGCTCACTAGTCTAAGCCCGATTTTACTCCAGTCTGACCCACTGACCCTTGACCCAATTCCCTCACCGGTTCAGTGACCGGTCCGGGTTTCAGAACCTTATAAAAAACAGAACTTTTACACTTATATATAGGTATATTAAAAAAAGACATTAAAAAATATGATCATATGTACTATCTGCTGTCCATACATAATTTTTATACTAATATTTTTTTTCCTCAAATGCAATATATGCCCGTGGAATAAAGGAATAGCGACAACTAATGTCTTCATAAGGTTATTACTAACTTAAGATCTCATCACAACTTCCCAAATTCAATACTCATATTCAGTACTGAACATCTTTAAAAAGTCTTGATCTAGTATTAACGTTCTTATTACGAAGTCCTTAGTTGTTATTCTCCCCTATGACACACACAAGAATTTAAATATGCTTATCTCATACAGTAATCCAACTACAACCTGGACTTTTCTTAATTCCTTTCAAGTTCTTGGTGATTCTGACTCGGTTCCCCTCAACCTCTTTCCCAGAAACAGAATACAAGTTTGACATCACTACATAAGGATTTGCATTAGAAGGTTCCATTTCAATAATAGATTGTGCTGCAAGCTTGGCAATGTCAATACGTGAATAGGTCTTGCTTGCCCCAAGAACAGCCCCCCAAACACCAGAATGAGGTTTCATTGGCATTGACCGTATCAATTCAACTGCTTCATCTAGCAACCCTGCACGGCCGAGGAGATCGACCAAGCACGCGTAGTGGTCAAGTCCTGGTTCAATTCCATATTCAGATTTCATAGAGTTGAAGTAATTCCATCCTTCTTGTACCAATCCTGCGTGAGCGCAGGCTGAAAGAACAGCAAGGAAAGTAACATGGTTGGGTTCAGGGCCTTCACACTGCATTTTCTTGTAGATTTTAATGGCTTCTTCACCAAAGCCATTTTGGGCAAACCCATTAATGACTGAATTGAAAGAAACAATGTTTGGTTCAGTGATGTCTGTGAAGATCCTGTAGGCAGCACTGGCATTCCCACATTTGGAATACATTGATACAAGAGAATTTTGTACAGATAAATCATATTCTAAGTTCGTCTTCAAAATATTCGTATGAATTTGCATTCCTTGGTTCAGTATCCCCAAAGCAGCTGAAGCTGATAGAACACTGCTAAGTGTTAAAGGATTTGGTCTGCATCCCCCTCGAAGCATCTGAACATACCAATGCAAAGCTTTCTCATATTGTGCATTCTTCACAAATCCAGAAATAATGGCAGTCCAGACAATATCATCTTTCTCCGGCGACATTTCAAATAGCTCGATGGCCTTTTGAACTCTTCCATTGTTACAGAATCCAGTGATCATGGCTGTCCAAGAAATCAAGTCTTTCTCTGGCATATTAAGGAAAAGCCTGTAAGCTGCTTCTATTTCATCGTTATGAACATATCCAGAGATTAAGGAATTCCAATAAACTATGTCCTTTTTGCTTATGGAGCTGAATATTCTGTTTGCCATGTCCATGCAACCGAATGTGCAATACATAGTTACAATGGTGTTACTCAGAACATCATCAAATTCAAATCCCAAGCGTGAAACCAACCCATGTATTTGCAATGCCTCTCGAATCCTACCACAACTACCGCAAGCTTTCAGCATTATAGTCATGGTTGTGGAATTAACTTCAACCAGATTTTCCCTTCTCATATTTAAAAACAAATCAAACCCATATTTAAAGCATCCTTTTTTCATGTACCCATCAATCATTGCACTCCAAGAAACCACGTTTCTCTCAGGCATTCTATCAAACAAGTTTCTAGCATCAACAATCCTCCCATCTCTGCACAAACCATCAATCATGGAAGTCCAAGAAAACACGTCCCTCTCGGTCATGCTCACAAAAACCCGTAACGCCTCATTGATCCTATCAATCTTCAAAAACCCAATTATCAATGCATTCGAACAAGCTGGATCCCGCAACTCTAACGGTGCCTCAGAGTACAATTTTTCAGCCTCACGGAACATTCTTGCACGAACAAAACCAGTAATCATAGCAGCATATGAAACGGCGTTGCGTTCATGCATCAAAGAAAACAACCTATAAGCTTCATGTATATTACATCCATTACGTATATAAGCAGAAATCATGGCATTATAGGAAGCAGTTGTTCTTTCGGGCATTTCCTCAAACACTTTGCGAGCATTTGCAATCTGTCCATTTTCCGAATAAGCAGTGAGCATAGCAGTCCAAGAGACATTACTCTTTCTGGCCATCCTACTAAATATTGACTCTGCCTCCTTGATATTACCGTTTCTTCCATTTTTGGTGATCTGAGAATTCCAGTATGCGATCAATTTGTTGCCTTTAACCCTTTTCGCATGAGTATGAACAGATTTGGATATCATATCTGAGGGAAGCTAATCATAGAAATTGAATGCTCTAGTTGATAGAATCGCTGGAAAATAAGCTCCTTTAGCATGTCTGGGTTGGAGACGATAACTCAATTACGAAGAGATACAGCTGGAACTGAAATATCAGAGTTGAATATCTAGAACTCAGAGGAAAGCTGACTTTGTGGTGCGAAGCAGGACATCCTTCTCTTCATATATTTCCTCCACAAAACCGCTACTACTTCTTTATCTCCTTCTCACTTTATGATCCAATTACAAGTAACAGTTTCCCACCACAAGAAACCAGTTTTAACAGCTCAGTATCATATGACCAAAAGCCTGGGGTGCGGTGTTGATGAGAAAGAAGAAAGAGATTGATCGCGACTACCCCTAAAGCCAAGTTCCAATTTGAAGACCACAATGAGGTGAGCGGTGGAGGGAGGTTTCCTTGGGGGCAAAAGAGGTATTTGGAAAATATCACAGGAACAATGGAAAATATTCAATTTCGGGACTGAATTTCTTCTACCCCAATACTACTGCATAACAAACATAACGGGCTTGATAAATAACAACTTTGAAGTTTGAAAATATTCATAAACATAATGTTTTTTTGGCCTGAATCAAGGAATAGGGAATATTCGAAATAAAAGTTGTAAAGCCTGCAAGTTTATGAAGTTTCTTTGGCTCTAATTCCTAGTCATTACATGACATGTGTGCGCTCCCTTCCTTCGCCTGCGCGTTTCTTTCCGTGTTGCATCAATTCTTTGCTTCTTATATATTCTTAACTTAATTCTTAATAATACGTTTGTATGTATAACTGTATATAATGCAACACTCAAGAAACCTAAAAGCTTCTACTGTTGGCCAACCAAGCAGATTAGGAGTGTGCCTCTATTCATACTCATAGCTCTCTATACGTTCTTCATTTCTAAACATTCCCCTGTTTGTGAGAGCATCCTTTATTGAAATTTAAAGTGAGATCAAATTAATGTAAACTGCTTTGTGTATATTTATAGATCATTATAAATTTTGTGTCTTGTATTGATAATCACAAATCCCTACATTCCAACCAATGTCATGAGGAGGAAGGAACAATCTTCATTTTTTTTTTTTTTGTGTTTGAATGAGAAATGCATTTACTAAATATTAAAACAGCATGTAAATATTTTAGTCATGTAATGAAACAAAAATATAATTTTCCTCCCCCAATTTGGAGAGATAAGGATTAAGAGGGCAGGGCAGGAAAAATTTCAAACCTTCTTATAGGAACAAGATATGGGGAGCTCATTTCCCTAAAAATGGTGAATTACAGAGAGTGTGTGTGTTCTTCATTAACTACAGCTTATTGATTTTCTTGCTTCCTAGAAAATGTGTGTCTGCATTTGTGTGCGGCATGTCTTGGGAACTGTATGGAAACTCTTTTTGACTGCTGAAGTGAATAAGCTTTTGTGCCTATAAACGGTCAATTAAAGTAGTAAAGTTTAGCCATTTTAAACTAGCTTAAATGATACTCATCCTCTGATTTTTAATATCAGACATATTTACCTAATTTGATTAGATTAAGAAAGTTAGTTAAATTGGTTAATATGACATATATTTTTTAAAATACCATAGTCATCTTTCCTAATTCCATCCTTCCCTCTTCTCCTTGACTATTATTAAGGGAGCATCATTAGGGTTAAATTAAGAAAAAATTAATAAATATGAAAACTATATTTTATATTTAGGACCAAGATCAACTCCCTAAAATTATCTTATGTTAACGACCAGAGGAGTAAAAGATTTAAATAGGATGTGGGTTTAAACTCTAGTAACAAAAATATAAATAGCATTATTTGTTCTGTTTCCTTGCAACAAAAAATTAATAGGATCTATTTTTGCTCTATTCTCTCTAACAGTGAATGTAAAATTTTGACGTTGTAAATGTTATGAATTATGATTACTTTAATAAATATAGCTTTGCTTTCCTTCTCTGTTTCTCTATCCACCATTGTTGGTATTCTTGAAGTGAGCTTTGGTGATCTTAAAAAAAGGAATGGTTCTATATATACACACTGCAAGAGCAGAAGTATGGTTGTTGCCAAACATTTGGATCGTGGGGTCAAGATGTTACTGAATAATGTAGAGGACTTGTACTTGGCTAATTTAAAGGGTGTTACAAGTGTCCTTTACCATTTGAATGCAGAAGGATTCCCACAATTGAAGCTCCTCTGTATTCAAAACAGCGACGAGATCAAGTGCATCATTGATTCAACAGAGAGGATTAACCTTTGTCCTGCTTTCATGAACTTGGAGTCTTTAGTTCTTTGTAATCTAATCAATATGGAGAAGATTAGCCACGGCTCATTTCCAATTAAGTCCTTTGCCAAACTCAAAAAGTTATTAAGGTCATGGAATGTGAATGGTTCAGAAATCTTTGTGTTTATGAAATGGTTAGGGACCTATGCCAACTTGTTGAAGTGGAAATTTCTCAGTGTAAATCAATGACTGAAATAATAGTTGCAGATGATGATTAGGAATTTGACAAGCTAAAGCTTCCCTAACTAAGATCTCTTGCTCTGACTTGGTTACCAATGCTTGCTAGTTTATATTCCAAGTCACTGCCAAATAATATGCAATCCAGAATAAGTGTTGCCAAATACAAGGATGGTTTTTCCATTCCACCTGCAATGTTTGATGAAAAGGTACACCAATGACTTATCAGTACTTTACTCATTACAATATTACACATAAGTGCAAAGTGCATACAGTTTTTGTAACATTAGATATGTGCTTTACATTAACTTATTTGATTAGGAAGTAAAGCCTGCTTTGGCTTACCTTAGTGATGTCCTTTGTTCTTCATCCTTTGTAGAATGCTACACTAACTATATTTATTATATGTACAAATAGATTGAATTGCCAAACTTGGAGAGTTTAAACCTGTCTTCCCTCAACTTGAAGATCATATGGGATGATCAACTTTCAGCACATTCTTGCATCCAAAATTTGACAACTTTGAGCATTGAAAACTGTGTGAACCTAAAGCATCTGTTCTCATACTCTGTGGCTAGAGGTCTTGTCAAACTTTAATATCTGAAGATTACTAGATGCAAAGGATTGGAGGAGTTATTTGTCCCGGAGACGAAGATAAGCCATATTCCTAACACTACCTGACAAATAAGGAATGAAGAGGTATTCATACTGGGCTTGGTTTATTATTGTTGACTGGGCATTCCATCATAAAATTTTAAGCAAGTAATGAATTGAATTTTTCAGCCTACATTCCCAAGATTGGAGACATTAGTGATATCTGACATGGATGGCCTGAAGTCAGTATGGAAAACTCAAATGGCACCAAATTCCTTTGGCAAGTTGAAAAAAATGGAAATTTCATTCATTCTGTAAAAAGTTGTCCATTCTATTTCCGTCTTATGTCCAAAGTCATTTGAGTAATTTGAAGACACTGATTGTAACGGATTGTGATGCAATGAAAGTCATATTGGAAATACAAGGGCCAAATTCAGTTACTACAAGCTATAGAAGACTTGCAAACGAACTGAGAACTTTGACTCTGAAACGTCTTACAAAACTGAATCATGTCTTTCCCCTTTCGCTGGTTAGAGAGCTTCTGCAACTCCAAGTATTTCATGTGGCAAATTCTGGGGTAGAGAGTAAATATCTCTGACCAGTAAAGATGTTACAAGGGTTTGCAATGGTCAGCTTTCTCATGGGGATTTCTACTCTGTAAAAGCTCTTGAGTTGCAATGCTTCCATAATGAGTCAGACAAATTCCCATTTAGTTTCCTTCGAATATTTCACAATCTTAAAAGTCTTACAGTGTCTTGCTCTCTCTTCCAAGAGATATTCTCTAGTGAAATCTCTGATAATGAGTTTATTGAGACAGATATAAAGTTGAAAAGCACAGGCAAAGAAAAATCCAATATGCAGCCTATTCAAAGTCACAGAACTTCAGGAGGACAAAATTTTGCCAGTTTGACGAATGATTTTACTTCCCCACTGCAACTCCAAAATTTGGTTACCTTATTTATATACAAGTGCGATGCATTGATAAACCTTATGACTTTCTCAACAGCCAGATGTTTCTTGAGTCTCAAGAAACTGACTATTATGATTGTAAGGTGATTGAGGAAATTGTGATCAGCGACGAGGGTGGTGACGGTGAGATCCTTCATGAAGCTAGAGCGTTTGGAGTTGTATAGATTATCAAATCTCACAAGCTTTTGCAAAGGGAATCCCAGCTTCAGGTTTCCACTAATGAGAACAATATATGTGGTAGAATGCCCAAAGATGAGGACTTTCTCTAAGGGGGTCTTAAGCACACCAATGCTGAGAACAGTGAGAATGACATGGGAAAGAGACGGTGAATGGCATTGGCATGGAGACCTCAATACTACGATAGGAAAAATTTTCAAGGGAACGGTAATATCTGCTTCATCCATATCTCATGACCTTCAAATTGTAAAAATCGACAGTATTTTTTACCTTTTTTACTTTCTTACACTTCATTCAAATGCTTGTGTCTGTTGAATATCCAGAATGCTGAGGAAGTCTTGATTTCTAAAGACTGAAGCAGGCGGCTACGTTTAACTGGCCTACTCATTTCTTGGGAACAAGAATTTACCTGATTCCTGCAAGAACTTGCCACTTGACATGTCCTTTTGTTTTTACAAGAACCTATTCTTACAGCCTCTGTGGGGTTATCAATCTATTAATATGTCTATATATTTTTTGATTTTCAATCATAGAAATTTCAACTTCAGTACTCAGTAGCATGTATGAGTCTAGTAAATATGTATACATATTATTAAGAACGGTGCGTGGACAATTGCACGTCCAATTACTACAGATGGAAGACACAATCATGCTGTGAGTTACATTAGTACTTGAACAGCGACCAAATGCAAAGTATGGAAGAAGCGAATTCGTTAATCATGTTGTATTGCTCATAATTCTATTTAGTTCAGGGATATCAAGGCAAGTGCAAAGAACAGAGTTCAATTTATCAAAAGATCAAATTATATTGCATATATTTATTTAAGAGTCCAAACATGTACATAAGATTTGAGACAAACTAATGGATCATTTCAAAGTTATTACCATGCTGTTATTCCAATAAAGACGAGAATAATTATTTTGTGTATCTTTCATTCCTTAATCCTGTTCAAGTTCTTTACACGTTTCAAAACTTGTTCGCTCGATGGAAGAACTCAACTTTCCACTGCAGCCTAAGCAACAACTAGCAAGTATTTGACAAAACCCATGACTGTTGCAAAACCCAAACCCACTCAGAATTCCTGCATGAAGGGCTAATTAGTAATTACAACCATAACCTATATTCTCCAGTACTCTCAAAACATCCACTGGGATGACTGTACAAACGGGGAAATCAATAAAGCTAAGAAATTATGGGAAAGATACATACAATGGCTAAGACATTCATTTCATATCTGTTACGTGCCACCACTCACGCTGTCATGATCTGTTTCAACATAATCTTGTGAAGATTTCTCAGGGCTGCCATGCTTTAAAGGCTCTTCTTCAATACCCGGCTTCTTTATCAGAACCTCATTGCCCAAAGTAGCGTCAGGCGAACGTGTCTGAGCCACATTCTCACTGGGATTGAAGGGGTCATTGTTGAAAGAAACGACCTTGGAAGCAACGGGAATTCTTCCATCTATGGGTGATTGAACTGAAGGGGAATCATCATCAGAAGAGTCAGAATCTTCTGAGATTCTTGTTTCAAGTACCCCCGGTGAGTCAACTTCAGATTTTCTTGATTTATGGGAAAGCACATGCTTTAGGCCACGGGCTGATTTCCCTGCTGCATGCTTCAGCATATTTTTTGCCTTATCTTTGGCAGTTCCCTTGTCTGGGTTCTCTGAGCCATTTCTTTCAGCGGATGTTCCTTCAGCGGATGTTCCTTCTATCTGAACCTTACCAGGGGCAAACCCAGAAATGTTATCCTCCATAACAAAGTTCACACCAATCTTTTTGGCATTCTCAGCTTTAATGTTTGCCTGTGAATATGGAACAGCCTCTCCAACACTACATGTTGATGTCGGTGTTGGAGGCTCATTCTTTGGGCCCCTTCGAAATACTGACCCAATCTTGTGCAGTCCCTTCCTAATTGATTTCATTCTGTGTTTATCCTCTGGATTATCATCAGGACTGCTGCTGTCATTGTTCAAGGATCCAGAAGCCGCTGAATTAAAACTTCCACATAAATCATTAGGCTCCCTGTGAATTTCAGTATCAAGGCGTCGGTTCCTTCCTTTTCTAGGTTCCCATGTTTGGGACACTTCACTACCTGGTTGATGAACCCAAATTCCGGTCTCCTTTTGCCCTTCAACATCTATAGGCTCATAGTTATCTGCAACTTTTTGGGATTTGTCTGACGAAACAGAAGAGAATGAACTTTTATTATCAGTCTCATTTGCAAAGGAATTCCTTTTCTTTTCAGCATCCATTGCTTCCTTGTCACATGTTTTATCAACCTCCTGAAAGATTATAGAGAAAAAGATGAAATCAAACAAAGGATCGGTGTCCAAATAAATAGGAGCAACTCAACGTTTCTAAGACAGACTAAAATCTGTTTTTATTTCCCTTCATTTTTCTTTTTGTTTATTCGTTATTTGAATTTGAATTCTGCTTTATCAAATACTACATAAAGAATCATAATAAAGTGGAAAGAAAAAGATACCTTAGCATTGTCTTCAAGAATAGTTATAGCCAGGTGCAACCTCCCAGTTTTAACTTTCTGAAGAGATAACCACATATCATGTCTCTGGCCACCCCTCAAATCGCTGAGGTTGACAGAGCAGTTTCTGTAGACAGCAAAACGTTCAATTAGCCTATAAAAATGAGTAGTGACAGTGACTTGACAAGAGATCAAAGTAAACATATCCACAATAAGGAAAGTACTTGAAAGGCAAGAAAAGACTGAACCAAGTGATGGGAAACAAATTTTTAAATGAAAAGTATTATCACAATCTCATGTAAAACTGAAACACCGAACATTCAGAATCCACTTAATAGATCATTAATTGGAAGCTATGAAATATTAGGTGTCAGGGACAGATACAGAATCCAGAGTTGTATATCTGGAACCACCAATCACAGAAATCATGGTTGCAGTAAGTCAGTCCACAAACGAAAGCTAATAAAATGGAAATACCACACAAAGCGAAATGGTTCTCAGGTGATTGTTTGATTGCCAGAGATCTCACCAAATGCCGAGATATGTAAATTTAGAAAAATCAAGCACAAATAGATAAATGTCAACTAGTCAAGACCAACTTAAAATAATTCTATCAAGTTCAAAAAGAGAAACAAACCCGAGGCTATCATCATAAAAGCGGTCCTTGTCAGAAACTGCAATAGCCAACTCATTAGCACATTCCCACGTTACAATGGGGATTTTAAATTCTTCTAGCCATTTTGGATTAAGAGTTTTCCTTTGAATCTTTGTCCTGAATCTGTAGCCACCTAAATGACCTTTTACATATGGATCTGCAAACCCTGAAATATGATATAATTTTCACAAATGAGAAAAAATAATAGGCAGACAGGAAATCCACATAATTTTCATAAATGAAGAGATGACCATTTAGATCCGATGCCTTCATGTCAAATCCTTCAATAACTTCTACAAGGGCATAAGCAACAGGCTCCTTCTCATTGACGGAGAACCAAGGCTCTGCAACATTGGGAATTGTGGATGCATGAGCGTGGCGTGTGCTTAAGAATGCAAAAATATATGTCAAATGCATACCATATGTTAATATTAGTTTAGTAACTAAAAATTTACCCACAATGTAAAACCTTGAGTGTGTCATGCAGAATGTGATGTGACGTGATTTGGTACAGATAATAACAAAACCCAGATTAATGGCAAGAACTCTAATGACATTAGAAGTTTCTCCAAAACCATTTCACTAACCAAACCCTCGTATATAACCAAAATATGACTAACTGCAACCCAAGTTTTAACATAATGATAACCAAAATGCCTGCTTTGAGTGACTAAGCCCACCCCAAGATTTTTTTTTTTTGGGGGGGGGGGGTGTTGTGGTTTGGAAAATTGTTTTTAGCAAACAAATCAATATGTTTAAGTCTATGAAGCAGAAGTAGAATTCAAGCTGTACCCATGATGGACACAGGTATTCTTTGGGTAGTTCATCACCCCTAAAAGTAATGAATAAATATAAGTCAAGTCAGGCCTACATACGAATGCATAAGCATAAATAAGGGTGATTTACCAGGCTGAGGTGAAGCAAATTTCTCGACATCAACAACCAGCATATTGGGCTGCAATATTTATTAACATATAAATATAAATATAAAATTGCAAAAAAATAACTATACAGCAAGAATGGGATTTCAACATTAGAAACTACTAGAGAAAGAAGAAATGAAGAATTCCAAGACACTTGTATATGTTTATCAAATGATTTTAACACATCATCAGGCCACAAATCACTGCAAAACAAAGTTATCATAAAAGCACTAACTTCACCTCCACAAGAGTCTGTTCAAACGCGACAGACAAAAGCTTATCCTGATAAAAAGAAAAATTAAGAAAAAATAATCACAGTGAGCAAATAAATAAAAATGAGCAAGAGTGGGCGAGGGAATAGAGATGAAAAGAAAACAAAACAATTCTGAAAAATATTGGAAAAAAATGCAAGGTACACTTACTAGCCATCCGGCAATCCCAGGAACTTCTGTCACATCAAGCCCATGAGTAAATATAGGCTTAACAGTCATTTGGAAGTATGGAGGTTCAACAAAGCATACACGCAAACGACTAAGGAAAGGCCATGTTTGGCGAAATTTTACCCCAACCAAAACCTGAAGCAGAGGGAAAAAGAGACAAAACAGAAATTCAAATTTTATTATATTTCTCTTCACCGCATGTTGGAAGTAATTTCGAATTAGAATATATGAAAAGCCAACAAACCATGCTCATAGATCTGCATTTCAACTAAAACAGTGTTTCAAATCATTTGAAACTCAAAGGACATAGATACCAAAGCTTTTATTGCTATTGCTCACTAGAGAATGATTAAAAAGAATTAACTTAAAACTGTGCATGACAAAAATTAATAACTGACAGTATAAATACTTTAATAGTACAAGCTATAAATGAGAGCGGAAAATTTTAATCCTCTGCCACCATATGGTCCTCTTGTGTATTTTTCCTTCCCAATAAAAATGATCCTTGATATCAATCCAATTGCTGGTTATTGACAACCCTTAAATTCATACAATTTCATTGACTAATAAGTCAATAAAAAAGGTTTATGTTCATCAAATAAGTTACTATAAGTTAGATTCTATACGCATACCTTCCCTTCAACATGCATACCCGTTATGTGCAGCTTTGCCCACATCCCAAAGCCTAATCTTTTTCTTAGTTTTACAGCTATTATTGCACTCATATCATCAGCTGTAAGAAAATTCATTCCTAATTCCAGAACCTGCATAGATCACACTACAACATCTGAATCAAACCGAAGAAAATTTTTAGCAGCAAATGTTGAACAAAAGATTGTTAGAATATGCTGCTTTAAATACCACATACCAAGTGGTCATCGCTATTTTGACGAAGCACCCTCATCTCAGTAAATAAAGGGGGGTTTCTCCCCAGGTAAAGGTGCTGAACCATGGCTTCTTTCTGCAGGTATAATGCCCCATCGAGTCACAAATATTTCATTGCACCTCAATTCTCAAGTCAAAGAAAGGGAAGAATAAATATTTATATTTATATATCGCTGGCCAAGCATCTCATTAAAAGAAAAAAGAATGAAATTCATATTATACTTTTCACATTAATACATACTTAACATGAAAAGAATGTTCAAATTTCAAATTGATAGACGTAGCACAATCAAACACTAATTACAGAGTCATAAGTCATACAGCAGTCCAAGGTTTGTACTTCTCCAAGAACCAAGGTACGATTGGAAGCAAAATCTTCTGAGAGGTAATTTGTTCCATACATATGGGCCATATATTTTCAACAGCATGGTTCAACCACCTCACTGATTCAGAATCAGAAAGCACCTGACGTACAACAAAAGCTGTTATTCAGCTTATCACGACATTATCACAGTCCTTTAAATTAAAATACCACATCTCAATAATACATCAGACTTCCAATTACAGCAGAAAAACGTGATGCCATACGAAATGCTGAATTTTAACTCGGAAAAGACAAACAAAAAGGAAAAGAAAAGAAATAATACAAGTAATGTTTAATTCTAGAATTTTAATCCTTTTATTTTATTTCCTTATGGTGAAGTTATAGTTTTCTTTTCTTTGTAAGAAAAAATAAGAAAAACAATAGAAAATGGACTAAAAAGCGCCAAGGGAATAACAGAACTGAGCAGACTTCAACTCGTCTCATTCTCTTGGAATCAGATTCCGTATGTGGGCTTAGGAAGGCAGGAAATGTTTTTTGAGATCCGCGTAACATAGTTCTTTACTCATTCCCTTTCATGTGTCTAACTCTTTTTCCCTCAAATTGAATGAATCAAGCAGATTAGCAAGTGCATAACAAAATATCAAATTACAAATAAAAAACAGAATTACCCTTCTTTGATTAGCTTGTTTCTTCTCCTCAAACTGTAACTTCCTCCGCAGTCTGGTGACATAACGTTCATGAACCTTGTTCAGAATAAAGGATGGATCAGCAATAGAAAAAATATAACATGGAATATGATTCGGATTCCAAGCACAAAAAAGGGCCAATTTGTTTTCTTTTTGAGGCGATCCATCGAAATACAAATCTAAAAGAAATGGATGAGCAAGAATAAGGCGAGAAACAAAGAAAGGAGGCAACCAAAGTAAGTCAGTGTGGACTCGTACCAGGTAGAGATAGATCAGTGCTACAAAATAAGCAACGGGGTGGCACCAGTTGAAGGCAGATAGCAACCAAAGTCCCAGAAGCACAATGCACGCATGATGCAATATTGAAACTTCCGTAATATCCATACCTTCCTCCTCTTTGCTCAAACCCCTTCGGCTAACTAAAACTGCTGATTATTGCAGAATTATTGAAGCTCTTAACGCACCCAAAACTGATTCAGGACTAAAACTATTTATTGATATTCAAGAACACGAGCTGAAAGAAATGCCATGACGTAAAGAAGTAAGAAGCAAAGAGAACAAGAGTTTAATAACAAAATAAGCGAAATTCCAATCAGGCCCTCAAAATGACTAACCACCGAGCAATCGATCAAGCTTACTCATTCTCCTTCTCGACAAGAAGACGGCAAGTTACAGGAAATCGATAGAAACCTTGAAAAGGCAATCTCAAATAATTGTAACTGTAATGTTCAAAGTAAATCTCTGATTGGGCAAAACGGCGTCGTAGAGAAGAAGGCGGCAAGGTCAAGGGCGATCGGCGATGTGCCGAACCGCTTTCACAGAGAGAGCGGTATCGCGTTGAAAGGTTGACTGGGATATTAAGACACGTGTCCTAGAGGAGTCCCTGACGCGTAATCCCAATCAATAGGTGTCGGCTCGCTCATATGCGCCAGCCCGCGGCATTCTGACACTTTTTATTGTTTAAAATTTCCTTTCTTTGTTTTCTCTCTTTTCTTTTCCATCCCTTTTCTTGTCCTTTTCTGAGAGCAATATAAAACCAACCTTTTTAAGAGTGCAATGTAGAATTGCAAATATAAAATCACAGGATTACGTTTTTGTGAAAAAAAATAAGATACGTGGTTTGAATAACAAATTTGATACATTATAGTTTGACAAATCACAAGGCACATGATTTCCATAACACATTTGATACATCATCACTCATAGATTTTGGACAAAGGAATGCAAATGGAAGAACCCAACTCAAATAAAAAAGTGATGATTGTTTAAAAAAAACAATTTTTAATAACTCTTTTGGACATCATCAGATCGTCGAAATATTTTTGGACGAGGTCGGATTCAGACTTTGTTATTGTTTGCTTTGCAGTCTAACTAATCCACCGTTAAATTAAGTATGTCTAGGTTTTAAATTACGAACATTTATCTAATAATTATGGAAATTGTGAAAAGGAGCACATGTATTTCCTTTATTTCAAATTATAAGACATTTTTTTTTATAAATTTGCACATACTAATAAAATTCATTTAATATACTTACTCTGATCCTTAATATAGGACATATGACATATTTTAAGAGTTTATCTTGATTTTGAATATAAGATATATTTTTCATGTTTGTCAATATTTTTCTAATTTATTAATTTTTCCCTTAACAATAATTAAGGAGGAGAAGAAATGAAAGAATTTAGGAAGATGATTTCTTGTTTTAGAAAATACATAACATATTAACCAACTAACTAATTTCCTTAATCGAATTAAATTAAATAAATATGCCTTATATTAAATAACAAAAAGAGTAATTTAGAAACTTGGGGCTGTTTGATTTTATTTTTAAAAACTGTTTTTTTTTAAAAAAAAGTTTTTTTAAAAACAAAAATAGTTTTTAGTTTTTTTTTGTTTTCCTATTTTTTTTATTTTTTAAAGTCATCATTTATCCACTATCGATACTACATTACCAGTGACGATTACTGCCACGTTATCACTTGCGATTGCACCACCATGTCATTTCAAAAACTGATTTTTCAGAACAACCTATTTAAACAGATTTTTAAAAGGCTTGTTTGATTCTGTTTTCTGTTTTTTTATTATCACAAAAAGTTTTATGAAACAATTTTTGGAAACAAGTTTTAAAAATAAAAAAAACAAAAAAAAAAGTTTGGATAGATTGTTTTGAAAAATCTGTTTTTAAAGTGATGTGGTGGCATAGTTGTCGGTGGTGACGTGACAGTGGTCATCATTGGTAGTGTAATATCAATAGTAGATAAGTGATGGTCTCAAAAATAAAAAATAAAAATAAAAATAAAAAAATAAAAACAAGAAAATAACTAAAAATTATTTTTGTTTTTAGTTTTTAAAAACAATTTTTTGAAAACAGCCTACCAAACATGTTTTATTGTTTTTAAAAACAAAATCAAACAACCCCTTTATTTTTTAATTTTTAAAATTGTTTCTAAAAACTATTTTATAAATTAAAACTATTTATGAGAATAAAAATTAGAGAATAAAATCAAACAACCCCTGTATAAATGTGAAGTTTTAAATTTGAATGCTGCACCCCCTCTTCTTTCTATGCCATGTTCCCTTCTATACTTCCCTTGCAAAATTTCCAAAGGAAATACTTCCGTTGTATTTTTTTTTTTTTTACTTTTGACCTTGACTTCCCTTGTAAATTACTGCTGACTACTTCTTTGGACACATTTTTATTCTTTTTGGGTTTCTGTATTCCTTACACAAATATTTAATGCGCATGTCGCTACGTGCATGAGAAGGAATATTACTCGATTCCTTATAAAAGAAGGAATATTATTAGATCTAAGTCAAACAATGTTACATATATGCGTGTCGTCTGGCAAAGAAAAATATATGCATGTCGGCTGAAACTGTGGATGCATGAACGAACTCAACTTTACATTAATAAAAAAATATATTATTTTTTTATGATTAAAAAAATCATATTCTTCTTGTATAACAAAAGCATAAATTAATGTAATAACCATTTTGTTACCTTAGAAGTGGACTATTTAAAAATTCCTAAGCCTTTAAAACTTTAAAATAAATTATTTAACTCCAAACTGAAACTAACAAATACTTAAATATAACATGTTGTGTTGAATGCTAAATCGTTTTATGAAAAAATGAACCCCCTATCATTATTTAAATTTCAATAATTAAATTCTTTCATCTATTTCCAATAATGTCAACATCATTATTTTATGAATCAATGTAAGAAATTTCATGATAATTCCTCTACATTTGAAAATACTCCCCCATCCCTAATATAATACATATTTACTTAATTTTATTAAATTAAATAAGTTAGTTAAATTAATTAATAGAACATGTATTTTCTAATATATCATATTTAAATTTTTTTAATTTTTTCATTCCCTCTCCTCCTTGATTATTGTGGAGGGAGCATTAATAGGATAAATTAGAAAAATATTAATAAATATAAAAATTATTTCTTATATTTAGAATCAATATCAACTCCCTAAATATGCCTAAAAAACCGTGAGGGAATAAAATTTAAGATCGTAATTTCCTTTTGTTCCCCCTAAAGACCCTTAGCAACCATATAAATTATAAAAATAAAATGGAGTCCGTGTGACTTATTTATCAGATGTCCATTAGTAACATTTAATTGTTTTATAAATAGAAAATAACTATATGAGCTGGCGAAAAAACATCTGTATGAATGAATGAATAATTTATCAGATCCACTTTTTAAGGCATGAAAATTTCAATAATTATTGAGACATTCATGAAGAATTCAATTTCATTTTTTTTAATAGAAGATTTAAGAGAAAACGTCATCTTCAAAGTTATGAGTGGGGCCAGACATGTGATACCTTGTGGACAAGGAGGGGTCGGATCCGGATATTCGGCCTGGTTGCGGAAACTTACTAGCTAAGCAAATCTCTCTAGGAAGTAGGAACACGAAAATTAATTTACTTATTATATTTTGGGACGATGATAGATAAGCACCGCCTAAAGTCCAAAAAACCCATTCTAAAATTAAGTTTTTATAAAATGATTTAATTGCCTTCCAATAAAAGAAAAAATATCAACGCATGTCGGAGTTCCAGTCATTGTCATCAAAGCTCTTCTTCACATTGGCTGGCAACTAGAGATTCGGCACTAAGAAATGGATAATTTTTGGATTGAGGTATTTAGAATTGGATTTAATCCCATCAACTTTTTGGTTTTCAAAAATTTATATCCCCATTGGACCACTAAAGTCATTTGATAATGGTATGCAAAATATTACTCCCTCCGATTTTAATTATAAGATAAAGTTGACTTTTTTAGAGAAATTAAGGAAGCCAATTAAATTACTTTAGAGTGTTTATATTTTTAGTATCTTTAGATTATATATTAGTTTATTAGTCAAATTAATTAGTTTGGAAAAAAGAATAAAAATATAAATACTCTAAAGTAATTTAATTGACTTCCTTAATTTATCCAAAAAAGTCAACTTTATCTTATAATTAGGACTGGAGGGAGCATGTAGTATTAAGAGTAACTGACAAGTTTGAGGGAGTTCCTCTTGCATGAGGATATTTAAATCGTTAACCAAAGAAAATTAATTTAAAAACAAGTCCCTGAAAATATTACATGAATTATGCCAGATAATTTGAAAATTTACGTATTTTTATTATATTTATATATAAGTCTCCTTTGTATTTTCAATACATTGAGTGTTGATTATAGTTGGGGGAAAATGACATATGTTGACATTATCACACAGATGACATATTAAAAACAAAAATAACTGGTGGCCCAGGTACGCGTATACCGTTCTTGTTCAATGCCTTGCCTTATGTTCACACACTCACGTATATGCGCGCACCCCCTTTCCAATCCAAGATATTTTCAACTAGGCTTAATTTCACTCTTTAGAAAAACGATTAATGCAATTAAAAAAATTATATATCACTTTCATGTATATTCTTATTTAATAGGATAACTTAATCAATAATCAACTGAGAAGAAATAACTCTAACCACTAGAGGAGGAGAAAAGGTGGAAGAGAGCCCAAAACTCATTCGTCAGAAGTGTTTATCTTGTAATCAATTTTTTGTTGAGAAATACAAAACTGTGTCATCTTAATTTTTATTTTGTGAAATAGCTTATGCAATGGTTTAAGTGCTCGTTTGAAATAGCTTATTTTTAGGTAATAAGTACTTATAAATACGATTCACGGTATACGAGGTAAACATGTAAGATGAGTTTTATCTCGACTTGCATAATAAAGACTTATTTTTTAAGAAAATGCTGAACCAAACAAGTTTTAATATTTACCACAATATACTCGTACTTTCCAAGCTGTAAGTGATTGGTTGGTTACTATGAATGAAGAAATAGACATTTATCTGTAACGTTTAAAGACACTCAGGATTGCCAATTGTCTAGGGACCCTCCTCTCTAGAAGAAGGGGAGATATTTATGGATACTTGAAGGAAGGGGCACAACACCATTTAGGATTTATGATAATAAAAATAATTAAATTTCTTATAAGCGACAATTTTATTAATAACTAGATTAAACCGGGTATTAAGAAGGCTTCAACGGCTAATATCAAGATAAGTAATAAAAATAATTAAAATGACTGATTTAAAGCTCTAGTATATTAAATAAGTAGAGTAAATAACAGCCATTTTTTTCCGGTGGAGTACAGTTCCTTTTTAGGGTAATTAAATTATCTGATTTTGAAATAATAAAAATTAATAAGAAAAAAAAAAAAAAAAACAACAAGCTACTAGCTAGTCGTGGTCCCTTCCTCTAAGGCAATATATCGATTGAGTATCCAATGTTTCAAACTCACTCAACTTTTCTTCCAACGCTCACCCAACTGACACAGCGACCACACTTACTGGTCGCCGCTCTTCAGCACTGGCAAGACGATGAGCGAAGACGAAAAAAACAAAGGCGGACATATCTCCGGCCAACAATATCCTAGCGCGCCGCCTCAATACGGCACTTTCTATCCTCCTCCTGAGCCTGCGCCACCTCCCCCACCGGAACGACAGCTGCCGACCGGCTTCCCCGAACCTGTTCCTCCACCGGGCTCCGTCCAGCCCCCTCCCGTCCCACCTGAGTATTACGCTCAGGGCTACCAAGCTGTTACCGGTATGATTGTAATTTTTGTCAACTGAACAAAAGTCACTTTCCTCTGCCTGGGTTTCAAAATCCATTTGTAGCTGACGATTTTAATTCGATTTTTTTTAAAAAAAAAAAAATTCTGCGGATGCAACACTGAAGATGTTCAAAATGACACTGATAGTGATTATATTGATAGGAACTTGGTTTTGGGTCATTGTTAGTACTGTTCTGTTCTGTTCTGCTGCGTGCATTAGCTTAATCTCCTAAACGTATGCCAACTGGGGGCGAGAAACTTGACATCCTGTTTGTTATAATGCGCGAGAAAACTAACTGTCTGTTATTCAGAACAGAACAAATTAAAGACCTCATTGCTGAATCTTTTATGGTAGAAAAGTTCATTGCTGTTTCGTTCTTCTTATATTCTGTCAATCTTATGTTCAGTGCTTCAATGTCAAATTTACTAAATAGGAATTCTCAAAATGTGTTATCTGTTTATGGATGTACGTTAGGAGACACATCACTCCACTGTTCCACTCACTACATTATGTATCATACTATGGCTTTCAGGGTATCCCGTAGCTGAAGCAGGACCTGCAAGACGACGCCGTCTTAAGTGTTGTGGTCTTGGTTGTGGGTGGTGCCTGTAAGTAAATTCTCAGTCCAGTGTTTCATTCATTTCTTGACCCTGCTTTCTTCTTTCAACGCTTTACATTAATCAATAACAATCCATCTGAAGCTTCTGTCACCATCAACATGTGCTTCTGCTGAAACTTCCTGAGTTTTCTTACTGTTAAATATGTTTGTTGTTGTTATTATTTTGATCTTGTTGATATATATGGTTATATATATATATAGATGCTGATATATGAAAATCTATGGTGGAATGTATGTGAAGGTTTATATTGGGCTTCTTCCTTGCTGCAATACCATGGTATGCTGGGGCAGTGATTCTGATGTGTTCCAGAAGATACGATATAGACCCCAGAGAAAAACCAGGATTGCTTGCTTGTTCTGTTGCTGTGAGTCATTATTCTAATAATTTCCGCCTTCCTTTTTCTGAATTTAAAATTAAAGCACGTCAAGGTTAGGATGTTTCATATTCACTGCATGAAATTATTGAGGGGCTGGTTTTGCAGGCTGTGATCGTTACTATTGCTGTTATTGTTGGTGTGACGAAGGGAACAAATCTCTGGTAATTCCGGTCACTAACGGAAGTGTGTAGGCGAGTATGTGCTTTGTTATTATTATTGATGTGGAGAAATTAAAGCTACACCTTATATGCCTTAACATTTATAGCTTCTTGTTTTACGTTGCCATCTTTTTCCTTTGAATATCCTCAGACATTTTATGGACGGTGTGCAAGTTACATTTTAGTAACACCTAAGCATTTGCCGCACGAATAGCAAGCATAACACCACTTGTGACTCATGATTTAGTTAATTCAAAGTTTCAAACAATAACACACCTTCCTTCCTGTGATTAATGTGTGTTTAACGTAAAAACTAACTGGAGAGTTGATTTTGGTCATAAATGTAATATCTATTTTTTATATTTCTCAATATTTTCTTAATTTACTCTTGTTAATATTCCCTCAATAATAATTAAGGAGGAGAGAGAATGAGGAAATTTAAAAAAATGATTATGTTGTTTTTTTAAAAAATAAATTATATTAACCAATTTAAATAATTTTTTTAATCTAATCAAATTAGATAAATGAATTTTACATTAGTAAGCGGAGGGAGCAGTAATAAAAAACCATCAGAGCACAGCAGCGCAGCATAATATTTAAAGAGAATTACGTTTTTGTATGGCGATCTCTGAAGAAGCAGCAGCAGTAATAATTAAACTCGCGCTATTTAATTAGTGGCATGAAAGCTTAATTGTAAACGGCAAGTGTCGTGTGCGTTTTCACTTATGACAAGATAACCTTTTTTTTTTTTTTTTTGTAAGAAATGAAAAATGAAAAATCGCACCAGGTAAATTGATTTCCCTCCATAGATTAATTTCCCGACTATGAAGTTGCCACGTTCCATCATTATGTAACACTACGAACAATAATTTATACGTACGAATTTGGATATAATTCGTTATCCCTAATTAGTTCAATTGGAGCCACACCAGCGAACCCGAGCAGCCATGGAAGGTCAAGAAACAATAGTCCAGAAGTGATAAAATGGGCTGGCCCGCGGGTTGTGGCGGGGCGGGCTGAACCAGCCCGCCAACTTCTTGAGCTGGCAATCCGTTTGGGTAGGTCAGACCGCCAATTTTTTTTTAATTTTTACTCTTTTTCTCTTTCACCCGCTTATATTGCACTTCTTTTTTTTTTTTTATACATTTGTGTTATGAAATCAATTTTATTTTCACTTTCCTTTTTTTTTTTATCTATTTACATCACAAAACTATATAAATACATTTCTTTTAAATTTAATAATAGTATAATAAATAAATATAATATGAAAATAAGTGTCAAATAAAAAATATGAGAAATTAATTAAACACATCATCAAATAAAATGAGATAAGAAATCAAGGATATTTAAGAAAAAAATAAAAAAATTAAGCGGGCTCGTGGGTTAGCCCGCATCAACCCACAAACGTGGCGCGAACCCGTTTAAAAAAGACGGGCTGCTTGAATTACCGGCTCAAAACAATACTGTCCCTGAAAGTAGCAAGTTCTACCGTTTTTGTTATAGTTTTTAGTAGTGCCAGTGATATTGATTGGAAGAGTGGCGAATTGGGTGTGGGTGTGGCCCAAACGACTTGAGAGATGCCTCAGACGACAGAACCTCAAAGGAAACTCGTACAGGCCTGTGTTCGGATACTTAAAAGAGATGAGTCACATGGTTCAAGTGGCCGAATCTAAGCCTATCAACCTAGACGACAACATTATTCCTCGTATCCTTCCTTTTCATCACCAACTGATTCAAAACTATGGTATATATGCCCCTTCCTAGTCACTCTCCTTGGACCCATGTGTGTTTCCTTCTTATATATATATATATATATATATTTACAAGCTTTTGATTAAATTGTTTTTATTATTACGTACAGGGAAGAATTCGTTTATGTGGTTTGGTCCAAATACAGTGGTGACCATTATGAATCCAGAAGAAATAAAGGAGGTTTTCACTAATATTTCTGTATTCCAAAAGCTTCCTACCAATCCACTCACTAAGCCTTTAATTACTGGACTAGTGGACTACGAAGGTGAAAAATGGATGAAACACAGAAGAATTATTAACCCTGCCTTTCATTTGGAAAAGTTAAAGGTAGAGATTATTTTTCATTTTTCACTCCATGTGTTAATTAATTCTCTCTTAAGACTGATTAATTATTTATACCTTTCTCTTAACTTGAAAGCTTAAATTTGTGGCAGCTTTGTTGCCAGCATTCTATGAGAGTTATTACGAAATGGTAGAGAAATGGGTGAGATTGGTGAGTGAAAGCCAAAGGAATTATTGTGAGACAGATGTGTGGCCTTTCTTTCAAAACATGGCCAATGATGTCATTTCCCGAACTGCTTTCGAAAGTAGTTATGAAGAAGGACGACATATATTCCAACTCCAATCTAAACAAATTCTTCTTATCCTCATGGTCCTTCGTTCTGTTTAAATCCCAGGTGAGAGGTAATCACTAGTTAGCTTGACAAAAATTATTTTTCCTTTGCTCCTTAATTAGACAAAATTTTATAATTCCTTAATTTACTCCTATTGATGCTCCCTTTATATAATCAAGGATAAGAGGGGTCAGGGAATTAAGGAAGGTGACTAGGATATTTTGGAAAATACATATCATATTATCTAACTTAACCAACTTTATTAATCTAATCAAAATCAAGTAAAGATGTCTTATATTAAGGATCGGAGGAGTACAAAATCTAAATTTGGGTTTAATTAAATTCCTAGTGAATTATGTTAAAAGGAATGTTTATATATCCTGCTTGTGTATGTATAGATTTGTATCAACTAAGCCGAACAGGAGATTGAAAGAAATTGAGAAAGAAATAAAAGTGTTAGTAAGGGGAATTATTCACAAAAGGGAGAAGGCCAGGGAAGAAGGACTGGCCCCAAGTGATGATCTATTAGATATACTTTTGAAATCTAATCACAGAGAAATCAAAGACAATAGCAACGACAAGAAAGTGGGAATGAGCATTGAAGATGTCACAAAAGAATGTAAATTGTTCTACTTAGCAGGACAAGAGACAGCCTCTGTTCTCCTTAATTGGACAATCATATTACTTTGTAAGTATCCTAGTTGGCAATCTCAAACAAGAGAAGAAGTTTTTAAAGTATTTGGCACTCAAAGGCCTGATTATGATGGATTAAGTCGTCTTATGTTGGTAAGGCTATATGGGTATGGGTATATCACATTTTATTGGTTTCTCCTATTTCTTTTAGTTGATTCCATGTCATTTGTATCATTGTTTATTTTCCAGAATAATAATGATCGAATCATAATGAACATATTTATGTGTGTGGGATAGGTAAGCATGATATTATATGAGGTTCTTATTAGGTTATACCCTCCAGTCTCCATGTTGGACAGGATTGTAGCAAAGGATGCAAAACTGGGAAGTCTGAGTCTACCAATCGGAACTCAAGTAGGGATTCCAATAATTTTAGTGCAACAAGATCTTGAATTGTGGGGAGAAGATAAATGCAAAGGAATTCAATCCGCTAAGATTTTGTGAAGGAGTTTCTAAAGCAACCAAGAACCCGGCCTCATATGTTCCATTTAGTTGGGGTCCAAGGATTTGCCCTGGTCAAAACTTTTCTTAATTTGAAGCTGAGATGGCTTTATCCTTAATTCTCCAACACTTCTCTTTTGCACTTTCTCCATCTTATGTTTATGCTCCTTTCTTGGTTTTAACGATTCACCCTCAGCATGGCACCCATATCATTTTACAAAAGCTCTCAAACTGTTAGTTAATTAATAGGTTTATAATCATATCATATATATCCTCTTGGATGAAATTTTATGAATATGTATGAGCATATATAACTGTAGAACAACAATAATATCAATAAACCTTGTCCTTCTAAACGAGCATGTAATATATATGTAAGTGTGAGTCATGAAAATGTGCATTTATATGTACCTCATGATGTAGTCATTGAATGGTTATTCTAATATTCAAATCATATACAATGCGACATGGCTCTAGATGGCTCATTTAGTAATTATGCTCTAATTTTTTTGTACACTAGAAAATCATATGTTTATGTTTCTGTTGCAAATTTACCAAAGAGAAAGTTCCTTCGATTGCTTTGGGTCAACTGAAATTTTTACCAAGATTTGCAACAACTCACATGGTGTGTTTGAAATAGTGATGGAAAAAATGACTTATTTTCAATTTGACTTATGGAATATTAAGATTGGGAAAAAGTAAAATTGGGTAAAATGATTAATGTTTGGATTGACGATTGGATAAGTGCTTTTATGAAAGCGAAAAAGGTATTTGGTTTGGCTTTTGCATAAATGGCTTTTATGATATTTAAGAGAAAAAATGTTAAAAATTATGAAAAGTGAAAAAAATTTCTTAATTACCAAGGACGATGATTAAGAATCCCAGACCAAGTCAGATTGATTCAATTTAATCCTGATTTTTTTGATCACCCGGATTGGACAATTGGCTTAGTTTGTTGGTTTCCTATCTGAACCAGTTTGTCCAGTCTAGTTTTTCATTCTATGCTCTGAAAAAAATTCATTTATATTTTTACAACTAATTTAACATTATGGCGTCAAGTGCACATTCATGAAAAATTTATGCTAGATTTGATTTGCACCATTTTTATTTTTTCTGCTTTTAGTAGCCCCATGAGCCCATTTGTTAAATTTTTTAAGTGTTCAATTAAATAATAAAAATGCTTGGAAAAAAATAAATAATAAAAATGCATTTATTATTGTTATTATTTTGAATTGGTTATTTAATAAGGGAAATGCTTGTTAATAATTCTTTTAATGGAGCAAAGTCATTGGCACTTTCTGGATGCCTTTATTTCATTCATTTCTCACTTTCTCCGTCGACTGACTCTCTTGCAGAAGCAGCAAAAGCCTCCTAAATCTCTCTTTTCTCTCTGATCTTTATCATACATTGAACTCATCATCACCAGCCTAGCAATTCACAGGTAACTTGCCACTCGATCTTTTTGGTTTGATTGATGATGATGCATGCTAGTTGCTTTACATTCTTCTCCCTAACTGTCCAATATCTTAACCGTCCAACTGATTAAGAATCCCAGGCCGGGTCAGAAGAAATTTTGGGTAATGAACCTTTGAAGTTTACTAGTCAAAATGAGTCACCGGTAGAGGAGATGGACAACCAGAGTCACCAGCGAAAATAGGTGAAGTGGATTGCAGGCACAGATTGGCGAGGCTAAGAGTGAAAACCGTCCGATCGGAGGCCAAGGACAAAGGAAAGAACTCTCGGTCTCTGGCCCTCACCTTCGGCAGAATCTAGAACCTTCTCCTCATCTCTGGAGAAACGCCGGCTCCCAGAATCGTAGCAATATCAAAGTTCGAAGGCCACAGATCTCAGCTATGCCTTCTCTTCTCCTCCGTCGCCTGTCCAATCTCTATCAGTTTCTGCTCCGTCTCCCAAATCTGAGATAATGATAAGAGATTTGTGTGAGCTCGCCGAATCTGAGCTGCTGAGAAGAGATCACAGTACAATGAGGAGTGACGGAAATTAGAAGAAATAAGACAAAGAAGAAAGAAAATGAAGTCACAGTTAACGGTAAAAAGCCAAATCATTCTAAAGCTCTTGCATGTGTTTAGTGTTAACTCAAATAATTAAGTAACATAATATAATATTATATTACTTATCTATGAATTTATAATACCTCATTTAATTATGCTGAAACCAACTTAAGCATATACAGCGGATTTTTTTTTGCCTTGTTTACATTAACATGGAGCAGGGCCATTTGTTTCTCACATTAAATTTGCAAAAATGTACTATTTTAAAAAAGCTTAACCAACAATTTGTTGGTTGAGATAGTAAACGACTCATCCATATAAGGAGAATAACACAAATTTAAATCTCGAAAATCACATTTTTAGGAGGCGAAAGTCATTTGTGCTCTAGGTCTCAAAATGGGAAACCCTTAAACAAATAGAGAGAGAGAGAGAGAGAGAAACCTTGGATCAAAGATTTGATTAAGCCGAGCCTTCAATGCAGGGTTTGGCATTATATGTGACTAGTCTTGCTTTGGATCCTAACTTAATTTCATCCAAAACTTTTCGTAGGAATGGGCAAAAACCCGGTGGTTCGGTCCAATCTAGTCTAACCCAAGTTGGCCCGGTCCAATTTAAATAAATAACATAATGAAATCGTACCAGATGAACCAGATTGACTTGTCAGGCTGGATCGGCTTCCGAACCAAGGGACCAAACCACTTGGACTGATCCGATCTGGTCTAGTCAATTTTTTAAAAAATATTTTTGTAATTTAGATGTTACTTTTTATTTTTTATTTAATGTTGTCAGACTTTTTTTTAAGGATTGTAGTTAATTTTTATTTTTTATGATGATTTTTATATAATTATAGGTATTTTTTATTATCTTAATTGTATTTATCAAGTTTAAATCTTTTTTTCCAACATATTTTTGTTTATTGTTGTTACATATTCTTATAGATTTACGATATTTTAATTTTATGTGATGCTTTTTATATTATTATAGATGTTTTTATGGTCCTAATAGTATTTAATAGGTTCAAATTTTGTTTTCTAAAAAGAAAAAAAAATAAAAAAAATTTAATTTAGGTCCTATATTGTTTGGACCAGTTCAGGGAGTCTACCAAACTTGGTTTGGTCTAGCTCGGCTTTGGGTTGGTGCTAGACCAGAATAGACCTCAGGTTTACCTTGTACAACTCGCAATTCTCTCTAGACCAAACTTCAAGTTGATGCTAAACCCGATCCAATTTAGTCCATACTCCTCCCTAACTTTTTGTTTGGAAACCAACGCATTCGGGGAAAAGAGTGGTTGGATTTGCCGGTTAAACCGCCCTTGGAGGACCTGGGTTGGCAAAATGCTAGCCCAATAGGATTCCAACCTGTGGAGGGCCAACTTACAGATTGGCCCGTGTTTGTGAGCCACTCCATCATGCTGTTATTATGATATCATTATCATTATGTTTGTTAGGATCAATAATTCTAGATTCCTTGAATTTTTTATATATATAGCTGTATGCCTGTATGCTGGCGCAATGTGGATCAGTGGATAGGCTTTTATTAGGAGAACTTAGCCCACTTTTATTCCAGTCAACCTTAAAAAAAATCTTGAAACTTCAGTTTACCTCGAGTCATTTTGTTAGTGAGAGGACAATGTTGTCATTCTTTTATTTTATTTTTTCAAAAATTATAAGATAAATAAAAGGATTCAAAAGAAATCAAGGAATTAATAAGAACATTTTAGTCCCCCTTTTCTTAATAGAAACATGAAAGTAAAGACAATAGTTAGCAATAAACACATATTAGTTAACACAATTAAGCTGATCATGAGGTCCCCCACTTTCAGCAAAGGGACAAGGGGGACAGAGCCACGCTAATAAAATAGAAAATGAGAATAATTCAATCCAGCTAAACGAGTTGGCGACCAATAAGCTCGAAAGAATTAAAAGAAAAGAAAAGAAAGAAATCTTCTAATTCTCCTGCTGTGTAGCCATGGAAGCTCGAGAAATGGCATCAGTAACCTTATATTTGGATAGAGGGAAAATTATGGGGCAAAAAATCTAAGAAAAGAAACTCCCAAAAATAGAATTTTTTTTACCATTTATAAAAATTTTCAAACACAGTATTCCCTCTCCCATTTTTCCCTCACTTTTCTTTCCATTCAAACATAGTATAAATTTAGCAATTGATGTGATTACAGTGATAGTGATAGTGATAATGATAGGAAGAGTGGTAAATTGGGTGTTGTTGAGGCCGAAACGACTTGAGAGAAGCCTTAGACGACCAAACCTAAAAAAAAACTCATATAATCTAAGTGTTTGTTTGAATTAGTGTTTAAGAAATACGTTCAAGCAGGTCGAGACAAAACTCTTCTTACATACTCACCTTGTACACCGTAAATCATGTTAGAAAAGTAGTTTTTCCTGCTAACCCTAACGAGCACTAACTAACTTTGAAGATATTAAGGAGATAGTTCGCATGATTCAAGAAGCCGGCTCAAAGCCCACAGCCCTAGATGATGATATTATTCCTCGTGTTCTTTCTTCCACGTATATTTTCATCCCCTTTTTATGTGTTTTTGAATCTCTACTATTGATCCATTTTTAATGCAGCTAATGATTCCTTCGTGTGACTTGGCCCATATCCAACGGTGACGATTGCTCACCCAGAGGACATAAAGGAGGTTTTCACCAACATTTCTGCATTTCAAAAGCTTCCTCACAATCCACTAGTTAAACTTCTAATTACCGGAATATTAGACTACAGCGGTGAAAAATTGGGCTAAACACAGAAGAATTATCAACCCTGCCCTTCATTTGGAGAAGTTAAAGGTGTAATAATTTCTTCTTTTCCTTGCATTAACTCTCTCAAGGGCAATGTACCTTTTTCCCATATGTCTATATGATTTTTTAAGGGCAACTAATGTTACCAGTATTCTACAAGAGTTGTAAAGAAATGGGTTGGATTGGTAAGTGAAAACGAAAGGGTTTTTTGTCTGCTAAATGTGTGGTCTTTCTTTCAAACTTGGAAATATAAGCTTATCAACTGGAACTCAAGTTGTCATTCCAACAATTATGGTACATCAAAATCCTTAGATGTGGGGAGAAGATGCAAAGAAGTTCAATCAACAAAGATTCTCTGAAGCAACCAAGAGTTCGGTCTCATATCTTCCATGGACTTTGGGTCCAAGGATACGCCTGGGTCAAAACTTTGCTTTGCTCGAAGTTAAAATGGTTTTGTCCTTAATTCTTCAAAATTTCTGTTTTAAGCTTTCTTCATCTTATGCCCATACTCCTTCCTTATTGTTGACCCTTTGCCGGGAGTGTGGCACCCATCTGATTTTTCTGAAGCTCCATTAGTTAAAGGTTCATCATATTAACTTTTTTTTTAGAGGGAATTTTATGGATAAGTACGTGTGTATACACTGTACAACAATAATATCAATAAATATTGCCATTCTAAATAATTTAGATTTGCATCAATTCACAATCATTTTAAGGCTCTTGTGTACATGCATGGATTGAATCGCCTCCGGTAACATCTTTACCCTTAGACGATTTTCCCGATCAAAGGCTCTGTGAGGTTGTTGTTTCTATCCCTTGGTATGCTCATATTGCAAATTATTTAGTTGCGTCTGTTTTGCCAGCTGACATGAATGCACATCAATTGAATAAGTTTAAGAAAGATGTTAAATTCTATATCTGGGATGATCCTTACTTGTGGCACATTTGTAGTGATCAAATTATTAGGCGATGCATTCCTGATGATGAATTTGAGTCTGTCTTAACTTTTTGCCATACTCTTGCATGTGGGGGACATTTTAGTGCTAAGCGTACTGCCAGGAAAGTTTTGGAAAGTGGATTGTTTTGGCCTAGTCTATTTCGTGATGCCCATGAATTTTGTAAGAAGTGTTCTAGGTGTCAATTTGTGGGTACTATTTCTAGGAAACATGAGATGCCCCAACAACCCTTATTATTCTGTGAAGTCTTTGATGTTTGGGGAATTGATTTCATGGGACCTTTTCCCACTTCATTTGGGTATCTGTATATCTTGCTGGCTGTGGATTATGTGTCCAAGTGGGTTGAGGCTATCCCCACTCGTACTAATGACTCTTCTGTAGTGGTTTCCTTTGTTCGGTCTCACATTCTTTGCAGGTTTGGCATTCCCAGAGCTATCATTAGTGATCAAGGAACTCATTTTTGCAATCGGAGTTTGTTGAACTTGCTTAGCAAGTATGGTGTGATGCACAAGGTAGCCACCCCATACCATCCTCAGACGAATGGTCAAGCAGAACTCTCTAATAGAGAAATCAAGCTCATTTTAGAAAAGACAGTGCAACCCAACCGGAAGGACTGGAGTAAAAGGCTTGATGATGCACTTTGGGCGTATCGCACAGCATATAAAAGTCCCATTGGCATGTCTCCATACAGGATTGTCTATGGCAAAGCATGTCATTTGCCAGTAGAGGTGGAGCACAAGGCGTATTGGGCAATAAAAAGGTGCAACCTCGATCTTGCTAGTGCCGGTGCTGAAAGAAAGTTGCAATTGCAAGAGCTTGAAGAGTTAAGAAGGGAAGCTTATGAAAATGCGAGGATTTATAAGGAAAGAACTAAAGCAGCCCATGACAAACTCATTATGAAGAGAGAATTCAAAGTGGGTCAAAAAGTTCTACTCTACGTCTCCCGATTGAAACTCATGCCAGGAAAGCTCCGCTCTAGATGGGAGGGGCCCTTCATTGTCATTGATGTTTTCCCATATGGAGCTGTGAAGATCAAGAGGGAGCCGAATGGAAAATGCTTCACCGTCAATGGACACCGCTTGAAGCCGTTCTATGATGGATTCCCCACTCAAGCAGTGGAGGTTACCGCACTACGAGACACCACGTAGACCCCGGTTGTATTCCTTCCTTCACTCTTTTATTTTGCATTGTCATATTATTAAGTTGAGTAGTGCTGCATATTGCCTGTCTTTGTGCTTTGCTATGACTGTTTTGCATTGAGGACAATGCATTGTTTAAGTGTGGGGGAGGGATCAACCGTTTTGAATGTGAAAATTGCAAGTTTTAAGTAACTTTAGTATGATGCATCCTTGATTTGAAAGGTGATTAATCATGTTTTGAGACAATAGACTAAGTGGCAATGAATTTGACTTAGGAGAATTTAGGCTAGTAATCACATAGACCTAGTGAGATTTTGAGCCTAATGTATTTTTTTTTCAGTGTGTACCCCCTATCTCTTTACTTGATCTAGAACTTGACTTGAATCTTATTTGAGGCCACATTTTATGCATGTGTATACATGAAGATGATAAAGGCATTCATTTCATTTTAGCCAGATAAGCCAAACAGCCTATCCTTTCCATACATATACTCTTTGTTTAGCCCCTTTGAGCCTATATTTTATTTTTTTTCTCACCCCATAACAAAAAAAAAATCCTACCCTTTTGAATGTCTTAGGAGTTGAAGAGCATTGCATGATATCTATTTTGGATGAAAGAACATGTATAAAATTAGGAATTAGGTCATTGTGAAAAGTTGATATGTTATCTTGGAAAAAAAGAAGGCAATAAGATTCCGCTCCGCTGGTTTAAGCTGTGCTTAGTAACCGGGGGTCTTCATCACCAATGTTGATCTTCGCGTCAAACGGCCAGTAAGAGCTATGAGCGTGCTAGTAGCATTTTGGTGCTATTGAGTTATAAATGTTTGAGTAACCGGGCCTTTGTATCACCAATATAGAGGTTCGCGTCACAAGAACATATATATATAACAGCCCAAGAGAATTGCAAAAAAAAAAAAGAAGAAAAAAAAATAAAAAAAAATAAAAAAAGAAAAAAAAGAGGAAAAAAAAAGAGAGAAAGGAAAAGTAATGACCCAGTTTAAGTGTGATTTGATTTCTTTCATCCTGTTTCATCCTATTGCATCATTCTCTTCATCTTCTAGGATATTCAACTTTGTTTCTCCAAACACTATACCTTTCTTTCCTAACCTTAGCCCCATTACAACCTAATAAAAGTCCTTTGGATTTATGTTCGCATTTGCTTTGCTAGTGGTGGAGAACTTAGATCCTTGTCAAGCCTATGGAAAGAGTACTAGATAGGGTGGATTTGAGTGTAAACACAAGCCTATACACTTTTGAGTGATGAGAGACATACACATATCCTTGGTGAGGGATTTCTAGCTTAGATATTCCTTTGTCAAGTAAATTGCCATGAAGTTTGTTTTCTTGAGTCATGAGAAAATCACTTGGATAAAAGAGGTGTTGAAATGCTTTTGTTTACTTTTACTTGTGATTGGAACATTCACTTTTAAAGTTTTGTTTTATTTTGTCTTGTTATACTCCCTTGGTCTTGATTTGTTTTGCCCAGGAGTGCAAATGATAAGTGTGGGGGAGTTGATAAATCACAATTTTAATATATTTTATCCCACCTTATTCATTTATTTTGGGGATTATTTTAGGCTAAATTGGATTTATTAGATAATATTTGGATAATTAGCCAATTTTGAGAAATAACATAAATCTGAATTGATTTTGATGTTATTGAGCTTAAATTATTATTATTTTGATTGATATATTATGATTGGAAAATATTTCCAATTATATGATAAATCACGATTTTATTTGATTCTTGCAGAGTAAGGAATAGCAGATTGAAAGATCCTACGGTGCAGAACTTTTCTGAGAAACTCAAAAAGAATCCAATGGTGGAATTTTATTGGGCTTTTGGAATTTTAATAGGCCCAAATTAAGACCCAAAAGGCTCTCTTCTACTCCCTTTGAGTTAACCTAGCAGGAAAAATCAAGGGGGAAACCGCAGACACCGACACTACCGCCGATATCACGCACTGACAGACGCTGAGAAGAGGTGGGACGGGGTATACGGACTGACGCTGGAGCAGGGGAAGACGGAGGGAGACGAGGAAGCCGCTGGAATTGACGCTGGAAGTTCTTGGGCGTCACTTGCAGAGAAGACTCATCATCAATTATTCAATTCCCATCCTCTTCTCTATTCAAGGGCCCCACGCTCAATATCCATTAATATATTCCACTCGCTTTCCATTTGAACACGCACAGACACAGAGAGAAAGTTCCCCCTAATTCCTATCCTTTTCTTTAGCCACGGGTCCCACGGAATTAACCCACCAACACAAATTACTTTGAAGGCTATGAATCATTGCTTGGAGCGTGGAGGTAGGATGAAATCCATGGAAGCTTAATTCTTTTGGGAGGCAATTTGGGAGGAGCATGGAGGAAGCTAGAGCCTAGGAGCTTACACTTGAAGACTATAAGGGAGTGTCTTTCTTTTATCTTTTTGATTCAAGACTTGAGATTGTTTAGTTTTAAATAATTTTGGGTTATGTTAATTGAGAACAATCTAGTTTTAGATTGTAGACTTAATTTTATTTGAGTTGGATTGATATTTTAGATTTGCTTTATTCTTAATTGATTATTGGAATTTTTGTTTGCAAACCTTTGATTGTCGATTAAATTATTAATTGAGTTTTCATTATTAATTTAATTGTCAATTTGGGTTTAATCTCTTGATTGTTCAATTAGGTGATTAATTGTCGAATTGTTTAATTAGGCAATTGTAAACATAATTTCCAAAATTATCTTAAGCAATTGTGATTGGTCTTTAATGGATTTAATTAACCACCATTTTTTCCATTATGAGTTTTCTAGTGGATTAGGTGTTATTGAGCATGAGGGTTTCCCATGTCTTGATTAGGTGATTAAGTTTATTAATTCCAATTTTTCATGAATCTCCCTTTGGTCTAATAAATTAAATGGCTAAGAAAGCTAATTCCATGTGAATCCTAAGTTGTCCCCTTTATCACCATAACTGAACGAAATCCTTGTTGATTGTCTTGCTTTTGATCATTTTCTTTGCTTAGCATCTTAATTCATTTTTCACTAAAAAAACCCCAAAGATTGCATGTTCATTATTTAGGTTAGTTTCATTCTCATATAGATTTTAGAGTCATTTGCATTTAGGTAGTAGAGTCTTGCACTTTAGTTTAGGTCCATTCTATTGCATCTTTTGTTACTTAAAAATCAATCCTAAAGAAAACCCATAGCTTGCTCCTTGGGAGAATGACCTAGGTTGACCCTAAACTGCATAATAATTTAGGACCTAGTTTAATTGATTGCTTCAGCGACAGAAGCACTCATCAATTTTGATTTAAGCTCAATAACATCAAAATCAATTCAGATTTATGTTATTTCTCAAAATTGGCTAATTATCCAAATATTATCTAATAAATCCAATTTAGCCTAAAATAATCCCCAAAATAAATGAATAAGGTGGGATAAAATATATTAAAATTGTGATTTATCAACTCCCCCACACTTATCATTTGCACTCCTGGGCAAAACAAATCAAGACCAAGGGAGTATAACAAGACAAAATAAAACAAAACTTTAAAAGTGAATGTTCCAATCACAAGTAAAAGTAAACAAAAGCATTTCAACACCTCTTTTATCCAAGTGATTTTCTCATGACTCAAGAAAACAAACTTCATGGCAATTTACTTGACAAAGGAATATCTAAGCTAGAAATCCCTCACCAAGGATATGTGTATGTCTCTCATCACTCAAAAGTGTATAGGCTTGTGTTTACACTCAAATCCACCCTATCTAGTACTCTTTCCATATGCTTGACAAGGATCTAAGTTCTCCACCACTAGCAAAGCAAATGCGAACATAAATCCAAAGGACTTTTATTAGGTTGTAATGGGGCTAAGGTTAGGAAAGAAAGGTATAGTGTTTGGAGAAACAAAGTTGAATATCCTAGAAGATGAAGAGAATGATGCAATAGGATGAAACAGGATGAAAGAAATCAAATCACACTTAAACTGGGTCATTACTTTTCCTTTCTCTCTTTTTTTTTCCTCTTTTTTTTCTTTTTTTATTTTTTTTTATTTTTTTTTCTTCTTTTTTTTTTTGCAATTCTCTTGGGCTGTTATATATATATGTTCTTGTGACGCGAACCTCTATATTGGTGATACAAAGGCCCGGTTACTCAAACATTTATAACTCAATAGCACCAAAATGCTACTAGCACGCTCATAGCTCTTACTGGCCGTTTGACGCGAAGATCAACATTGGTGATGAAGACCCCCGGTTACTAAGCACAGCTTAAACCAGCGGAGCGGAATCTTATTGCCTTCTTTTTTTCCAAGATAACATATCAACTTTTCACAATGACCCAATTCCTAATTTTATACATGTTCTTTCATCCAAAATAGATATCATGCAATGCTCTTCAACTCCTAAGACATTCAAAAGGGTAGGATTTTTTTTTTTTGTTATGGGGTGAGAAAAAAATAAAATATAGGCTCAAAGGGGCTAAACAAAGAGTATATGTATGGAAAGGATAGGCTGTTTGGCTTATCTGGCTAAAATGAAATGAATGCCTTTATCATCTTCATGTATACACATGCATAAAATGTGGCCTCAAATAAGATTCAAGTCAAGTTCTAGATCAAGTAAAGAGATAGGGGGTACACACTGAAAAAAAAATACATTAGGCTCAAAATCTCACTAGGTCTATGTGATTACTAGCCTAAATTCTCCTAAGTCAAATTCATTGCCACTTAGTCTATTGTCTCAAAACATGATTAATCACCTTTCAAATCAAGGATGCATCATACTAAAGTTACTTAAAACTTGCAATTTTCACATTCAAAACGGTTGATCCCTCCCCCACACTTAAACAATGCATTGTCCTCAATGCAAAACAGTCATAGCAAAGCACAAAGACAGGCAATATGCAGCACTACTCAACTTAATAATATGACAATGCAAAATAAAAGAGTGAAGGAAGGAATACAACCGGGGTCTACGTGGTGTCTCGTAGTGCGGTAACCTCCACTGCTTGAGTGGGGAATCCATCATAGAACGGCTTCAAGCGGTGTCCATTGACGGTGAAGCATTTTCCATTCGGCTCCCTCTTGATCTTCACAGCTCCATATGGGAAAACATCAATGACAATGAAGGGCCCCTCCCATCTAGAGCGGAGCTTTCCTGGCATGAGTTTCAATCGGGAGACGTAGAGTAGAACTTTTTGACCCACTTTGAATTCTCTCTTCATAATGAGTTTGTCATGGGCTGCTTTAGTTCTTTCCTTATAAATCCTCGCATTTTCATAAGCTTCCCTTCTTAACTCTTCAAGCTCTTGCAATTGCAACTTTCTTTCAGCACCGGCACTAGCAAGATCGAGGTTGCACCTTTTTATTGCCCAATACGCCTTGTGCTCCACCTCTACTGGCAAATGACATGCTTTGCCATAGACAATCCTGTATGGAGACATGCCAATGGGACTTTTATATGCTGTGCGATACGCCCAAAGTGCATCATCAAGCCTTTTACTCCAGTCCTTCCGGTTGGGTTGCACTGTCTTTTCTAAAATGAGCTTGATTTCTCTATTAGAGAGTTCTGCTTGACCATTCGTCTGAGGATGGTATGGGGTGGCTACCTTGTGCATCACACCATACTTGCTAAGCAAGTTCAACAAACTCCGATTGCAAAAATGAGTTCCTTGATCACTAATGATAGCTCTGGGAATGCCAAACCTGCAAAGAATGTGAGACCGAACAAAGGAAACCACTACAGAAGAGTCATTAGTACGAGTGGGGATAGCCTCAACCCACTTGGACACATAATCCACAGCCAGCAAGATATACAGATACCCAAATGAAGTGGGAAAAGGTCCCATGAAATCAATTCCCCAAACATCAAAGACTTCACAGAATAATAAGGGTTGTTGGGGCATCTCATGTTTCCTAGAAATAGTACCCACAAATTGACACCTAGAACACTTCTTACAAAATTCATGGGCATCACGAAATAGACTAGGCCAAAACAATCCACTTTCCAAAACTTTCCTAGCAGTACGCTTAGCACTAAAATGTCCCCCACATGCAAGAGTATGGCAAAAAGTTAAGACAGACTCAAATTCATCATCAGGAATGCATCGCCTAATAATTTGATCACTACAAATGTGCCACAAGTAAGGATCATCCCAGATATAGAATTTAACATCTTTCTTAAACTTATTCAATTGATGTGCATTCATGTCAGCTGGCAAAACAGACGCAACTAAATAATTTGCAATATGAGCATACCAAGGGATAGAAACAACAACCTCACAGAGCCTTTGATCGGGAAAATCGTCTAAGGGTAAAGATGTTACCGGAGGCGATTCAATCCTACTCAAGTGATCAGCTACCATATTCTCTGCACCACTCTTATCACGAATCTCCACATCGAACTCTTGTATCAGCATCACCCACCTAATGAGGCGGGGTTTGGAGTCCGATTTTTTGAACAAGTATTTGATAGCTGAGTGATCTGTAAAGACGGTCACCTTGGTGTGAAGGATGTAGGATCGAAACTTCTCTAACCCAAAGACGATTGCAAATAGCTCTTTCTCTGTGGTAGTGTAGTTAGCCTGAGCAGCATCTAGTGTTCGAGAGGCATAGGCTATGATATGTTGTCTCTTCTCTACTCTCTGGGCAAGAACAGCACCTAATGCATAATCTGAAGCATCACACAAGAGCTCAAATGGAAGGCTCCAATTAGGTGGCTGAATGATGGGGGGTGTAGTGAGTTTCTTCTTTAACTCATCCCATGCATACCTGCAAGCATCATCAAAAACAAAACCCACATCTTTCTGCAATAAACGAGATAATGGCAGTGCTATCTTACTAAAATCCTGGATGAACCTTCTATAAAATCCAGCATGCCCAAGAAAAGAACGTACATCTTTCACACAAGAAGGGTATGGAAGGGATGAGATAATATCAACTTTAGCTTTATCAACCTCAATACCATCCTGTGAAACTACATGGCCCAAAACAATTCCTTTCTTAACCATAAAATGACATTTTTCAAAATTCAACACAAGATTATATTGAATGCATCTTTCCAAAACATTGTCCAAACTAGCTAAGCATGCATCAAAAGAATCACCGTAAACAGTGAAATCATCCATGAAAACTTCCATGCAATGCTCAAGAAAATCAGAGAATATGGAAACCATGCAACGTTGGAAAGTGCCTGGTGCATTACATAAGCCAAATGGCATGCGTCTATATGCAAAGGTTCCAAATGGACATGTGAATGTGGTTTTATCCTGATCCTCAGGGGCAATAGAAATCTGAAAATATCCAGAAAAACCATCCAAAAAATAGTAATGTGATCTACCAGCCAGTCTTTCTAACATTTGATCTATGAAGGGAAGGGGGTAGTGATCCTTTCTAGTCACAGAATTCAATTTTCTATAGTCAATACATACTCTCCAACTATTCTGGACTCTAGTCGGAACTAGCTCACCTTCGTCATTACGCACAACTGTAATACCAGTTTTCTTAGGTACTACCTGAACTGGACTTACCCACTGGCTATCAGAAATAGGGTAGATTATACCTGCAGAAAGAAGTTTAGAGACCTCTTTCTTTACCACATCAAGAATCAATGGATTGAGTCGCCTCTGTGGCTGTCGCACAGCTTTGGCACCATCTTCTAGCAGGATCCGATGCATACACACATTTGGGCTGATTCCAGGGATATCAGCAAGAGTCCATCCAATAGCTTTCATCCGTCCCCTAAGCACCTCTAAGAGGCGGGTCTCCTCATCAGCAGTTATGTCATTAGCTATAATCACAGGAAGTGTCTCATTCTTCCCCAAATAGACATATTTCAAGGAGGCAGGAAGTGGCTTTAACTCCAAAATTGGAGCTTGCTCAATTGAAGGTATGAGAGGCTTCAAATCTATATCAGTCAAACTAGAAACCTGCACAACTGATTCACAAACTGAAGAGCAAACTTTCCCATCTTGGGGAGTATTAGTAGAAACTGCAAGTGCAGTAGAGTCAAGCAACACATCACAATCAACAGCAATAGTGCCATCAGTAGCACTCATGTCAGAGATAGAATCATAATCAGAAATCTCACGATTGGAAACATGATCAATGTCAATCAATAATTCAGAGTCAGGTAGTGAAGATAAATCAATTCTATTCATGGCATCGATCACACTAAGTAACTGAGAAAGTCCATCAGAATCAATAGAAGTAGTAGATGTGTGATCACTAGTATTGCTAATGCTACAATTAGGCACAGAATGATCATGTCTAGAATGTCTCATAATCTCAATAGCTTCAGTGAAAATATCAATATCAGCACTATCAAGATCAGCACACGTATCACAACTACCAATTTCAGCACATGAACAAGAGATAGTATCATCTAAACAGGTAATATCACCGAATCTATTAAGCATGCTATCTCTAAGATCTACAATAGAATCATCCATAATAGCATCAATAGCATTCACATCTATCTCAGCACAATCATCAGGGGGATGTCTCATGGATTCAAGCACATTAAATCTAATAGTTTCACCAGCAAATTCTAGAGTAAGGCTACCAGCATGCACATCTATCATAGCTCTAGCAGTTTTAAGGAAAGGCCTACCTAGAATCAAAGATGAATGTCCTTTCTGCCTAAACCTACCATCATCCATATCAAGAACATAGAAGTCTGCAGGGAATATGAAATCTTTTACCTTAACCAAGATGTCCTCCAAGACGCCTTCTGGGACTGTGCAACGTCTATCAGCAAGGGATGCAATGAGATTTGTGGGCTTAAGTTCTACACCCTTGAGTTGATTGAAGACTGATTTTGGCATAACGTTGATAGCTGCTCCCAAGTCTGCTAGGGCATCTGAGAATTCAATGTCACCAATAGTACAAGGGATGAGAAAGCTACCAGGATCCTTGCACTTTACTGGCATTGGCATTTGATAAAGAGAGGAGACAACTGCTCCTAAGTCAACCTTGCCTTCATGCTTAAATTTTCTCTTTGTAGTACATAACTCCTTCAAGAATTTTGCATATTTAGGCACTTGTGCGACTAAGTCAACTAGTGGAACATTGATCACCACTTTCTTGAAGATATCATAGACTTCATTAAACATCTCAGCTTCCTTCTTTCTCCTTTCAGCCTTAGCTACTGCAGTAGGAAATGGCAGGGCTGGTTTGATCACTTGTTGTCCTTCCTCACCCTTTTCTTGTTCTTCATGAGGTGCCACTTGTGTTTTTGATAAAGTGGACTGATCCTGCGATGTGGAAGTGGAAGTAGAAGGAAGAGTAGAAGGAGAGTCATCAACAACTTCCTTATCATTTGAAGTATTGGTGGTAACAGGATCTGCAGAAGGGATTATCTTTCCACGTCGAAGAGATATAGCATTAACTCCACCAATATTAGGATTTTGTTGAGGTCCAACATTCGGATTGGTTACCACTTGAGATGGAAGCTTTCCTGAACCTTGACTCTGTACATTACTGCGCGCATTAGAAAATTGACCCTTTTGAGTATGAAAAGCTTGAAATTCCTGAATCTGTTGTTGTTGTTGTTGTTGTTGTTGTATCTGTTGTTGTTGTTGCATCAGTTGTTGTTGTTGCATCAGGATTTTCATCATAGCGTCCACCTTGCTTGCTAACCCTGAATCTTCATCTTGGACTGGCATTGATTGTCTAACTTGTTGAAACATCTTGCCACTAGAATTCCCACTTTGATTGAATTGTGCCTGCTGAGCTTGGCCATTTCCATATCGAAGATTTGGATGATCACGCCATCCAGGATTGTATGTATTGGAGTAAGGATCATATCTTTGGCCACCTTGAGTCATAGGTTTAGAAGGGTATATTGCATTACAAGATTCAACTCCATCATTCATGTAGGGGCAAGAGTCAGTACCATGAGTAGCTAGGGAGCAAATAGAGCAGAATGGCCCTACTAGAGCAGAAGAGTTAGCCTGTGGGGTAACAGAAGTAGAGGACCCCATAGGAGTGGCCATATTAGAAGAATTTTGCATCTGAGACATAACCATTTTTTCCATAGCAGATGCAAGTCTATCAATTTTGCTCTCTAAGCGAGATTCAGAATTAGAAAAAATTCGTCCCACTTCATTAACTTTGACCTGTTGTCGAGTACCAAATTGTTGGCTATTTTCAGCTTTCCTTTCAATCAATTCCCAAGCATGATCCACAGTCAAGTGTAGAAGTGCACCACCAGCAGCTGAGTCTAATAAATCTCTCTCTAGAGGTAAGAGACCTTCATGGAAGTATTGGATCAGTAATGTATCCGAAATCTGATGGTGGGGACAACTAGAACATAGCATTTTAAAACGCTCTAGATATTCATATAAGGATTCTCCCACCACTTGTCGACATCCACATATGTCCTTCCTGATAGATGAAGTGCGTAAAGCTGGGAAATACTTTTCCAAGAACAATTTCTTCAATTGGTTCCATGAAGTAATGAATCCAGGAGGTAATCGAAGCAACCAATTTTTAGCAGATCCTTCTAAAGAGAATGGGAAGGCACGCATCTTAATCTGATCTTCAGTCACACCAACAGGTTTCATAGCAGTGCAAACCATGTGAAACATCTTCAAGTGATTGTATGCTTCCTCACCTGAAAGGCCATTAAATTTTGGAAGTAAGTGAATCAATCCAGATTTCAATTCAAAATTTGCATTAATATCAGGATAATTGATACACCAATTTTGAAAATGCAAATCAGGTGAAACCAATTCTCTAATAGTCATAGTAGGATCAACAATATTAGCATTTGCATTTGCATTTGCATTTGCATTTGCGTTTGCATTTACAATTGCATTTGCATTTGCATTAACATTAACATTCCCATCAGCATTAACAACAATATTATTAGCATCCATATTGACCTTAGAATCAGAAGAATCAACAATGGGCTCAACAGAGGAACTATTGCCTACAAAAGTACTAGCTCTAGTCCTTCTTCGTTGGTGAAGTGTCCTCTCAATCTCAGGATCAAATTCAAACAATTTTTCAGAAGAGGATCGGGTCATGCAATAAACAACTACCTAAGAAGTTTCCTAAAAACTCAAACCTAAAGCCTAACCGCTGCTCCCCGGCAACGGCGCCAAAATTGATGAGTGCTTCTGTCGCTGAAGCAATCAATTAAACTAGGTCCTAAATTATTATGCAGTTTAGGGTCAACCTAGGTCATTCTCCCAAGGAGCAAGCTATGGGTTTTCTTTAGGATTGATTTTTAAGTAACAAAAGATGCAATAGAATGGACCTAAACTAAAGTGCAAGACTCTACTACCTAAATGCAAATGACTCTAAAATCTATATGAGAATGAAACTAACCTAAATAATGAACATGCAATCTTTGGGGTTTTTTTAGTGAAAAATGAATTAAGATGCTAAGCAAAGAAAATGATCAAAAGCAAGACAATCAACAAGGATTTCGTTCAGTTATGGTGATAAAGGGGACAACTTAGGATTCACATAGAATTAGCTTTCTTAGCCATTTAATTTATTAGACCAAAGGGAGATTCATGAAAAATTGGAATTAATAAACTTAATCACCTAATCAAGACATGGGAAACCCTCATGCTCAATAACACCTAATCCACTAGAAAACTCATAATGGAAAAAATGGTGGTTAATTAAATCCATTAAAGACCAATCACAATTGCTTAAGATAATTTTGGAAATTATGTTTACAATTGCCTAATTAAACAATTCGACAATTAATCACCTAATTGAACAATCAAGAGATTAAACCCAAATTGACAATTAAATTAATAATGAAAACTCAATTAATAATTTAATCGACAATCAAAGGTTTGCAAACAAAAATCCCAATAATCAATTAAGAATAAAGCAAATCTAAAATATCAATCCAACTCAAATAAAAATAAGTCTACAATCTAAAACTAGATTGTTCTCAATTAACATAACCCAAAATTATTTAAAACTAAACAATCTCAAGTCTTGAATCAAAAAGATAAAAGAAAGACACTCCCTTATAGTCTTCAAGTGTAAGCTCCTAGGCTCTAGCTTCCTCCATGCTCCTCCCAAATTGCCTCCTAAAAGAATTAAGCTTCCATGGATTTCATCCTACCTCCACGCTCCAAGCAATGATTCATAGCCTTCAAAGTAATTTGTGTTGGTGGGTTAATTCCGTGGGACCCGTGGCTAAAGAAAAGGATAGGAATTAGGGGGAACTTTCTCTCTGTGTCTGTGCGTGTTCAAATGGAAAGCGAGTGGAATATATTAATGGATATTGAGCGTGGGGCCCTTGAATAGAGAAGAGGATGGGAATTGAATAATTGATGATGAGTCTTCTCTGCAAGTGACGCCCAAGAACTTCCAGCGTCAATTCCAGCGGCTTCCTCGTCTCCCTCCGTCTTCCCCTGCTCTAGCGTCAGTCCGTATACCCCGTCCCACCTCTTCTCAGCGTCTGTCAGTGCGTGATATCGGCGGCAGTGTCGGTGTCTGCGGTTTCCCCCTTGATTTTTCCTGCTAGGTTAACTTAAAGGGAGTAGAAGAGAGCCTTTTGGGTCTTAATTTGGGCCTATTAAAATTCCAAAAGCCCAATAAAATTCCATCATTGGATTCTTTTTGAGTTTCTCAGAAAAGTTCTGCACCGTAGGATCTTTCAATCTGCTATTCCTTACTCTGCAAGAATCAAATAAAATCGTGATTTATCATATAATTGGAAATATTTTCCAATCATAATATATCAATCAAAATAATAATAATTTAAGTTCAATAACATCAAAATCAATTCAGATTTATGTTATTTCTCAAAATTGGCTAATTATCCAAATATTATCTAATAAATCCAATTTAGCCTAAAATAATCCCCAAAATAAATGAATAAGGTGGGATAAAATATATTAAAATTGTGATTTATCAATGGTGTTAACTCAAATAACTAAGTGACAAAATAAAAAGGTTATAGTGCTCATTTATAAATTTATAATGCCTGATTTAATTATGCGGAAACCAACTTAAGCATATGTAGCAGGATTATTTATGCACTCCTTTTATGATTTTTTGTAAAAAAATTTTCAGATAGCACTTTTTTCTACTTTCTTGAACCGTATTTTTTTGGTGAGAACATTCTCATATAAAAGCCTTGATTACTCAAGCTTTATAAGCATCAATGTTTGGGGGAAAAAAACACAACTAGCACCAACATGCTATTACCACATTTAGTTTAATGGAATCAACGGAGTGAAAATTTTGAGCACATATACATTTCTTTACTTTGTGTTGTTACAATCAGATATTTTTTTCCCCAAATCCTTGTATATGTGATTGTTTTCTAAGTTGGAAAATGGGGACAGGGGACCAGGGAGAGAGAGTGCCACGGAAATAAAGATAAAGACGAAAAAGAAATCTTCGATGCGCATGGTTTGACCCAAAATGAAAGACAAATAATCCACTTAAACTGGGATCTGCTCAAAATAAAAAAACGAACATGAACTCTTCAACGCGCATGGTTTGACCCAAAAATGAAAGAAAGAAAAAAAATTCACTTAAAGATCACATTTATACGACATATGTCCATTGACCTTCTGCGATTCTCATCGATTCATTTGAGCCTCCCAAACCTGTTCTCTTTCTGTGCAGCCATGGAAGCTCAAAAAATTCCGTCACTGACAACAGCAAATTCTGTTCTTGCTGGTGCTGTTATCGTTGTGATAGTGATAGTGATAGGAAGAACGGTGAATTGGCTGTGGCTGAGGCCGAAACGACTTGAGGGATGTCTCAGAAGACAGAATCTCGAGGGAAACTCATACAGACTTGGCTTCGGAGACTTGAAGGAGATGGTTCACATGATTCAAGAAGCCAAATCTAAGCCCATCAACCTAGGCGATGACATTATTCCTCGTGTCATTCCTTTTCATCACCAAATGATTCAAAACTATGGTATCCCCATCTTGTGTTTTTCTGTCCTATTTTCAATTTATCTGCATCCGTGATTTTAATTTCTTCAAAACATGTTGAACCCATGCTAGTGCGTTTGATATATAGTAAGAATCGCTATATTCGGTCTTGATCCTACTGATTTATTTTTATTGCAGGCAAGAATTCCTTCATGTGGTTTGGTCCAAGTCCAGTCGTGACAATTGCAAACCCAGAGGACATAAAGGAGGTTTTGAGCAACATCTCTGTATTTGAAAAGATTCCTACGAATCCACTCAGTAGACTTTTAGTTACTGGACTGGTAGCTTACAATGGTGAAAAATGGATGAAACACAGAAGAATTATTAACCCTGCCTTTCATTTGGAGAAATTAAAGGTAGATTTTCTTTCTTCCCCCATGTGTTACTTCTCTTAAATGAGTGATTTTTACCCCTTTTCCTAATCTGAAAGCTTAAAATTGTGGCAGCTCATGTTGCCAGCATTCTATGAGAGTTGTAACGAAATGGTAAAGAAATGGATGAGATTGGTGAATGAGAATAACAGGGGCTGTTGTGAGATAGACGTGTGGTCTTTCTTTCAAACTATGACTAGTGATGTTATTTCTCGAACTGCTTTTGGAAGTAGCTATGAAGAAGGCCGACGAATATTCCAACTCCAATCTGAACAAGTTCTTCTCACTCTCAAAGTCCTTCAATCTGTTTACATCCCAGGCTGGAGGTAACTAGATTGAAAATATCATTATTAAAATTAAAGTCCTATCGGGTTTAGGTATATATTCACTAATTGATTGCATCCTAATTGTTTGAGTAGATTTGTACCAACTAAGTTGAATAGGAGAGTGAAAGAAATTGAGAAAGAAACACAAACTTTGGTGAGAGGAATCATTCACAAAAGGGAGAAGGCCAGGGAAGCAGGACATGCCCCAAGTGATGATCTATTAGATATACTCTTGGAATCCAATCGCAGAGAAATCAAAGAGAAAGGCGACAACAATAACATGGGAATGAGCATTGAAGATGTTATAAAGGAATGTAAATTGTTCTACTTTGCAGGACAAGAGACAACCTCTGTTCTTCTTAATTGGACACTTGTGTTACTCTCCAAGTATCCCAGTTGGCAATCAAAAGCAAGAGAAGAAATCTTTCAAGTATTTGGTACTCAAACACCCAATTATGATGGCTTAAATCGTCTTAAATTGGTAAGATCATTTGAATATGACATTTCATATCTTTTAAATGTTTTGGATTCATGTCATTCAAAAGTATCATTATAATCACATATGCTAGAATAATGATCAACAATATAATATTTGTATTTGTGTAATAGGTAAACATGATATTGTACGAGGTTCTTAGGTTATACCCTCCAGCTCCTACGGTGAGTAGGGTGATATCAAAGGATACAAAGCTTGGAAATACGAGTTTACCAGCCAGAACTCGAATTGTGATTCCAATAATTTTTGTACAACAAGATTCTCAATTGTGGGGAGAAGATGCAAAGGAGTTCAATCCGCAAAGATTCTCTGAAGGAATCTCTAAAGCAACTGAGAGTCAAGGTTCATATGTTCCATTTGGCTGGGGTCCAAGGATATGTCCAGGCCAAAACTTTGCTTTGCTTGAAGCTAAAATGGCATTATCCTTAATTCTCCAAAACTTTTCTTTTGAGCTTTCTCCATCTTATGCTCATGCTCCATTTTCAGTTTTCACCCTACACCCTCAATACGGCACCCATATCATTATACATAAGCTCTAGAATTATCAGTTAAAGTTTCCTCATGTAGTGCTGTTAGAAGGAATTTTATGCATGTAAATGTCACTCTTATATGTGTGCAAGTCTCGAAACTATGTATTCATATGCTCTCTGTATATGCTTGGTTTTGACATGGACTAAATCTTGATAGCTTTCATCATGTTGTCTTGGCTATAGATAATGCAGCCATTGGTAGCTATAGATAATCATTGTGTAGCATAGTTGCTGTCAGGATTTGAAGGCTATTGGCTGAATCCATGGCTCATATAAGGAAGTTTTGTGGTGGGTTGGGGTTACAAACCACGGCCTAAGGAAGATGGGTCTTCTTTGTTTTTGGTCTAACCCTAGGAGTCTAGTGTTTTGAAATTACAACTCTATAATGGCACAAGTATCATTCGTTTATGGGATGCTAATTCAGCTATCGAACCCCTCAATCTGGAAGTGATATGCTAGCATCACTATTCTTAACTACCTTTTCAAAGACAGTGTTTACTCAGTGATTAACTCTGTCGCATGAGCTATTAAAATACGAGGACACTAAAATATGTAATATTCTAGTGCCACCTACGTAAATTCTCTTGAAAAGCTAAAAATCCTTGAATTACAGTCGACTGAGTGATTTAACAAGTTAAGAATCTCATGACAAGCATTGCCGAAATCAAATTCATTGATCATTATTTATCCTATTAGCTAATCTTTTTATAATTTCTTTTTAGATTAAAGCAGAGTAAAATGTTTTTAAGAAGAAAAATTCGGAGATGAGATTGACTTCCCTAAGATTCTCGCCTAACCTTCATTGTCTTCCTATTTAATTGAGTTAATCCAAAGAGAACAATCTGATTCTACTACCAGAGATTAAAGGAACGAAATGTATTTATAACTCCTAGATGAATATTGAACAATACTCTTTGCAAATCAATCAATTCAGTCACAAAATCTGATTTAAGCAAATCAAACATCAAAATTGAATATACTCTTAATCAGAGAGCGTTAAACACCTAAACATATATCAATCCATAATCCTGACTTATCAGCCATGAAGAAATACAAAATCAGAAGAATCTTAGATCAAGATCCACAAGTTCTGAACAGAGACAAGTTTAATCCTAATCTTAGACATTAATCGGATTTACTCCCTTCAAGAACAATGACTCAGGCACTAGCTCCTCGCTTAGGGAAGAATGAAAGTCTAGCTGCTCATGGATCTGTAACAAACTCCAACAAATCGAATCTGCCGCTCGGCCGTGAGAGAAGTTAGGATTTTAAATCTAGAGAACGAAATGGTGAGAGCAGAAGACAATGGAGCTCCTCTTCGGACTTCGAAGAAATGTGTAAATGAAGTGAAAGTCCAAAGTTTTAGTGCTCGTTTGGAATAACTTATTTTGGGGTAATAAGTGCTTATAAATCGTGATTCACGGTATACGAGGTAAGTATGTGAGAGGAGTTTTATCTCGGCTTACGTAATAAGGACTTATTCTTCCTCCTCGTGTCAAGCAGCGGAGATCAGAAAGGAGCTCATGCAAGCCAGCTGGATCCCTCTTCTTCGCATATCTACGTAGCAACTTGCAAGAGTTAATTCCAATTAATTTTAATTTTGCCAATTCTTCCATTTTAACGTGCATTAATTAAAAATGTTTAGAAGTGTCATGTGCTCTCAATTTAATCAATAATGCTATGATTTTCAATCATAAAATACCCACCACGACCCTAAAATCTCATTGAAAATATAGCAATAAAATGGATTCATCACTCAATTTTTGAAGGCAAATGAATATGTTAGAAAAGTATGGTGTTAAATAAAGCCTTAAGCGAAATTTGGAAAGTCAAATTATAAATTAGTCCTCTATCATAAGAGAAGTAAAAAAAAAATCAGATTATAAGCATCAAGATCACCAAATGTAAATATGCTTGATGTTAAAATCAAAACGCATTCAGAAACGGCAAGAATTTAGGAACTGTTATGCTAAATCAGCAACGTAAAGCAATGGAAACAAATGAATTCTGTTGCATATTTGCAATTTATGATGAATGGGTCTTTGTTGTGTGTTGTTAGAATTTTTAACATAGCCAGCATAATAAAAAAACCCAGAATAAGATATGAACCCACACTAAAAAACACAATCAATAAAAGCAACGTAAACACAAGAGGAGGGTTCATCATCAAGTCAACTATAAAATGTTCTAACCGTTGGAGTAAAATGGGTATTCTAAGAAAGTAAGCCCAGGAAAATTCATACCCAATTTTATTGGTGTAAATAGGGTTCATCAGGTATGGCAACAATGGCATCTTCACATGCCTTAAATAGGGGCATTTTTTTTTATATTTCTTCGGATCTTCAAATTCCTAATTCATAACCTAATCTATAATTTGTCAAATTTAGTCAACCAAATTAAAATTTAGCTAATTCAACCATCTTTTAATAGGATTTTCTCAAATTTTTTTTTTATCATAAATGTAAATTTATAGGGTTATTAATGATTATATTTCAATTTTACTATTATTTAATTCTAGTTGAAAAGAGAGAGAGAGAGAGAGAGAGAGAGAGGAGTCGGAGGTGAAAATGATTTGTAAATGTGTAGAGAGAGAGAGAGAGAGAGAGCATTTTCATAAGGATACATTTGAAAAATTTTATCAATCTAAGACATATTTAATAATTTATCTATCATTCCTTAATATGTGAAAATTAATAAAAATGAATTTATAATAAAGACCAAACCAAAAACATTAAGAAGTTAACATTGGGGGAATTACTATGAGAATTTAAGGAAGAACCTTATTTATTAAGAAGTCTTAACAAAAAGTGAGGTATTATTATTTCTTGGCCTAAAATTTTTTACATGTTCTTCAATTATCATTGAGACTTCATGATAATTAAGACTCTTTCTTAAAACCTCATAGTATTTCCAATTAAAATTTTCAGCTAGCTAGGGGACAGGCACCCCCAACTGCCTAAGAACTAAGGCCTTGTTTGGTATGAAGTATTGGGAGGTAGGGATTGAGATTGGATTAGGGATTGAGTCAGAATATATCGTTTGGTATGAGGGACTACGGATAACCAGAGATTGGGAGTACCATAAAAGTGGGATTGCTATAAAGCCACCTCCCCCTTGGTATTGTGTTTTCAATCCCAGGATTGCAAAATTGTATAGACAAAAATACCCTTGATTAAAATATTTTTTGGACAAAAATAACCCCATGATTTTAATCTAGAATCCATCCCTTTCACATAATCACTCTATTTTTTTCTCGCCAACGACATAATCACTCATTTGGAGAAACCATCGTCGCTCTCGGTCAAAAACTAACTATGCAGATTCAGATTCAGTTTTGCACAGACGAAAATTATGATAGTTAAAATGTCTGCTAAATTGCAATCAAAGGAAAGAGAAAAGGACACATGGTTCTGTTGGAGATACAAGCTACATGTGGGTGTGTCAAATGGAACAAGTCCCACATTGCTTGGGAAAGAGAGAATGCTAGTGTATATATTACACCTTGTGAAATTGGGCTAGTAAATGGGCCAAGAGGAAGAGTGGGCTCGCGCGCACAACAAAGGGCCACCAAGAGGCAAACGTAGTGAAAATCCGGCGATTTCCCCCCCTGCGCGTGAATTAAATGTGGACTGGGCACTTTTTCTCAAATGGTTTTTGGAAAAATCTACAATTTATTTTTGTGAAAATAGCTTACCGGAAAAATCCAGTTTTGAGGCATCTGAATATTGAAGCATCAATATTTTCGTTGGAGAGGTCAGAACGTATGTTTTAAATTGCCAAACGGATATTTTAATTCCCAAACGTATCTGGTTCTTCAATGTTCAGAAACGGCCTCATAATATGGTTTTATTAGTATGTAACCGGCGGTTTAATGGTGTTTATGCGGATTAAAGACGTTGCCCAAAGTTCAGATGTGTGGAGGCCTATAAAAGGCACTGCCTGCAAGAGGTTCAGGCACCCAGCTCTGAACATCTCGAGCTCTCTCTTCCTCCCTCGCATTCTCTTTGCCTTGTAGTTGTTTTCATTTTGTTGTTCTGTTCCCCCTGAGTCGACAGGAAGAATCCGTTTTATCCTGGGGAGTGCCGCTTCCAATCAGCCGGTGGTCGCGGAATAGCTCTTAAGGACAGCGTCCTTCAACGTGACTCGGATTGTGGTGATTTTACAGAAGTTAGATAACAATCTTAAGAGCTACTATGGCTTCTGTTTCTGTTCCTCCTGCTGGTTCCGGAGTTGGTGCTCAACTTGACAGTGCTGCTGATCCCGGAGTCAACAATGCTGGTTCTGGACCTATGTCGATTCCGGTTCCTATGCCCAGGCAGTTTCCAGACATTTCCAAAATTGAACAGTTTGAGGGGAAGAACTTCAGACGCTGGCAGGAATGTGTCTACACTGTTCTTGACATGCATGGAGTTGCTGATGCGCTTACACAATCTACACCATCCCCAGATGCTAACCAAGCCCAGAAGGATGTTTGGGCCTATGCCAACAAGGTTTGCAGACACACTCTTATTACTACTTTATCTAACGATCTGTTCGATGTGTACCATATCTATAAAGAAGCAAGTGAGATATGGGGATCACTTATCCTCAAGTATACTGCTGAGGATGCTGGAAAGCAGAAGTTCGTGATAGGAAACTTTTACAAGTGGGAGATGACAGATGAAAAAGATATCAAGCTCCAGATCAACGAGTACCATAAGCTGAATGAGGAGCTCAAGGCTGAAAAGATCAATTTGCCAGAAGAGTTCGTGGCCGGTGTACTGATCGAAAAGCTGCTAGATTCATGGAATGACTACAAGCAACAACTGAAACACAAACAGAAACAGTTGTCCTTGAATGATCTAATCACTCATATCATAATTAAAGATACCAACAGAAAGGCAATACAAGCTGCAAAGGGCAAGGAATTGGCTGCAAAAGCAAACCTAATTGAGGAAAAGCCGCACAACAAGAGGTACGATTCCAAAAACAAAAATAATAAAAATAAGAAACCTTACTACAAGCCCAAAGACTCTAACCCCAAGAAGAAGAAGGGCAATTGTTTTGTCTGTGGAAAACCAGGTCATTATGCGGCACAGTGCAGGAAAAGGGCTAAGGGAGATAACTCTCAAAGGGGTGAAAATCCTCCTAAGCCAAATGTGAATTTGGTTAAAGGAGATGATAGCAGTGATGAAGAAATCATTGTTGCTGTGGTGTCACAAGCCCTTCTTGTCTCTGATGTGAAGAAATGGGTGGTAGACTCAGGAGCTACCAAGCACATCTGTGCAAACAAAGAGATGTTTACCTCCTTTGAAGAAGGGGAAGACCACGTTTATCTGGCTGACTCCCGAACCGCTAAGGTTCATGGAAAAGGGAGGGTGGTATTGAAGCTCACATCTGGAAAGACCTTGGCACTAAGTGACGTGCTATATGTACCTGAGGTCAGAGCTAACTTAGTCTCTGTGGCATTGCTTGGGAAGGTTGGGGTTAGGGTATGTTTTGAATCTGACAAGATTATCATGACTAAGAACAATGTTCTTATTGGGAAGGGCTATTGTAATAAGGGACTGTTTGTTCTTAGTGTTTCTGAAATGAATGAGAATGCATCTTTTTCTGCTTACTTGATTGATTCCTATGATATGTGGCATGCTAGATTAGGACATGTTCATAAATCTTATATTAAGAGGCTACAAAATCTAGGACTGATTTCTAAAACTAAAGATGATTTTCAAAAGTGTGAAGTTTGTGCAGAAACTAAACAAGCTAAAAAACCACATTTTTCTACTCAAAGAGAAACTGAGTTGTTAGCTTTAATTCATTCTGATTTGGGAGATTTAAAGCAAACTGAGACTAGAGGTGGTAAAAGGTATTATATTACCTTTATTGACGCTTTTTCAAAATATACCAAAGTATATTTAATGAGAAATAAAGATGATGCTTTTGAAAAATTTCTTTTGTACAAGGCAGAAGTAGAAAATCAATTAAACAAAAAGATTAAAAGGGTCAGGTCAGATAGAGGAGGAGAATATTTATTATTAAATAATTTTTGCGAAAAAGAAGGGATAATTCATGAAGTAACTCCTCCTTATTCACCTGAATCTAACGGTGTTGCAGAAAGGAAAAATAGAACTTTAAAAGAAATGATGAATGCTTTACTTGTAAGTTCTGCAGCACCTAATAATCTGTGGGGTGAAGCCTTGTTATCTGCTTGTTTTTTACAAAACAGAATACCCAACAGGAAAACTAAAAAGACACCTTATGAGTTGTGGAAAGGTTTTGTGCCTAATCTTCAGTATTTGAAAGTGTGGGGGTGTCTTGCTAAAGTTTTACTACCTGATGTTAAAAAGAGGAAAATTGGTTCTAAAACCTCTGATTGCATGTTTATTGGATATGCTCAACAAAGTGCTGCTTATCGTTTTCTGGTTTTGAAAATCGATGTTTTAGATCATAATACAATTGTTGAAACAAAAGATGTAGAGTTTTTTGAAAATATATTTCCTTTGAAGGTTGAGCATATTCCTAAAAGAGTTGAAAATTCCTCTGCTCCTTCTGAACAAAATTCAAATGAAGTTTTGGTTAAAGATTTAAGGAGAAGTAAAAGACAAAGAAAACAAACGTCTTTTGGAGATGATTTCTATACTTATTTGGTGCAAGATGAACCAAAAAATTTTTTTGAAGCTGTTGCTTCTCCGGATAAATCTTTTTGGAAAGAAGCAATAAAAGCTGAAATTGATTCTTTAAATCAAAATAAAACATGGGTTTTGGTAGACTTGCCTCCAGGAGCAAAGCCTATTGGTTGTAAATGGGTTTTTAGGAAAAAGTGTTTTCCTGATGGAACTATTGAAAAATACAAAGCTAGATTAGTAGCAAAAGGGTATACTCAAAAAGAAAATGTTGATTATTTTGACACCTTTTCTTCTGTAACTAGGATTTCTTCAGTTAGAATCCTAATTGCCTTAGCTTCTATTCATAAGCTTTTCATTCATCAAATGGATGTTAAAACAACTTTTTTAAACGGTGATTTAGAAGAGGAGATTTATATGGTGCAACCTGAAGGGTGTATTATTCCTGGGCAAGAAAATAAAGTTTGTAAACTTGTTAAATCCTTATATGGTTTGAAACAAGCGCCTAAACAATGGCATGAAAAACTTCTTGGCGAATATCCCACTAGGTGAAAAACCAACACCATCAGTGTCTTTACATTGTGATAGCCAATCTGCGATAGCTACGGCTAAAAATAAAACCTTTAATGGTAAAAGTAGACATATTCGATTGAGACATAATATAATAAGGCAGCTGCTCAAAGATGGTGTAATCTCAATCGATTATGTAAGATCAGCTGTGAACCTTGCGGATTCGTTTACAAAACCCCTAAGAAGGAAACAAATCCTTGATTCATCGAGGGGAATGGGACTTAAGCCAATAAGAAATTAACAGCGATGGCAACCCAACCTCTGTGATTGGTGATCCCATGAAGGAGGTTCAATGGGTAAGAACAAGTCGTGAGTTAGTTCTGCTAGCACTAAAGTAAACTATTAGTCCCTTCCTATGATGCTGAGAATATGCTCGAATGCATTTTGGTGAGGATGAGCAAAGCTCTTAATGATTTCATAATTCTACGGAATGGTGTGCTCATTGCAGGTACATTTAATGAAATCACCTCTACGAATGTGGAGTGGGGCCGCTCCTATGAGATCGTGGCAAAATCTCTAGAGCATTTGTTATGAACCAGGCACGCGCATGGCCGTCTTAACGTGCAAAACCGCGTTAACAGCGAAATGTGGGGGTATAATCTGACTCTTAATACCTCTAGTATACGCCTAAGAGATGAGCGGTTTTAAGTTCATAGGACCACCGACATCTTTGTGTACTAAGTGTTATCAGTCTAGGTCTGGTTTTAAGTTCAAAGAACCACCAGATACAATGGTTATATCCGTGTGTGCAACTAAGCTAAAGGTGTTCCTTTTGACACATGTGGGGGATTGTTGGAGATACAAGCTACATGTGGGTGTGTCAAATGGAACAAGTCCCACATTGCTTGGGAAAGAGAGAATGCTAGTGTATATATTACACCTTGTGAAATTGGGCTAGTAAATGGGCCAAGAGGAAGAGTGGGCTCGCGCGCACAACAAAGGGCCACCAAGAGGCAAACGTAGTGGAAATCCGGCGATTTCCCCCCCTGCGCGTGAATTAAATGCGGACTGGGCACTTTTTCTCAAATGGTTTTTGGAAAAATCTACAATTTATTTTTGTGAAAATAGCTTACCGAAAAAACCCAGTTTTGAGGCATCTGAATATTGAAGCATCAATATTTTCGTTGGAGAGGTCAGAACGTATGTTTTAAATTGCCAAACGGATATTTTAATTCCCAAACGTATCTGGTTCTTCAATGTTCAGAAACGACCTCATAATGTGGTTTTATTAGTATGTAACCGGCGGTTTAATGGTGTTTATGCGGATTAAAGACGTTGCCCAACGTTCAGATGTGTGGAGGCCTATAAAAGGCACTGCCTGCAAGAGGTTCAGGCACCCAGCTCTGAACATCTCGAGCTCTCTCTTCCTCCCTCGCATTCTCTCTGCCTTGTAGTTGTTTTCGTTTTGCTGTTCTGTTCCCCCTGAGTCGACAGGAAGAATTCGTTTTATCCTGGGGAGTGCCGCTTCCAATCAGCCGGTGGTCGCGGAATAGCTCTTAAGGACAACGTCCTTCAACGTGACTCGGATTGTGGTGATTTTACAGAAGTTAGACAACAGGTTCAAGTGGCCAAATCTAAGCCTATCAACCTAGACGACAACATTATTCCTCATATCCTTCCTTTTTATCACCAACTGATTCAAAACTATGGTATATATGCCCCTTCCTAGTCACTCTCCTTAGACGCATGTGTGTTTCCTTCTTATATATATATATATATATATATATATATATATATATATATTTACAAGCTTTTGATTAAATTGTTTTTATTATTACGTACAGCGAAGAATTCGTTTATGTGGTTTGGTCCAAATCCAGTGGTGACCATTATGAATCCAGAAGAAATAAAGGAGGTTTTCACTAATATTTCTGTATTTCAAAAGCTTCCTACCAATCCACTCACTAAGCCTTTAATTACTGGACTAGTGGACTATGAAGGTGAAAAATGGATGAAACACAGAAGAATTATTAACCCTGCCTTTCATTTGGAAAAGTTAAAGGTAGAGATTATTTTTCATTTTTCACTCCATGTGTTAATTAATTCTCTCTTAAGACTGATTAATTATTTATACATTTCTCTTAACTTGAAAGCTTAAATTTGTGGCAGCTTTGTTGCCAGCATTCTATGAGAGTTATAACGAAATGGTAGAGTAATGGGTGAGATTGGTGAGTGAAAGCCAAAGGAATTATTGTGAGACAAATGTGTGGCCTTGCTTTCAAAACATGGCCAATGATGTCATTTCCCGAACTGCTTTCGGAAGTAGTTATGAAGAAGGACGACATATATTCCAACTCCAATCTAAACAAATTCTTCTTACCCTCAAGGTCCTTCGCTCTGTTTACATCCCAGGCGGGAGGTAATCACTAGTCAGCTTGACAAAAATTATTTTTCCTTTGCTCCTTAATTAGACAAAATTTTATAATTATCAATCTTTTCCTAATTTACTCCTATTGATGTTCCTTTTATATAATCAAGAAGGAGAGGGGTCAGGGAATTAAGGAAAGCGACTAGAATGTTTTAGAAAATACATATCATATTAACCAACTTAACCAACTTCATTAATGTAATCAAAATCAGGTAAAAATGTCTTATATTAAGGATAAGAGGAGTACCAAATCTAAATTTGGGTTTAATTAAATTCCTACTGAATTATGTTAAAAGGAATGTTTATATATCCTGCTTGTGTATTTATAGATTTGTATCAACTACGCCGAACAGGAGATTGAAAGAAATTGAGAAAGAAATAAAAGTGTTAGTAAAGGGAATTGTTCACAAAAGGGAGAAGGCCAGGGAAGAAGGACTGGCCCCAAGTGATGATCTATTAGATATTGTGGGTGTTTGGTTGGGCTTAATTTGTCCAAATAAGCCCGATTTTAGATAAAAAAGCCCAACTGAAAACGCAACCCATTTTTGAGTGTTTGGGACAGCTTTTTGAAAAAAACAAAAAGCCCGAAAACGCAGCTTATTTATTAAGCCCGAGATACTCACTTTTTTTTTGAAAAAAGCTGCAGCGTTTTTTTTTTGGTCCAAACTTGGCATGTTGAATTTATTACTGTTATGTGCATGTATGAAGATCCACAAAAGCCTTCTGCTGAGCTGTGGTTAACGAGAGATAAAAAAAAATTGAGAAATATATAGAAAAATATGTTTGTAAATAGTACCGGTTATTTAAAACTTCATATATAGTCAATACTAATATATACTAATATTTAATACTCCCTCTTATCCTAGTTATAAGATAAAATTGATTTTTTTTGGAGAAATTAAGGAAGCTGATTAAATTACTTTAGAGTATTTATATTTTTATTTCTTTCTTCAAACTAATTAGTTTAACTAATAAATGGATATATAATCTAAGGAAACATAACATATGATATGATTAAATAACTTATTTAGCTTTCTTAATTCCATTCTTAGTTTGGGCTTCATCTTTGGAGTTACAAGTTTATATTTTACATGGTTAAGGTTAATTAACTTTCTGTTCCTTTTCTCATGCACTTAGGTGAAGAAGTTATAATTGTTGCATTTTTAGATATCTTCCTGGGCCAGATGATATGTTACTGTTGGATATCGCATATATGATCTATCTAAAATTTGAAGAATATACAAATGCCCTTCAAGTTTTTACTTTTAAAAACTCACTTATACAATCGCTAATCCAAACACGTTTTGATTTATGAAAAATCACTTATTCAACCGCTCATCTAAACATAAATCACATTATACATATTGACTTATTTATTAAGTCATTTTTAATAAGCCCGAATTATATAAGTCATTTTTCCTACCGCTATCCCAAACACACCCATTGTATGTTTGGGATAGCGGTAGGAAAAAAGACTTATTATAATTTTGACTTATTAAAAATGACTTATAGAAAAGTCAATTTTTGTAATGTGATTTATGTTTGGATGAACGATTTATTTTTGGACAATAAGTGTTTATAAATCGTAATTTACGGTATACGAGGTAAGTATGTGAGAGGAGTTTTATCTCGACTTACGTAATAAGTGACTTAATAGGAAAGCTATAGTGATGAGCTTATTTAATAAGTAGCTTATTCTACCCGTAATGCAATTAAAATAAGCTGAACTAAACACTGCAAAAACGTGATGTTTTTATTTGGGCTTATTGCCCAAAAACGGACTTATTTTTGCTCAATAAGCTGAATCAAACACACCCATACTTTTGGAATCTAATCACAGAGAAACCAAAGACAATAGCAACAACAAGAACGTGGGAATAAGCATTGAAGATGCCATAAAAGAATGTAAATTGTTCTACTTAGCGGGACAAGAGACAACCTCTGTTCTCCTTAATTGGACAATCATATTACTTTGTAGGTATCCTAGTTGGCAATCTCAAGCAAGAGAAGAAGTTTTTCGAGTATTTGGCGCTCAAAGGCCTGACTATGGAGGATTAAGTCTTCTTAAACTGATAAGGCTATATGGGTATGGGTATATCACATTTTATTGGTTTCTCCTATTTCTTTTAGTTGATTCCATGTCATTTGTATCGTTGTTTATTTTCCAGAATAATAATGATCGAATCATAATGAACATATTTATGTGTGTGGGATAGTTAAGCATGATATTATATGAGGTTCTTAGGTTATACCCTCCAGTCCCCATGTTGGACAGGATTGTATTAAAGGATGCAAAACTTGGAAGTCTGGGTCTACCAATCGGAACTCAAGTAGGGATTTCAATAATTCTAGTGCAACAAGATCTTGAATTGTGGGGAGAAGATAAATGCAAAGGAATTCAATCCGCTAAGATTTTGTGAAGGAGTTTCTAAAGCAACCAAGAACCCGGCCTCATATCTTCCATTTAGTTGGGGTCCAAGGATTTGCCCTGGTCAAAACTTTTCTTAACTTGAAGCTGAGATGGCTTTATCCTTAATTCTCCAACACTTCTCTTTTGCACTTTCTCCATCTTATGTTCATGCTCCTTTCTTGGTTTTGACGATTCACCCTCAGCATGGCACCCATATCATTTTACAAAAGCTCTCAAACTGTTAGTTAATTAAAATGCTTATAATCATATCATATATATCCTCTTGGATGAAATTTTATGAATATGTATGAGCATATATAACTGTAGAACAACAATAATATCAATAAACCTTGTCCTTCTAAACGAGCATGTAATATGTATGTAAGTGTGAGTCATGAAAATGTGCATTTATATGTACCTCATGATGTAGTCATTGAATGGTTATTCTAATATTCAAATCATATACAATGCGACATGGCTCTAGATGGCTCATTTAGTAATTATGCTCTAATTTTTTGTACACTAGAAAATCATATGTTTATGTTTCTGTTGCAAATTTACCAAAGAGAAAGTTCCTTCGATTGCTTTGGGTCAACTGAAATTTTTACCAAGATTTGCAACAATTCACATGGTGTGTTTGAAATAGTGATGGAAAAAATGGCTTATTTTCAATTTGACTTATGGAATTTTAAGATTGAGAAAAAGTAAAATTGGGTAAAATGATTAATGTTTGGATTGACGATTGGATAAGTGTTTTTATGAAAGCAAAAAGGTGTTTGATTTGGCTTTTGCATAAGTGGCTTTTATGATATTTAAGAGAAAAAATGTTAAACATTATGAAAAGTGAAAAAATTTTCTTAATTACCAAGGACAGTGATTAAGAATCCCAGACCAGGTTAGATTGATTCAATTTAATCCTGATTTTTTTGATCACCCGGATTGGACAATTGGCTTAGTTTGTTGGTTTCCCATCTGAACCAGTTTGTATAGTCTAGTTTTTCATTCTATGCTCTGAAAAAAATTCATTTATATTTTTACAACTAATTTAACATTATGGCGTCAAGTGCACATTCATGAAAAATTCATGCTAGATTTGATTTGCACCATTTTTATTTTTTCTGCTTTTAGTAGCCCCATGAGCCCATTTGTTAAATTTTTTAAGTGTTCAATTAAATAATAAAAATGCTTGGAAAAAAATTAAATAATAAAAATGCATTTATTATTGTTATTATTTTGAATTGGTTATTTAATAAGGGAAATGCTTGTTAATAATTCTTTTAATGGAGCAAAGTCATTGGCACTTTTTGGACGCCTTTATTTCATTCATTTCTCACTTTCTCCGTCGACTGACTCTCTTGCAGAAGCAGCAAAAGCCTCCTAAATCTCTCTTTTCTCTCTGATCTTTATCATACATTGAACTCATCATCACCAGCCTAGCAATTCACAGGTAACTTGCCACTCGATCTTTTTGGTTTGATTGATGATGATGCATGCTAGTTGCTTTACATTCTTCTCCCTAACTGTCCAATATCTTAACCGTCCAACTGATTACGAATCCCAGGCCGGGTCAGAAGAAATGTTGGGTAATGAACCTTTGAAGTTTACTAGTCAAAATGAGTCACCGGTAGAGGAGATGGACAACCAGAGTCACCAGCAAAAATGGGTGAAGTGGATTGTAGGCACAGATTGGCGAGGCTAAGAGTGAAAACCGTCCGATCGGAGGCCACGGACAAAGGAAAGAACTCTCGGTCTTTGGCCCTCACCTTCGGCAGAATCTAGAACCTTCTCCTCATCTCTGGAGAAACACCGACTCCCAGAATCGCAGCAACATCGAAGTTCGAAGGCCACAGATCTCAGCTATGCCTTCTCTTCTCCTTTGTCGCCGGTCCAATCTCTATCAGTTTTTGCTCCGTCTCCCAAATCTGAGATAATGATAAGAGATTTGTGTGAGCTCGCCGAATCTGAGCTGCTGAGAAGAGATCACTGTACAGTGAGGAGTGACGGAAATTAGAAGAAATAAGACAGAGAAGAGAGAAAACGAAGTCATAGTTAACGGTAAAAAGCCAAATCATTCTAAAGCTCTTGCATGTGTTGAGTGTTAACTCAAATAATTAAGTAACATAATATAATATTATATTACTTATCTATGAATTTATAATACCTCATTTAATTATACTGAAACCAACTTAAGCATATATAGCGGATTTTTTTTTTTTTTGCCTTGTTTACATTAACATGGAGCAGGGCCATTTGTTTCTCACATTAAATTTGCAAAAATGTACTATTTAAAAAAAAAACTTAACCAACAATTTGTTGGTTGAGATAGTAAACGACTCATCCATATAAGGAGAATAACACAAATTTAAATATCAAAAATCACATTTTTAGGAGGCGAAAGTTATTTGTGTTCTAGGTCTCAAAATGGAAAACCCTTAAACAAATAGAGAGAGAAAAAAACCTTGGATCAAAGATTTGGTTCATCAGCCGAGCCTTCAATGCTGGGTTTGGCATTATATGTGACTAGTCTTGCTTTGGATCCTAACTTAATTTCAGCCAAAACTTTTTGTAGGAATGGGCAAAAACCCGATGGTTTGATCCAATCTAGTCTAACCCAAGCGGGTCCGGTCCAGTCCAAATAAATAACATAATGAAATCGTACCAGATGAACCAGATTGACTTGTCAGGCTGGATCGGCTTCCAAACCAAGGAACCAAACCACTTGGACTGATCCGATCCGGTCCGGTCAATTTTTTTAAAAATATTTTTGTAATTTAAATGTTACTTTTTATTTTTTATTTAATGTTGTCAGACTTTTTTTTTAAGGATTCTAGTTAATTTTTATTTTTTATGATGATTTTTATATAATTATAGGTATTTTTTTATTATATTAATTGTATTTATCAAGTTTAAATCTTTTTTTCCAACATATTTTTGTTTATTGTTGTTGGATATTCTTATAGATTTACGATGCTTTAATTTTATGTGATGCTTTTTATATTACTATAGATGTTTTTATGGTCCTAATAGTATTTAGCAGGTTCAAATTTTGCTTTCTAAAAAGAAAAAAAAATAAAAAAAAAATTAATTTAGGTCCTAGATTGTTTGGACTAGTTCAGGGAGTCTACCAAACTTGGTTTGGTCTAGCTCGGCTTTGGGTTGGTGCTAGACCAAAATAGACCTCAGGTTTACCTTGTACAACTCGCAATCCTCTCTAGGCCAAACTTCAAGTTGATGCCAAACCCCGTCCAATTTAGTCCATACTCCTCCCTAACTTTTTGTTTGTAAACCATCGCATTTGGGGAAAAAAGTGGTCGGATTTGCCAGTTAAACCGTCCTTGGAGGACCTGGGTTGGCAAAATGCTAGCCCACTAGGATGCCAAGGAGGGCCAACTTACAGATTGGCCCGTGTTTGTGAGCCACTCCATCATGCTGTTATTATGATATTATTATCATTATGTTTGTTAGGATCAATAATTCTAGATTCCTTGAATTTTTTATATATATAGCTGTATGCCTGTATGCTGGCGCAATGTGGATCAGTGGATAGGCTTTTATTAGGAGAACTTCAGTTAGCCCACTTTTATTCCAGTCAACCTTAAAATTTTTTTTGAAACTTTAGTGTACCTCGAGTCATTTTGTGAGTGAGAGGACAATGTTGTCATTCTTTTATTTTTATTTTTTCAAAAATTATAAGATAAATAAAAGGATTCAAAAGAAATCAAGGAATTAATAAGAACATTTTAGTCCCCCTCTTCTTAATAGAAACATGAAAGTAAAGACAATAGTTAGCAATAAAAGCAATAAACACATATTAGTTAACACAATTAAGCTGGTCACGGGGTCCCCCACTTTCAGCAAAGGGACAGGGGGGACAGAGCCACGCTAATAAAATAGAAAATTAGAATAATTCAATCCAGCTAAACGAGTTGACGACCAATAAGCCCGAAATAATTAAAAGAAAAGAAAAGAAAGAAATCTTCTAATTCTCTTGCTGTGTAGCCATGGAAGCTCGAGAAATGGCATCAGTAACCTTATATTTGGATAGAGGGAAAATTATGGGGCAAAAAATCTAAGAAAAGAAACTCCCACAAATAGAATTTTCTTTTACCATTTATAAAAATTTTCAAACATAGTATTCCCTCTCCCATTTTCCCCTCACCTTTCTTTCCATTCAAACATAGTATAAATTTAACAATTTATGTGATTATAGTGATAGTGATAGTGATAATGATAGGAAGAGTGGTAAATTGGGTGTTGTTGAGGCTGAAATGACTTGAGAGAAGCCTTAGACGACAAAACCTCAAAGAAAACTCATATAAACCAAGTGTTTGTTTGAATTAGCGTTCAAGTAATATGTTCAAGCAGGTCGAGACAAAACTCTTCTTACATATTCACCTTGTACATCGTAAATCATGTTAGAAAAGTAGTTTTTACCGCTAACCCTAACGAGCACTAACTAACTTTGGAGACATTAAGGAGATAGTTCGCAAGATTCAAGAAGCGGGCTCAAAGCCCACAGCCCTAGATGATGATTTTATTCCTCGTGTTCTTTCTTCCACGTATATTTTCATCCCCTTTTTGTGTTTTTGAATCTCTACTACTGATCCATTTTTAATGCAGCTAATGATTCCTTCGTGTGACTTGGTCCATATCCAACGGTGACGATTGCTCACCCAGAGGACATAAAGGAGGTTTTCACCAACATTTCTGCATTTCAAAAGCTTCCTCACAATCCACTAGTTAAACTTCTAATTACCGGAATATTAGACTACAGCGGTGAAAAATTTGGAGAAGTTAAAGGTATAATAATTTCTTCTTTTCCTTGCATTAACTCTCTCAAGGGCAATGTACCTTTTTCCCATATGTCTATATGATTTTTTGAGGGCAACTAATGTTACCAGTATTCTATGAGAGTTGTAATGAAATGGGTTAGATTGGTAAGTGAAAACTGGAACTCAAGTTGTCATTCCAACAATTATGGTACATCAAAATCCTTAGATGTGGGGAGAAGATGCAAAGAAGTTCAATCAACAAAGATTCTCCGAAGCAACCCAGAGTTCGGTCTCATATCTTCCATGGACTTTGGGTCCAAGGATAGGCCTGGGCCAAAACTTTGCTTTGCTCGAAGTTAAAATGGTTTTGTCTTTAATTGTTCAAAATTTCTGTTTTGAGCAGGGTTCAGGGACCCGGACCGGATCGGCCCGGAACCCGCCGGACCCGTCACTAGACCGGTCCGGTCCGGGTCCCAGTTAAAATTTTTTTTTTTTTTTTACCTTTTTCCTTTAGAATTTCATACTATAAGTCTAAAATTTTCAATTACTCACCGGTTTGGTCCCGGTTTAGCTCCGGTTTGGCCCCGGTTTGACCCACTGACCCTTAACCCAGTACCTCGACCGGTTCAATACCCGGTCCGGGTTTTAATACCTTGGTTTTGAGCTTTCTTCATCTTATGCCCATACTCCTTCCTTATTGTTGACCCTTTGCCGGGAGTGTGGCACCCATCTGATTTTTCTGAAGCTCCATTAGTTAAAGGTTCATCATATTAACTTTTTTTTAGAGGGAATTTTATGGATATGTACGTGTGTATACACTGTACAACAATAATATCAATAAATATTGCCATTCTAAATAATTTAGATTTGCATCAATTCACAATCATTTTAAGGCTCTTGTGCACATGCAGGGTGTTAACTCAAATAACTAAGTGACAAAATAAAAAGGTTATAGTGCTCATTTATAAATTTATAATGCCTCATTTAATTATGCGGAAACCAACTTAAGCATATGTAGCAGGATTATTTATGCACTCCTTTTATGATTTTTTTTTTTTTTTAAATTTTCAGATAGCACTTTTTTCTACTTTCTTGAACCGTATTTTTTTGGTGAGAACATTCACATATAAAAGCCTTGATTACTCAAGCTTTATAAGCATCAATGTTTGGGGGAAAAAAACACAACTAGCACCAACATGCTATTACCACACTTAGTTTAATGGAATCAACGGAGTGAAAATTTTGAGCACATATACATTTCTTTACTTTGTGTTGTTACAATCAGATATTTTTTTCCCCAAATCCTTGTATATGTGATTGTTTTCTAAGTTGGAAAATGGGGACAGGGGACCAGGGAGAGAGAGTGCCACGGAAATAAAGATAAAGACGAAAAAGAAATCTTCGATGCGCATGGTTTGACCCAAAATGAAAGACAAATAATCCACTTAAACTGGGATCTGCTCAAAAGAAAAAAACGAACGTGAACTCTTCAACGCGCATGGTTTGACCCAAAAATGAAAGAAAGAAAAAAAATTCACTTAAAGATCACATTTATACGACATATGTCCATTGACCTTCTGCGATTCTCATCGATTCATTTGAGCCTCCCAAACCTGTTCTCTTTCTGTGCAGCCATGGAAGCTCAAAAAATTCCGTCACTGACAACAGCAAATTCTGTTCTTGCTGGTGCTGTTATCGTTGTGATAGTGATAGTGATAGGAAGAACGGTGAATTGGCTGTGGCTGAGGCCGAAACGACTTGAGAGATGTCTCAGAAAACAGAATCTCAAGGGAAACTCATACAGACTTGGCTTCGGAGACTTGAAGGAGATGGTTCACATGATTCAAGAAGCCAAATCTAAGCCCATCAACCTAGGCGATGACATTATTCCTCGTGTCATTCCTTTTCATCACCAAATGATTCAAAACTATGGTAAACCCAACTTGTCTTTTTCTTCCCTGTTTTCAATTTATCTCCATTCGTGATTTTAATTTCTTCAAAACATGTTGAACCCATACTAGTGGGTTTGATGTATATAGGAAGAATCGCTATATTCGTTCTTGATCTCTACTGATTTATTTTTATTGCAGGCAAGAATTCCTTTATGTGGCTTGGTCCAAGTCCAGTCGTGACAATTGCAAACCCAGAGGACATAAAGGAGGTTTTGAGCAACATCTCTGTATTTGAAAAGATTCCTACGAATCCACTCGGTAAACTTTTATTTTCTGGACTGGCAAACTACAATGGTGAAAAATGGATGAAACACAGAAGAATTATTAACCCTGCCTTTCATTTGGAGAAATTAAAGGTAGATTTTCCTTCCCCCCCCCCCCCCCATGTGTTAGTTCTCTTAAAAGACTGATTTTTACCCTTTTTTACTAATCTGAAAGCTTAAAATTGTGGCAGCTAATGTTGCCAGCATTCTTTGAGAGTTGTAATGAAATGGTAAAGAAATGGATGAGATTGGTGGATGAAAATAACAGGGGCTGTTGCGAGATAGACGTGTGGCCTTTCTTTCAAACTATGACTAGTGATGTTATTTCTCGAACTGCTTTTGGAAGTAGCTATGAAGAAGGCCGACGAATATTCCAACTCCAATCTGAACAAGTTCTTCTCACTGTCAAGGTCCTTCAATCTGTTTACATCCCAGGTTGGAGGTAACTAGATTGAAAATATCATTACTAAAATTAAAGTCCTATCGGGTTTAGATATATATTCACTAATTGATTGCATCCTGATTGTTTGAGTAGATTTGTACCAACTAAGTTGAATAGGAGAGTGAAAGAAATTGAGAAAGAAATACAAACTTTGGTGAGAGGAATCATTCACAAAAGGGAGAAGGCCAGGGAAGCAGGACATGCCCCAAGTGATGATCTATTAGATATACTCTTGGATTACAATCGCAAAGAAATCAAAGAGAAAGGCGACAACAAAAGCATGGGCATGAGCATTGGAGATGTTATAAAGGAATGTAAATTGTTGTACTTTGCAGGACAAGAGACAACCTCTGTTCTTCTTAATTGGACAATTGTGTTACTCTCCAAGTATCCCAGTGAGCAATCAAAAGCAAGAGAAGAAGTCTTTCAAGTATTTGGTACTCAAACACCCAATTATGATGGCTTAAATCGTCTTAAATTGGTGAGATCATTTGAATAGGACATTTCATATCTTTTAAATGTTTTGGATTCATGTTATTCAAAAATAATATTTGTATTTGTGTAATAGGTAAACATGATATTGTGCGAGGTTCTTAGGTTATACCCTCCAGCTCCTATGGTGCGTAGGATGGTATCAAAGGATACAAAGCTTGGAAATACAAGCTTACCAGCTAGAACTCGAATTTTGATTCCAATAATTTTTGTACAACAAGATTCTCAATTGTGGGGAGAAGATGCAAAAGAGTTCAATCCACAAAGATTTTCTGAAGGAATCTCCAAAGCATCCGAGAGCCAAGGTTCATATGTTCCATTTGGCTGGGGTCCAAGGATATGTCCAGGCCAAAACTTTTCTTTGCTTGAAGCTAAAATGGCTTTATCCTTAATTCTCCAAAACTTTTCTTTTGAGCTTTCTCCATCTTATGCTCATGCTCCAATTTCAGTTTTCACCCTCCACCCTCAATATGGCACCCATATCATTTTACATAAGCTCTAGAATTAGTAGTTCAAGTGTCCTCATGTGGTGCTGTTAGAAGGAACTTTATGCATGTAATAAAATGTCACTCTTATATGTGTGTAAGTCGTGAAAATATGTATTCATATGCTCTCTATATGCTTGGTTTTGCCATGCACTTAATCTTGATAGCTTTCATCATGTTGTCTTGGCTATAGATAATGCAACCATTGGTAGCTATAGATGGTCATTCTGTAGCATAGTTGCGGTCAGGATTTGAAGGCTATTCGCTGAATCCATGGCTGATATAAGGAAGTTTTGTGGTGGGTTGTGTCAAGTATTGTAACTATAAACAGTTAGCATTATATTGTTTTACTTTTGTAACTTAATTAGTTAGCTATGTCATTCCTGTAAATGGTTAGTTAGTCTTTATTCTTTCATTCTTCTTACTGTACAGTTGTATATATAAGCCTACACATTAATGAGAAATTTAGAATATTTTCTCCCAAATCTTGTCACATGGTGTCCAGAGCATTTTTTTCTCCCTCGGGCTTCTTGCCCCTTTAGGGTTCTCTGTTTCTCAAACCCTCCATCTCTTTCACTTTTCTGATTTTCACTTCCATGGCTTCCATAGCCTCCTCTGATTTCTCCGCTTCTCTCCAAGATCCGGCCAATCCGTTCTATATCCACCCGAATGAGAACCCTGCACTTGTCCTTGTTGCTCCGCCGATGGACGGCAGTAACTTTCATAGCTGGTTTTGGGCGATGCGTATGGCGCTACTTACCAAGAACAAGTTGAAGTTCGTTGATGGATTGATTCCTCAACCTCCGGCCACCGATCCGTTATTTCCTGCTTGGGAACTGTGTAATAATCTGGTACAAGGTTGGATTACAAAGACCCTATCTCCATCCATTGCTCGAAGCACTCTCTGGTTCGATCGTGCCTCCGATATCTGGATTGATCTTCAGTCAAGGTTTTCTCAGTCCAATGTCTTCCGAATTGCCGATCTACAGGACGAAATTTATGCTCTCAAGCAAGGTACTCTTTCGGTTAGTGATTATTACACTGAGTTAAAGATTTTATGAGACGAATTAGCTAATATTCAACCCTTAAAGGCTTGTCACTGTAGTTCTACATCTGTTGCTCATGCTCATCGTGAGGAGGATCAGGTTATTCGGTTTCTAAAAGGGTTGAATGAACAATATGCTTCTGTCAAATCCCAGATCATGTTGTTAGATCCCCTGCCACCTATAAACCGTGTTTTCTCTCTAGTATTGCAGCAGGAACGGGAGCTTCGTCTTCCATCTATGTCACATATTCTGATGGCTAAGGCACCAATTCTTGATCCTTCTACCACTTCTCGTCCTTCTCCTGCTAGTACTCATCCTGGTTCTAAATCGTCCACTACCAACAATAACAACAAAGTATGTACCTACTGCGGTCGTCCTTGCCACACTGAGGCTACATGCCATCGAAAGCACGGTTTCCCTCCTGGCTTCAAGTTTCGCTTCGCTAGTTCTTCCTCAACGGTAAATTGTGTTGCATCTCAGGATACTGGTTCTGTTCAGTCCTCTGTTTCTGCTGTGCATTCATCTCTTGCTCCCACATCCACTACTGCTTCTTTGCTTCCGCAACTCTCATCCGATCAATATCAGCGTTTGTTGGCTTTGTTGAACACTCCTACTCCTGTTCCCTCAGTAAATAACCTCTCTACCTCTTCTATTACTGCCACAGGTATGTGTTGTTCTGTGTCTTCTCATTCTAGTACTTGGATCTTGGATTCAGGTGCTACTGACCATGTCTGTAGTTCCTTACATTCTTTTACCTCTTATCATTCTATTCCTCCGCTTGTTGTCACCCTTCCTACAGGGGCTAAAACAATGGCCACTATCTCTGGCACTGTAGTTTTATCTTCTTTCTTAACTTTGTCCAATGTCCTGTTTCTTCCTTCATTTTCTTTCAATATTATTTATGTTTCTCGATTGACAGCTTCTTTGCCATGTTCACTGACTTTTTCCTCTACTATGTGCCAGCTCCACTTACACCAGCCTTCCATGATGATTGGTGTAGCTAGAATTCTCGATGGCCTATATCTCTTGACCGTGGATAAGATGGTTTCTCCTTCTGTCACCCAGGTCCACTCCACCATCACCAAATCTGATTCTGATTACATTTTATGGCATCTTCGTTTAGGTCACCTATCCAATTCTACTCTTACTACTTTGAATAAAAATGCTCATATAGCTTGTTCTCCTCTGTCATTACCTTGTGATACTTGTCATTATGCCAAACAGAAACGCCTTAGTTTCCCTGTAAGCACAAGTTCATGTAAAGACATTTTCGAATTACTACATGTTGATATTTGGGGGCCTTTTTCTGTTCCTTCTAATCAAGGTTTTCGTTATTTTCTTACCATCATTGATGATTTTTCTCGTTTCACGTGGGTTTTTTAATAACTCAGAAATCTGAAGCACGTTCTCATCTTGTTAATTTTTTGGTTTTCATTGAAACTCAATTTCATAAATCAGTGAAGATTTTACGTTCTGATAATGGTTCTAAATTTTTAATGCCTCAATTTTTTGCCTCTAAGGGCATTTTACATCAAACCTCGTGTGTTGCTACGCCCCAACAAAATGGTTTAGTGGAGCGTAAGCATCAACACATTTTAAATGTGGCAAGGGCTCTTTTATTTCATTCCAAAGTTCCACTTCTTTATTGGCCCTATGCTGTTTTACATGCTGTGTTCATCATCAACCGTTTGCCTTCTCCAGTTTTACATAATTCCACTCCTTTTACTCGTTTATATAATTCTGACCCTGCTTATGATGATTTCAGAGTTTTTGGTTCCCTCTGTTATGCCTCCACTCTTTCACACAATCGCACTAAATTCGATCCACGTGCTACAAAATGTGTTTTTCTTGGTTTTCCCTCTGGTTCAAAGGCCTATCTTTTACTTAATCTTTCCACCAACAACATTTTTCAATCTCGAGATGTTTACTTTCATGAACTTGTGTTCCCTTTTGCCTCTTCCTCCTCTTCTGCCTTGTCACCTTCTATTTCCCCTGACCCAACCATTCAACCTAATCTTACTTTTTTTGATGATCCCATTTCCCCTCCCTCGGTTTCACCCTCTTCCTCTCCTGCCTCTCTGTCTGTTCCTTCTGCACCTTCTTCGCTTTGCCGCTCTACTAGACCACATAATCCCCCATCTTATCTGCGTGATTTTCATTATGCCCTCGTTTCTTCTACTTCTCAATCATCATGTCAAGGTAATTCTCGTTATCCTCTTTCTTCTGTTTTGTCTTATTCTTCTCTCACTAGTTCTTACAAACAGTTTGTTCTAGCTGTTTCTCAAGTTTCAGATCCAAAAAATTTTGCCCAAGCTGCCAAGCATTCTATTTGGCAAGATGCAATGTCTGCAGAAATTAAGGCTTTAGAACAGAACCACACCTGGGAACTCACTTCTTTACCTCCAGGGAAGACTACTGTCGGCTGTAAGTGGGTTTATAAGACCAAGTTTCGAGCCAATGGTGAGTTAGAACGTCATAAAGTCAGACTTGTGGCTAAGGGTTACACACAAACCGAAGGGGTAGACTATTTTGATACTTTCTCCCCTGTTGCAAAAATGACCACTTTGCGCCTTCTTTTGTCTATTGCAGCTGCTAAGCATTGGCATCTTCATCAATTGGATGTCAACAATGCTTTCTTACATGGTGATCTCAATGAAGAGGTCTACATGGACTTGCCTCAAGGTTTTGTTGCTCCAAGTCCTAATCTGGTTTGTAAATTGCACAAATCTCTTTATGGTCTTAAGCAAGCTAGTCGTCAATGGTACTCTAAATTGTCTACTGCTTTGTTGTCTTTTGGTTATAAGCAATCTGCCTCGGATCATTCTTTATTTTACAAGGTTTCCAACACTTCTTTCACTGCTGTCTTAGTTTATATTGATGACCTTGTTTTGGCTGGCAATGATCTTTCTGCCATTACTCTTCTTAAACAACAGTTGCATGAAACTTTTACCATCAAAGATCTTGGTGAGCTTCGTTATTTTCTTGGTTTAGAGTTGGCTCGCTCTAAGGATGGTATTTTTTTGTCTCAACGTAAGTTTGCCACTGAATTACTTGAGGATACTGGATTTCTTGGTTGTAAACCTGTCTCTACACCCATGGACCCTCATTTGAAACTTTCAAAGGTTAAAGGGACTCCTTTACCTGATCCAAAGCCTTATAGGCAACTCATTGGCCGGTTCCAGTACCTCACTACCACCAGACCCGATCTGAGCTTTGTTACCCAGCAACTGAGCCAGTATTTGTCACACCCTTCTGACATACATCTTCAGGCCGCACATAGGGTACTGCGTTACCTCAAATCTGCCCCAGGTGCTGGTCTTTTTCTGTCTTCCGATTCAGATCTTAGACTTAAAGCTTTTAGCGACTCAGACTGGGCAAGTTGCATTGATACTCGTCGGTCTGTCACCGGGTTTGCTGTTTTTTGGGTTCCTCTTTAATTTCTTGGAAAGCCAAGAAGCAAGCTACTGTTTCTAAGTCTTCTTCTGAGGCTGAGTACCGTGCTCTTGCTTCTACTACGTGTGAATTGCAATGGTTAATATACTTACTTAATGATTTTGATGTTAGTCATCTTGATCCTACCTTTCTTTATTGTGATAATCAGTCTGCCATTCAGATAGCATCCAACCCCGTTTATCATGAGCGAACGAAACATATTGAGTTGGATTGTCATATTGTTCGTGAAAAGGTTCAGGCCAAATTAATTCATCTCATGCCAGTCCGGTCTCCTGATCAACTTGCTGATGTTTTCACCAAGCCCCTTCATCCTACCAAGTTTCATGGTCTCATCTCCAAGCTTGGCATGAAGAACATCCATGCTCCAGCTTGTGGGGGGGGTGTCAAGTATTGTAACAATAAACAGTTAGCATTATATTGTTTTACTTTTGTAACTTAATTAGTTAGCTATGTCATTCCTGTAAATGGTTAGTTAGTCTTTATTCTTTCATTCTTCTTACTGTATAGTTGTATATATAAGCCTACACATTAATGAGAAATTTAGAATATTTTCTCCCAAATCTTGTCACAGGTTGGGGTTACAAATCACGGCCTAAGGAAGATGGGTCTTCTTTATTTTTGGTCTAACCCTAGGAGTCTAGTGTTTTGAAATTACAACTCTATAATGGCACAAGTATCGTTCGTTTATGGGATGCTAATTAAGCTATCCAACCCCTCAATCTGGAAGTGATATGCCATCATCACTATTCTTAACTACCTTTTCAAAGACAGTGCTTACCCAGTGATTAACTCTGTGAGTAATCAAAATACTAGTACATTAAAATATTTAATATAGGAGTGCAACCTTGGTCGATTCTCTTTCTCTTGAGGAGCTTGAAATCCCTGAATTACAGTCGACTCGACTGAGTGCTTTAACAAGCTAAGAATCTATGACAAGCATTGCTGAAATCAAATTCATTGATTATCATATATCCTATTAGCTAATCTTTTTATAATTTCTTTTTAGATTAAAGCAGAGCAAAAGGTTTTTAAGGAGAAAAATTCAGAGATGAGATTGAATTCCCTAAGATTCTCGCCTAGCCTTCATTGTCTTGCTATTTAACTGAGTTAATCCAAAGAGAACAATATGATTCTACTTCCAGAGATTAAAGGAACGAAATGTAGTTATAACTCCTAGATAATATTGAACAATACTCTTTGCAAATCAATCAATTCAGTCACAAATCTGATTGAAGCAAATCAAACATCAAAACTGAATCTACTACTCTTAATGAGAGAGCATTAAACATCTAAACATATATCAATCCATAATCCTGACTTATCAGCCATGAAGAAATACAAAATCAGAAGAATCTTAGATCAAGATCCACAAGTTCTGAACAGAGACATGTTTATTCTAATCTAAGACATTAATCAGATTTACTCCCCTCAAGAACGATGACTCAGGCGCTGGCTCCTCTCTTAGGGAAGAATGAAAGTCTAGCTGCTCATGGATCTGGAACAAACTCCAACAAATCGAATCTATAATAATTTTTAATTTCTAATAACATTATTTTTTTATTTTAAATTATTTATTGTAATATAATTTTTAATTATATATTTTTTTTATAATACTATATTTTAATTTTAAATTAATTTTATACTAATATATTTTAATTATAAGAATGTTTTGGACTATATTTATATCATGTTTCATATATTTATTATATCAAGTTCTCTAATTATACATGATCATGTGTCCTCTCTCTTTTTTTCATGTGGGCTTATAATTAAATAATAATAATTAAAAAAAAGGACATATGGTTGGAAATAATTGGAAAACTTGATGAAGTGGATAAAAAGAACTCGACATAAGTATTTTCCTAATGCTTTTTATAGTAGTATATTTTTATATGTCATAATATTTTTATGTATAATAATATATTTTTTAAAGACATTAATATTATGATAACATATTTTTTTGACACAATAAAATTTTTTATTTATAATAATATACTTTTACATTTATAATAATATATCTTTATTTTAAATTAATTTTATAATAATACTTTTATTGTGGGCATTAATGTAATAATAAAAAAGTTATGAGAGTAAAGTGGTCAAAATATTTTGCTCCCTTCAAAAATTTGACAATTTGTATGATAATATTTGGTCCAAAACAAGTTGTATGATGGGAGGGAAGGGAAGTTTTGGCCCCCACTTCCCCAAAATTTTAAATTAAATGAGAAGAAAAGAGTATCTACCCTCCCATTCAATCCCCTTCCTTCAAATCAAACACACACTAAGATTCTTTGAATGAATCTCTAAAGCAGCTAAGAGTAAAAGGCATCCTATTTTCCACTTAATTTTGGTTTTAAGGATGTGCCAAAACTCAACTTTGTTTGAAGTTAAAATTGCGTTGTCCTTACTCTTTAATTCTTCGAAATTTCTCTTCTGAGCTTTCTCCATGTTATGCTCATACTCCTTTCTCAGTGATGACCCGTCAACCTAAACATGGCACCCATATCATTTTGAAGAAGCACCAAAATAACTAGTCAAAGGTTCATCAGATACACGATTAATATAGGGAGCGTGTTTATATGTAGAACAATAATATCAATAAACCTTATCCTTCTAAATGGACACTTAATATAAGTGTGTGCGTAAGTGACGGGGATATAATATACATTTAATACACACACACATTTAATAACAAGAATGTTGGGCCCGGGGGGTTGGAACTAGCACCAACATGCTATTAGCACACTTAGTGTTCATTTGAAATAATTTATTTTTGGACAATAAATGCTTATAAATCTTGATTCATGGTATACGAGGTAAGTATGTGAGAAGAGTTTTATCTCGACTTACGTGATAAGGACTTATTGTCCAAAAATAAGTGTTTCCAAACACAGCCTTAATTTGATTGAATCAACGGAGTGAAAATTTTGAGCACATATACATTTTCTTTACTTTGTGTTGTTATAATAATATTTTTTTACCTTTTACTTTTCCAACATCCCCTTACTAGTGAGGTCAAGAAATAATAAATTTAAATTATGTAAACTGTTGCCGGTCTGAAACAGAGATTATATATGTATTTATGTGTGTGTGTGTGTGTGTGTGTATAAACAGAGGTTTATCTCTGTCTTATCTCAAAAACAAAGGTTTGTATATGGGGCTAAGGCTAAGGGCCTTTAACCTGCCTTTTCTAATGTCTGGTAAAATTTCATAACTTCTCAAATATTTTGTTTTATGTTCAGTGATCAGTAGATTCTAAGTAAGGGCATAAAATATCAAAATATCATTAATTTTATCCAAAATCTAACAAGAGAAAAAAAAAAAAAAACCTTTTAGAGGCTAAGGCATAAGGAGAGGCAGATTAGAATCCCCAAATCCTTGCATATGTGGGTGTTTTCTAAGTTGGAAAATGGGGACAGGGAACCAGGGACAGAGAGTGCGTCGGAAATAAAGATAAAGAAAGACAAATAATCCTCTTAAACTGGGACCCGCTCTAAAAATAAAAAGGAACATGAACTCTTCAACGCGCATGGTTTGACCCAAAAATGAAAGCAAGACAAATAATTCACTTAAAGATCACATTTATATGACATATGTCCATTGACCTTCTGCGATTCTCATCGATTCATTTGAGCCTCCCAAACCTGTTCTCTTTCTGTGCAGCCATGGAAGCTCAAAAAATTCCGTCACTGACAACAGCAAATTCTGTTATTGCTGGTGCTGTTATCGTTGTGATAGTGATAGTGATAGGAAGAACGGTGAATTGGTTGTGGCTGAGGCCGAAACGACTTGAGAGATGTCTCAGAAAACAGAATCTCAAGGGAAACTCATACAGACTTGGCTTCGGAGACTCGAAGGAGATGGTTCACATGATTCAAGAAGCCAAATCTAAGCCCATCAACCTAGGCGATGACATTATTCCTCGTGTCATTCCTTTTCATCACCAAATGATTCAAAACTATGGTATCCCCAACTTGTCTTTTTCTGTCCTATTTTCTATTTATCTGCATCCGTGATTTTAATTTCTTCAAAACATGTTGAACCCATGCTAGTGCGTTTGATATATAGTAAGAATCGCTATATTCGGTCTTGATCTCTACTGATTTATTTTTATTGCAGGCAAGAATTCCTTCATGTGGTTTGGTCCAAGTCCAGTCGTGACAATTGCAAACCCAGAGGACATAAAGGAGGTTTTGAGCAACATCTCTGTATTTGAAAAGATTCCTACGAATCCACTCGGTAAACTTTTATTTTCTGGACTGGTAGCCTACAATGGTGAAAAATGGATGAAACACAGAAGAATTATTAACCCTGCCTTTCATTTGGAGAAATTAAAGGTAGATTTTCTCCCCCCGCCCCCATGTGTTAGTTCTCTTAAAAGACTGATTTTTACCCTTTTTTACTAATCTGAAAGTTGAAAATTGTGGCAGCTAATGTTGCCAGCATTCTATGAGAGTTGTAACGAAATGGTAAAGAAATGGATGAGATTGGTGGATGAAAATAACAGGGGCTGTTGCGAGATAGACGTGTGGCCTTTCTTTCAAACTATGACTAGTGATGTTATTTCTCGAACTGCTTTTGGAAGTAGCTATGAAGAAGGCCGACGAATATTCCAACTCCAATCTGAACAAGTTCTTCTCACTGTCAAGGTCCTTCAATCTGTTTACATCCCAGGTTGGAGGTAACTAGATTGAAAATATCATTACTAAAATTAAAGTCCTATCGGGTTTAGGTATATATTCACTAGTTGATTGCATCCTGATTGTTTGAGTAGATTTGTACCAACTAAGTTGAATAGGAGAGTGAAAGAAATTGAGAAAGAAATACAAACTTTGGTGAGAGGAATCATTCACAAAAGGGAGAAGGCCAGGGAAGCAGGACATGCCCCAAGTGATGATCTATTAGATATACTCTTGGATTACAATCGCAAAGAAATCAAAGAGAAAGGCGACAACAAAAGCATGGGCATGAGCATTGGAGATGTTATAAGGGAATGTAAATTGTTGTACTTTGCAGGACAAGAGACAACCTCTGTTCTTCTTAATTGGACAATTGTGTTACTCTCCAAGTATCCCATTTGGCAATCAAAAGCAAGAGAAGAAGTCTTTCAAGCATTTGGTACTCAAACACCCAATTATGATGGCTTAAATCGTCTTAAATTGGTGAGATCATTTGAATATGACATTTCATATCTTTTAAATGTTTTGGATTCATGTTATTCAAAAGTATCATTATTATCACATCTGATAGAATAATGATTAACAATATAATATTTGTATTTGTGTAATAGGTAAACATGATATTGTGCGAGGTTCTTAGGTTATACCCTCCAGCTCCTATGGTGCGTAGGGTGGTATCAAAGGATACAAAGCTTGGAAATATAAGCTTACCAGCTAGAACTCGAATTGTGATTCCAATAATTTTTGTACAACAAGATTCTCAATTGTGGGGAGAAGATGCAAAAGAGTTCAATCCACAAAGATTCTCTGAAGGAATCTCCAAAGCATCCGAGAGCCAAGGTTCATATGTTCCATTTGGCTGGGGTCCAAGGATATGTCCAGGCCAAAACTTTTCTTTGCTTGAAGCTAAAATGGCTTTATCCTTAATTCTCCAAAACTTTTCTTTTGAGCTTTCTCCATCTTATGCTCATGCTCCAATTTCAGTTTTCACCCTCCACCCTCAATATGGCACCCATATCATTTTACATAAGCTCTAGAATTAGTAGTTCAAGTGTCCTCATGTGGTGCTGTTAGAAGGAACTTTATGCATGTAATAAAATGTCACTCTTATATGTGTGTAAGTCGTGAAAATATGTATTCATATGCTCTCTATATGCTTGGTTTTGCCATGCACTTAATCTTGATAGCTTTCATCATGTTGTCTTGGCTATAGATAATGCAACCATTGGTAGCTATAGATAGTCATTCTGGAGCATAGTTGCGGTCAGGATTTGAAGGCTATTCGCTGAATCCATGGCTGATATAAGGAAGTTTTGTGGTGGGTTGGGGTTACAAACCACGGCCTAAGGAAGATGGGTCTTCTTTATTTTTGGTCTAACCCTCGGAGTCTAGTGTTTTGAAATTACAACTCTATAATGGCACAAGTATCGTTCGTTTATGGGATGCTAATTAAGCTATCCAACCCCTCAATCTGGAAGTGATATGCCATCATCACTATTCTTAACTACCTTTTCAAAGACAGTGCTTACCCAGTGATTAACTCTGTGAGTAATCAAAATACTAGTACATTAAAATATTTAATATAGGAGTGCAACCTTGGTCGATTCTCTTTTTCTTGAGGAGCTTGAAATCCTTGAATTACAGTCGACTTGACTGAGTGCTTTAACAAGCTAAGAATCTATGACAAGCATTGCTGAAATCAAATTCATTGATGATCATATATCCTATTAGCTAATCTTTTTATAATTTCTTTTTAGATTAAAGCAGAGCAAAAGGTTTTTAAGGAGAAAAATTCAGAGATGAGATTGACTTCCCTAAGATTCTCGCCTAGCCTTCATTGTCTTGCTATTTAACTGAGTTAATCCAAAGAGAACAATCTGATTCTACTTCCAGAGATTAAAGGAACGAAATGTAGTTATAACTCCTAGATAATATTGAACAATACTCTTTGCAAATCAATCAATTCAGTCACAAAATCTGATTTAAGCAAATCAAACATCAAAACTGAATCTACTACTCTTAATGAGAGAGCATTAAACACCTAAACATATATCCATCCATAATCCTGACTTATCAGCCATGAAGAAATACAAAATCAGAAGAATCTTAGATCAAGATCCACAAGTTCTGAACAGAGACATGTTTATTCTAATCTAAGACATTAATCGGATTTACTCCCCTCAAGAACGATGACTCAGGCGCTGGCTCCTCTCTTAGGGAAGAATGAAAGTCTAGCTGCTCATGGATCTGTAACAAACTCCATCCAATCGAATCTGCCGCTCGGCCATGAGAGAAGTTAGGATTTTAAATCTCGAGAACGAAATGGTGAGAGTAGAAAACGATGGAGCTCCACTGCGGACTTCGAAGAAATGTGTAAATGAAGTGAAAGTCCAACTAAAGTTAATCTCCCTTTTCTTCCTCCACGTGTCACGCAGCGGAGATCACAAAGGAGCTCATGCAAGCCAGCTGGATCCCTCTTCTTCACATATCTACGTGGCACCTTGCAAGAGTTAATTCCAATTAATTTTAATTTTGCCAATTCTTCCATTTTAACGTGCATTAATTTCAGTCCAAAAAAAAAATAAAACGTGCATTAATTAAAAATGCTTAGAAGTATCATGTGCTCTCAATTTAATCAATAATGTTATGATTTTCAACCATAAAATGCCGAACACACCCCTAAAATCTCATTGAAAATATAGCAATAAAATGGATTCATCACTCAGTTTTTGAAGGCAAATGAATCTGTTAGAAAAGTATGGTGTTAAATCAAGCCGCCTTAACCGAAATTTGGAAAGTCAAATTATAAATATAGGTTATTAGTCCTCTATCATAAGGGAAGTAAAAAATCAGATTATAAGCATTAAGATCACCAAATGTAAATATGCTTGATGTTAAAATCAAAACGAATTCAGAAACGGCAAGAATTCAGGAACTGTAATGCTAAATCAGCAACGTAAAGCAATGGAAACAAATGATTTCTGTTTCATATTTGCAATTTATGATGAATGGGTCTTTGTTATGTGTTGTTAGATTTTTAACATAGGCAGCATAATAAAAAACCCAGAATAAGATATGAACCCACACAAAAACACACAATCAATAAAAGCAACGCAAACACAAGAGGAGGGTCCCTCACCAAGTCAACTATAAAACGTTCTAACCGTTGGGGGTAAAATGGGTATTTTAAGAAAGTAAATCCAGGGAAATTCATACCCAATTTTATTGGTGTAAATAGAGATCGTCAGGTACGGCAATAATGGCGCCTTCAATGGGATTCTCTCACTTAAATAGGGGCATTCATGGTATTTTCTCGGATTTTCAAATTCCTAATTTATAACCTAATCTATAATTTGTCAAGTTTAGTTACCCAAATTAGAATTTAGCTAATTCAATCATCTTTTAATAGGATTTTCTTAATTTTTTTATCATAAATATAAATTTTATAGGACCATTAATGATTGTATTTTGATTTTACTATTCTTTAATTCTAGTTGGCACAAGAGAAAAAGGAGAGGGAGGTGAAAATGATTTGTAAATATGTATAGAAAGAACATTTTAATAAGGGTAAATTTTAAAAAAATTATTAATTTGGGATATATTTAATGATTTAACTTTCATTTCTCCGCATGTAAGAATTAATAAAAATGAACTTATGATAAAGACCATATCGAAACATTAAGAAGTTAAAATTGGGGGAATTACTATGAGAATCTAAGGAAGAGACTTAATTATTAATAAGTTTTAATTATATGTAAGGTATTATTAGTTCTTAGTCTAAAATTTTTTTACATATTCTTCAATTATCATTAAGATTTTATAATAATTAAAACTCTTTCTTAAAACCTCAGAGTATGTCCCCATTAAAATTTTGAGTGAATTACAGTTATGTCCCGTCTAAGAAAAAAAAATGAAAAATTGGTTCTTCAGGGTTGTTAGGCTCGTCCCTCAGGTTGTCAATGTAGGCTCCTGAGATTGTTAACGGAACCATTTGTTTATTTTTTTCCCTTAAACAGGATCTAACTATAATTCTCCCTAAAATTTTCAACTAGCCAGGGGACAAGCACCCCCAACCGCCTAAGAACTAAGATATGCACAGGGAGATCCATTGACTTTGTAATTTTTCGTTTAGAAAAATAATAAGCATTTTAAGTTTGGGTGACTTGTGATCCACTCCCCCATGCATTTATTTATTTTTTTGGTCAGTCAATCATGCTTCTATGATATTGCTCCTATTACACTATTGTTATTTTTGTTAGGATCGATAATTCTAGAATCGTTGAATTTTAAGACGTATAGAAAACTATAGGGAACTTGGGGATGTTTTTTTTTTTGTTTTTTTAATAGAAACGTGAAAGCAAAGACAACTATAATATTTAACAATAAAAGTAATAATAAACATAAACATTAGCACATCTATGCGTGTGAAGGTTCCCTCATTTTAAGTCAAATGACAAGAGAGAGAAAGCCACGACAATAAATAAATAAATAAATAAATAAATAAATAAATAAATAAATAAATAAAAGAACAATCCAATCCCCCTAAATGAGTTGACTAAATAAAAAAATTATAAAAAAACCCTTAACTTCAAAATAAGATATGGCCCCCATCAGATGTAGAGTCGGAAAATTGGGTTGAGTCTGTCGGATCAGTCTGTTTAGATTTGAATCCATCAAAGACTGGGTTTATGATTTAAAGCCTCAAAAAGGAGATGAGCTTAAAAGGGCTGATCCTATAAGACCAGAGGATGGTTTCTCATCAAGTCAACTATAAAACATTCTAACCGTTAAAGTAAAATGGGTATTCCAACAAAGTAAACTCAGGGAAATTCATACCCAATTTTATTGGTGTAAAAAGGATTCGTCATGTACGGCAATAATGGCGTCTTCAAATGCCTTCAATGGGATTCTCTCACTTAAATAGGGGCAGTTTTGGCATTTCTTCATATTTTCAAATGCATAATTCATAACCTGATCTATAATTTGTCAAGTTTAATGACCTAAATTAGAATTTAGCTAATTCAATCATCTTTTAAAAGGATTTTCTCAATGTTTTTTTTATCATAAATGTAAATTTTATAGGGTTATTAACGATTGTATTTAGATTTTACTATTATTTAATTCTAGTTGGAAAAAGAGACAAAGAGGAGTGGTATGTGAAAATGATTTGTAAATGTATAGAGAGAGAACAATTTAATAAGGATAAATTTAAAATATTTTATCAATTTGAGAAGTATTGAATAATTTAACTGTCATTCCTTAATGTATGAAAATTAATAAAAATGAATTTATAATAAAGATCAAACCAAAAACATTAAGAAGTTAAAATTTGGGGAATTACTATGAGAATTTAAGAAAAAGACTTAATTATTAATAAGTCTTAATGATAAATGAGGTATTATTATTTCTTAGTTTAAAGCTTTTTACATATTTTTCAATTTTTATTGAAACTTCATGATAATTAAGACTTTTTTTAAAACCTCATAATATTTCCTCATTACAATTTTCAACTAGCTAGGGGACAAGCACCACCAACCGCCTAAGAACTAAGATATGCACAGGGAGGTCCATTGACTTTAGTAAATACTTTGTTGTTTCGCTTAGAAAAACAAGTATTTGAAGTTTGGGTGATTTGTGGTCCATTCCCATGCTTTTATTTATTTATTTTTTTGGTCAGTCATCATGCTTCTATGATATTGCTACTATTATACTATTGTTATGTTTGTTAGGATCGATAATTCTAGAATCGTTGAATTTTAAGACGTAGTGCGTGTTTGTTTAAGCTTTTTGCACAGTAAAAACGTATTTATTACGCAAGCCGAGAAAAAACTCCTCTCACATACTTACCTCGTATACCGTGAATCACGAATTATAAGCCCGTTTTGGACAAAAATAAGCCATTCCAAACGCACACGTATATATGTATATAACTAAAGGTAACATGGGGACGTTTTTTTTTTTTAATAGAAACGTGAAAGCAAAGATAACTATTTAACAATAAAAGTAATAATAAACATAAATATTAGTACATCCATGCGTGTGAAGAGTCCCTCATTTTAAGTCAAATGACAAGAGAGAGAACGCCGCGACAATAAATAAATAAATAAAAGAACAATCCAATCCCCCTAAGTTAGTTGACCAAATAAAAAAATTATAAAAATATCCTTAAATCTTCAAAATAAGACATGACCCCCAATCAATTGTAGAGCCGGGAAATCGGGTTGAGTTTGTTGGGCTAGTCTGTTTAGGCCCTAGCCCATCAAGAACTATGTTTATGATTTAGAGCATAAAAAAGGAGGCGGGCCTAAAAGGGCCGGCCCTACATGGCTGCAGGGTCAGCCCTTTTAAGCCTGTTTATTTGTTTTTTTAACTAGGCACAAGATAGTGGGTAAAGATGCAGAGTTAACATAACCTAACTTAACCCTCAGATCAGAGACAATCTCACTCTTTCGACTCTACCCGCTTCGGCTCTCCCTTATCACCGCCTTACAAGTCTCGACTCTCGACCAGAGGACTATCGTCCACCGACCACTATAGCACAACCTCACTCCCTAAGGGTGGCTATCAATGTCAACCGACCTTCTTGAGGCTGGACTCTCGTCGTGGCCTCTCTCGTCGATCTTAGTGTTTTTGTTCTATTAAACATGGATAATATTTATGTTTTAAATTAGTTTCGATGATATTTATATTTTAAATTAGGTATTTTAGTCTTTAACCGTATAAGAAACGAAAAAACTATAAACAGGCTAGGACGCAATTTCCACTGGTTTTCTTGGACTCAGGCCTGACAACGTTGATAGTGAGGATAATGTTATTCATATTATTTAGTGTTTAGTTTATGATTATGACTTTACGTGCTGATTTATTTCATTATGGTTGACTGGTGGAGTGATGGTTGTGTGTAAACATTAGTTTTGGTTTAGACTATGGTCTTAGTATTTGTGTTTTGTTAAATATGTTTAATGTTTAATGTTTTAACTTAGTTTTGATAATATTTATGTTTTAAAATAGGTTTTTAGTCTTCAAGCATTTTGGAAGCGAAAAAACGTTAAATGGGCGAGCTGCTAAAATGGATACCTTTTTTGGACTCGGGCCTAAACGGGCCGATTTGTTTAGGCCTAAGCTAGTGACAGGCTAGCCCATTTTCCCACCATTAATAAAGCGTGATCTCTTTCTGTGCAGCACGGAAGCTTTAGAAATGGCGTCACTAACAAGTGTAGTAGATATTGAGATTGCGGGTATTGTTCTGGCGGTGATGATATTGATAATTGTTTGCTATCACAAGTGCACGGATCACTTCAAGTAATAAAGTAATAAGTAAGATCGTTCTCTCGAGGATTTGAGTAACAAATTAGTCAAGCAATAGACTTAGTGAATTCGATTAAGTTGAGCCAAAACATGTTGTTGGTGTAGATAAAGAAGTTTCAAAAGATATATTTTTATAAAAACTAGGAATTAATGAACAAAAACTTGATCCTTGTGATTTCAATAGTTGTAATAAACCTATGATTGTTTATCCCCTTTGTATTTCATAAACTTGATTTATTTTCTCTCCAAGAATCTTTCTATGGGATATATGTATGTTAGTCTAAGGTTTACAAGTGTTTGATTAAGCTCTCTCAAGTCATAACCAACTCCGTATCCTCAATTAACATGTACAATCTCTTGCTACCGTTAAGAGAAAATATTCATTAAGCACTAACTTTAATTTGACAATGTTAGGCTAGTAACTATATCTCTATGTTACTAACAAACTATCCATTTAGTTTCTAAATTTCAAGTCTAGCATAATTTTACCAAAGTTCTACAATTAAGTTAACTCTCTCAAGCTTAACTTAATTGAACAAATTGTATGCAGTGATGGCCAGTCACGAACAACAGTGAAAACAAGGTAAAATCAACATACATATGCCATTAGATACTTAAAGAGAGAAGGAATCAAGTTTAATCTATACAAAGGTTCATAAACAATCCTAGAATGAAAGTTTAGCTGCTCATGTTCAAGAAATTGATACAGAAATACAGAGCATGAACTGCCATATCAACAAAATGAAGAAGAAAGGGAAAGAAATAAGTATAACCAAGGAAAACCAGCTCAAATCTCTGCAAATCTTCAATCCCCACTGTAACCCCCGCCTTGATAAAGACTACAATTAGTGTTTAAACACGTTTAATAATCAAATGAGAGATCCGAGATAATTAAAAAAAACTTTTATAACACCTATATAAATAGATCTCCATTCATCTCATTCCTTAAAACAAATGGTGTGTTTGGTTTGTTACATGTACAATATCAAAGTATACCACAATTCCCGACATTCACCCAGGATAATAACATTAATCTAAAATAATAATCAGGGCATCAATGCCCATCTTAGTATCCATATCGGGGATTACATAAAAATATGCTTCTATGGTCTATTCAATACGTACATTTATCTAAAATGATCACCAGTTCAGTATAAAACCAAAATATCTAACTAAGACTACCGCCGACAGTCCTAATTGTCCTTGTTCACTTGCTTGTTCTTTGATCTACTTGCCCTGTCTAAAAATTTTATTTGGATAGAATGAGATTCTAGAGAATCCCAGTAGCAACAGTTTACATATATGATGCATATAAACAAAGTAAGTAAACATATATCACAATGCAACAATCAATATTCAAGGCCGGGCACATTGCCACGTCCCCTTCACTGTATACAAGGTCGGCCTTTCGCCACATCTCCTCACTGTATCTGTATTCAAGGTCGGGCTTTCGCCACGTCCTATCAACTGTATCTGTAATCGAGATCGGGCTTACGCCACGTTCCCTTCACTGTATTTGATGACTAATACATACAAGCAATGCAATACACATGATATAGGATAAAGTGTCACTACCTTGGTCTTTCCGTTCTTGAGCAGGCACAGACCTTCTACGCTCCAGGCAAATATCAAATCCTAAAGTCATATTTAAGGACGAAACATTATTCTCTATTCCAATACTCAATTAACTCTTCAACACTTAGATTTACTTATCAATAATGACTCTTAAGAAGCTACAAATGGCTCTAATAAAACCCCTAAAAGGTTGGGAAACAATAGGTTGAAGATCTCTTTCAAAAACTCAAAGTGCTAGAACATAGGGGTTGGCCGTGGCCAAAATATGGTCAGAAGGTCATTGGCCGTGGCCAGAATCAGGTCAGAAAGGCTTGGGCCGCGGTCAAGAAATTCCCTGATTCTTGGCTGAACTTCTAAAATTCATAACTAGTTCTAGAAAACTCAAAACGAGGTGATTCCAAAGCCAAATGAAATATATTTAAGTTCTATTTACTAGAAAAATATGGACTATAACCAGAAATCACCACAAAATTCCAGAATTACCCAAAACTCAACACTACTCCAAAATAGAGTCCAGTTTTTGTCCCAAACTTTGGCAAAGCATAACTCTCAGTTAAAAAAACGAAATGACACAAATTATATGTCCATTTTGAACCTTGGGGTGTGAAATTTAAGATTGGAAAGTTTCACCATTTTATAACACAATTTGGTCATTCAAAACGTTCGTGCAAACTGACTGCCCAGGCAGAGTTCACACAAGACAGATTTTCCAACTTTCTACCAAAGTGTTCAATGGCTCCAAAATTAACAATCAAGCCTATTCCCACATAAATTTTCGCAAGGAACACAATGGTAAACTCAAAATGACCAAAATCCCAACCTATCACCATGCCCTGTTTTGACCAATACACAAAACCAAATACAAAGTTCCCAAACTTCACCTTTAAACTTCAATTTAATTCCATTTATTCAAAACACTAAACAAAGCACTAATTCTATGACAAAAACATGCCAACAACACAATGACCCTCAATTTTGAAATTCAAAGCAAAATTTCCAGAAAATCCAAACTTAACCAATGGCTATAAAACCTATATAGAAAGGTTTATCTTACTCACCTCTATAACTTTGCCAAAGAGACTTCTTGATTTACCACTTCCCAAAATTTCATGTGGGCATAAACCAACACCAATGGGCATACTATAAACATCAAAATGAAGCTCTCACTCCAAGGATAAATTTAATGAATGAAGTTTGAGCAATAGAGACCATTTACTTACCTTGAATCAAGCTTTTCTTCTTCCCCTCTTCTTTAACAATGGTGCCAGAATGCAAGAGAGAGAGAACGAGAGATGAGCTTGATGAAGAAGAAAAATGATCACACTGCCTCTACTCTTTAATGTCAGCCGAAAAAACAAGGGAAGAAGAGAGAGATATGAAATAAAATAATGAAATTTTGACTTCTCACATACTCTCTTGCTTCCTCTCAAATTGCCATGTGTCATAATCTCATTGGTTCTCATAAAGCAACCACCTAATTAGTCACTTTAATCATTCCATTAGCCATTTTAATCACACTTCTCATTTTTCTTTGAGTTAGTAATTAATTTCCCATTAATCATCAACTTATGGCCAATAATTTCCATTCCATCAATTTTCCATCAATTATGACATGTTAGGTAATATTGTCACAAATACACATTAATTCAACTTTAATCCACAATTACTATCTCAATAATCAATATTAGCCCTAAATCAAAATTTGGGGTGTTACACCCACTTGATTTCCCTTGCTTTATGGCAAACCCGGGCTTAGAGGAGTATCATAGCCGCCTCTCTAGGTATTTCCGCATCAGGAGCCCCTATTTCAATCTCTGGTTTCCGCTTTTATATGCCTTGAATGTCAAAATGCATAGCAGCTGTATCGAGAGTTGGCTGTGGCTAGGAGATATGTGGGCCGCGGCCAGTGAGCTTCTGTTCTTCCATTGGCCGCGGCCAGTAAGTTACTAACCACTCTTTGGCCACGCCCCAAAGATACTTGGCCAAGACCAGTATGTTTCTGACCTCCTGTGGACCGCGACCAGTGAATATGTTGGCCGCGGCCAAAAACTCTGCTTTGTAAATCTGTCCCTTGCCAAGATCTTTTCTCATCCCTTCTTGCAATTCCTGGACACGGTTGATGGCTTCAATTTTATTTCACCTTCTTTTCATTGAATTTGGCTTTCTCTGGCTGGAGCTGTGACTGAATCTTTATCCTTTTAACACAAAGAACTCATAAAAGATCACAGTTTGGTAATCATAATAGATATTCACATATTTTCCCCATATTTATACTCTTTCTGTGCCAAGTATGTATAGAACACATTTCCTCTACTCTAGCACTCCTAAATGCCTATTAGTACACCCAAAATGTGGAAGAAATAGGAGGAAATATGCAATTTTGACAAGAATTTCATGAGGTTAACAATAATGATAAGAGTGGTGAATTGGGTACGTGGGTGTAAAGCTAGTAATATAGATTTGGACAATGGGTAGAGCCTGCCCAACTCGACAAAATGGGCTGTTGGGGTTCTACAATACTGGGACTATTTGGGACTAGTTCTTTTAGGCCCGAACCCATATGGGCCCAACCCACGGTGGGTTGGGCCATCAGGTTGATAGGTTGACCCATATTTTTTTTAAAAATGTAACCCAACTACCCAAGACCCAAGTTCGAAGCCGAAAGACTCAAAGTTCCAAACCCAATCGCTTGCCTTAGCTTACTGTCACTCCACTTATGGCCTCAATCTCAATCTCTCACGCTCTCAAGACTCAGAGACTCAACTATTCCCTACCATCATCATTCTTCTAATTTAAACACCATTAACTAATTTTTGATTATTTTTAAGTTTACTGATGGCTTTTGGATTTATGCTTATTTTGTAATAGCTTTTGGATTTATGTTTATTTTGTCATGTGTAGACTTGTGATGAATGCTTAATTTGTAATGTATTTTTAATTTTTTTATGGTTTATGTTTGTAAAAAAATAATTTTAGTATATTATTTTAAAAAAATTGAAAAAAATATGGGTTGGGCAGGCTAACCCACCAACCCAACAGTTGTGGGTTGAGTTGGCTAAATATTGACCGATATTGATGCGGTCATTTTAGGCCCGAACCCATATGGTTCTAACCCATGGCGGGTTAGCTCGAACCTGGTGAGTCGGGTCATATTACCACCTTTACGTGGGTGAGGCCTAAATGACTTGAGAGATTCCTTAGATGACAGAATCTCAAAGGAAACTCATACGGACTTGGGTTCAGAGACTTCAAGGAGATGGTTCACATTATTCAAGAAGCCCAATCAAAGCCCATACCCATAGATAATGATATTATTCCTCCTGTCTTTCCTTTTCAACATCAAATGATTCAAAACTAAGGTGTGCCCCTTCACATGTTGACCCCCATTGGATTTTATTTTCTTTTCAAGTACTTCCTCATATCCTTAATGTAAGACCTATTTACCTAATTTGATTTGATTAGGGAAACTAGGTAAGTTAGTTAATAAGTCATATTTGTTCTAAAACACCCTAATCATATTCCTTAATTCCTCCAATTTCTCTTTTACTTAATTATTCTTAAATAAGCATCAGTAAGGATAAATTAGGAAAATATTGATAAATATAAAACATAGTTTTTATATGTAGGATAAGATCAACTCCCTAATAAAGTCTTACATTAAGGACCGAAGCAGTATTATTCTTAAGGGTGACCACGAAAACTTTTCTGTCTGTATAGTTCCTTGTGTTGATTAAAAGTTGTGATTCATATGTGATGTTTTAATGGTATACAGTTTGAATAAAAAAAAAAAATTCATCACTCTTTATATGGTTTTGAGTCTCTTTTACTTGATATGTTCTTATGGAAAATTTTACTGCATCCGCTTTTTAGCTTTTTTAATATCAAACAGCTCTCAAAATTTTCTAAAATTTCAATGCACCCATAAACTAATCTAAAATTAAAATCTGTGGATGAAAAGATAATTTTGCCCTTACTTTACAAATCAAATATGATTATTTATAAGGCATATATGAAAATCTACAAGTCAAATATGATTATTTACAAAATAAATAAGTGAATTCGCAAGACTATCTCAACCATGTATGTACAAGATAAGGAGCATGTTCATAAGAATAGTTGCTATTTACAAGGCACATGTGGGAATTTATAAGTCAAATATATGCATTTACAAGACATATATGAGAATTTACAAGACCATCTCGGGATATACAATGTTTTTTTAGCCCAGAAACTTATTTCAATTTAGTCCTAAGAGGGTGCAGTGAAGTTTTAAAAAGTTTTGAGGCTCACCGATATTAAATGATTACAGAGGGCTACAGTGAATATTTCCCCCTTTATTTTATTGCAAGTAAGAATTTCTTTATGTGGTTTGGTCCATATTCGGCGTTGACCCTTGCAAACCTAGAAGGCATAAAGGAAATTTTCAATAACATTTTTGTATTTGAAAAGTTTAAATTCAATCCATCGGGAAAACTTCTAATTGCTGGAGTATTTGACTATCAACGGCGAAAAATGGGCTAATCACTGAAGAACTATAAACCCAGCTTTCATTTGGGGAAGCTAAAGGTAGATTATGTTTCTTTCCTTGCATTAACTCTCTTGTAGGTAATGTACCATTTTCCAATCAATGAAAATTATCGGTTTATATGAACTTTGTGGCAACTGATGTCACCAGCATTCTATAAGAGTTGTAATGAAATAGTCCATAAATGGGTGAGATTGTTGAGTGAAGCCAAAGGAACTATTGTGAGATAGAGGTGTGGGTTTTCTTCTAAAACATGACTAGTAATATTGGCCTGTTTGGGTTAGCGTTGGAAACGCACGTTCACGCAAATTGAGGCAAAACTCATCTCCTATACTTATCTTGTACACCGTAAATCAAATTAGAAAAACAGCTTTTACTGCCAACCCATACAAATATGTTTTTTTCTTGAACTGCTTTCAGAAGTAGTTATGAAGAAGGCCAACGAATATTCCAACTCCAATCTGAACTAATTCCTCTTACCCATAAGGCCCTTTATTCTGTTTACATCCTTGATTGGAGGAAGTTAGTTTGAGAGAGAATATCATTGAGATTAAAGTCCTATCTAGTTTGAAGTCCTCATAAAATAGGAAAAACAATTAGTTATATACACACTTTGATTGCCTCTTGCTTTTGTATGTATAGATTTGTACTAGCTAAGTTGAACAGGTGATCAAAAGAAATTGAGAAAGAGAACTTTGGTGAGGAGGAGTCATTTGCAAAAGAGAGAAGGCTAGGGAAGCACTATAGGCCCCAAGCAATGATATATTAGATATACTCTTGGAATCGATGACCTTCTAGATTAACTGTCTGGTTCGTGTATGTTTTTGAAGATCAATCTAAGGTCGGGTTATCATCAGCTGAGTGTGAAAGCAGAAGATGTATCGAAGACTGCTTTCAAGACTAGGTATGGGCACTATGAGTTTTTAGTAATGCCCTTTGGCTTAACCAATGCACCTGCGATATTCATAGACTATATGGATCGTGTCTTTTGACAGTATCTGTATCAATTCATTGTGGTGTTTATTGATAACATCATGATATACTCTAAGAGTAGGGAGGAACATGAGCATCATTTGAGAATTGTGCTGGAGATATTGTGTGAAAAGCAGCTCTATGCTAAGTTGAGTAAGTGTGAGTTTTGGTTTCGAAAGTAAAATTCTTAGGCCATGTTACCTCGTAAGAAGGGGTTTCAGTGGATCCCAATAAAGTGGAAGTAGTACTAGATTAAAGGAGGCTAGAAACTGTTGTTGAGATATGTAATTTTCTGGGTCTTGCTGGTTACTACCGGAGATTCATTCAGAATTTCTCTCTTATCGCCTTGCCGATGACCAAGCTCACGAGAATGAATCAGCCGTTTGAGTGGGATGAAAGTTGTGAAAATAGTTTTGTTGAGCTGAAGGAGACGTTAACTATGGTACCAGTGTTGATTATACCTGATCCCAGCTTGACTTATGTTGTGTACAGTAATGCGAGTAAGCAGGGGTTAGGGTGTGTCCTGATATAGTAGGGACGTATGGTGGCCTGTGCCTCCTAACAACTGAAACCTCAGAAATGAATTATCCTACACTTGATCTGGAGCTTGCGGTAATTATGTTTGCATTAAAAATATGGCAGCATTATTTGTATGGTGTGACGATAGAACTGTACTGCGACCACAAGAGTCTCAAATATCTGTACGACCAGAAAGAATTGAACATGAGACAACGCCGATGGATGGAGTTGCTTAAAGATTACAACCTAGAGATTAAATACCATCTGATTAAAGCCAATATCATCGCAGATGCTCTTAGTCGAAAGACAGTACTTGTTGCAGCAATGATGATACAAGAGGTAAAGCTGATAGAAGATTTTTGGGACTCGAATTTGTCAAACCAGATCGTCTGTGCTAATTACAATGTTTCCCAAGGGGAAAGTGATTTGAGAGCTGAAATTGAAGAAGCTCAAAGGCAAGATGATTGGGTACAATCTATACGGACTAGGATTGAACGAGGAAAAGCTCAGGACTATAATTTGTTGCCTAGTGGATTGGTTCGCTACAAAAAGAGAATTTGTGTTCTATTGAAGGCAGACTTGAGGCAGAAGATTCTAGATGAGGCACACAAGAGCCGGTAAACTCTTTACCTCGGAATGACCAAAATGTACCACGGTTTGAAATCTATGTATTGGTGGCCAGGATTGAAGAGCAATGTGACTAAGTATGTGGTGCTGTGTCTTACCTGCCAGAAGGTGAAGATCGAGCACCAAAGACTGTCGGGATTACTGCAGTTCTGAGATTCCAGAATGGAAGTGGGAAAGTATGACCATGGATCTTGTTATGGGATTGCCCAGTATCAGGAGCTATGATGCGATTTGGGTGATTGTTGACCTGTTAACGAAGACAACACACTTCATGCCTATCAATTCTAGTTATTCTCTGGACAGACTGGCAAAAATTTATATACGGGAGATTGTGAGGTTTCATAGCACACCATAGAACATTATTTCTGACAGAGATCCCTAGTTTACTTTGAGATTTTGGAGGGCTTTACATGAGGCTCTGGGTAAAAAGTTGAGATTTAGTACGGCCTATCATCCTTAGACTGATGGACATTTGAAGAGGACCATTCATATGTTGGAAGATATGTTGCAAGCATGTGTCCTCAACTTTAAAGAGAATTGGGACTACTTTCTTCCACTAGCTGAGTTTGCCTACAATAATAGCTATCATGCTATGTGATTATATATTGTATAAGTGATTTGTTACTACTAGGATTTTTTTGAATCTTATTCCTTCCATTGACTAACCTAAGCTAGGTTAAGCAGCTCAAAGTAGAAACAAGCAACTAGTACTCCTCCAGGGAATGTAATTTTGGTAGTTGGTTGTTATATTTTGGTTGGGATTACTGTACATATATTGTAAATGTATATTTTGAATGATGTGATTTAATCTCCTGAATGGGAAATTTTTAGGGGTTTGGATGCCCGTAAATCCTTTGGTTAATATATGAAACTCAAGTGTTGCCGGGAATTTTGTTTACATTATGATATGTATGAATGCAACTGAACTGCACAAGTTAATTATATTTAAAATGTGAATATGAGATTGGATTAAACAAGTTTTGAAAACTCATTTTATTTCAGGGCGGGTCCCTGTCTTGAAGTTGGGACTTATAACAGATTTTGTATTATCTATTGGTCTCTAAGTTATCTTGATTATGCATTTTCGAATTATAATTATGGATAAAAAGGTAGGGGGTTACACATCCACCATAATTACGTCAAAAAAGTAGCTTTTACTATTAACCTAAATAGGCACATTATTTCTTGAACTGCTTTTGGAAGTAGTTATAAAGAAGGCCAACGAATATTCCAACTCTAATCTGAACTAGTTCCTTTTGCCCACAAGGCCCTTCGTTCTGTTTACATCCTAGATTGAAGGCAGTTAGTTTGAGAGAGAATATCATTGAGATTAAAGTCCTCATGAACTAGGAAAAGTAATTAGTTATATACGCACTTTGATTGCCTCTTGTGTTTGTATATATAGATTTATATTAGCTAAGTTGAATACGAGATCAAAAGAAATTGAGAAAGAGATAAAAGCTTTAGTGAGGAGGAGTCATTCGCAAAGAGAGAAGGCTAGGGAAGCACTAGAGGCCCCAAGCAATGATATATTAGATATACTCTTGGAATCAAATTGTACTGAAATCAAAGAGAAATGGCAACAACAAAAACATGGGAATGAGCATTGAAGATGTAGTAAAGGAATGTAAATTGTTCTATTTTGCCGGACACGAGTTAACCTCTATTCTCCTTAATTAGACAATTGTGTTACTATGCAAATATCCCAATTGGCAATAAACAATAAGGGAATAAGTCTTCTAAGCATTCGGCACTCAATCACCTAATTATGATGGTTTAAATCATCTCAAACTGGTAAAACTTAATGAATATAACATTTTATTATTGGCTCCTTTTTTTCTTTTTTGACTCCATGTCATTTCAGAGTATCATTAAATATCCCATCAAATAAAAGTATCATTAAATCTTTCTTCATGCTTGATTATGATAGAATAATAGTAACATATTCCTATATTATAGGTAAGTATGATATTGTATGATGTCCTCAAGCTATACCCTCTAATAACTCTTATATTTGTTAATCTGAATTGTATCAAAAGATACAAACCTCAAAAGTATGAGTTTAATTACCAATTGGAACTCAAGTTACTATTCTAGTAAATTATGAATGAACGAGATCCTCAAGGAGAAGATGTAAATTAAGGAGTTCAATCCACTAAGGATGTCATTGGTTTTAAGGGAGGGAAGGGAAGGAGGGGATGGAGGGGACGGGAGGGTAGTTAATGATAGGGGTTACCTTAGTTTAATCTGAGAGTAGGGTAAGTGATGGGCTTTTGGTGATCCATTGTTTTATTTAAGGGCCTGTTTGGTTGGAGGGAAGGGGATGGGAGGGGATGAAAAATGAGGCATTCCCTTTGTTTGGTATGAAAAATTGAAGGGGAGAGACTTCAAAGAAGGGGCTCCAAATTCCTCTCATCCCCTTATTTTTATTCCCCCCAAATTGGGGGGTTTTTGAGGGGATGGAAAATGAGCCTCTCCCAAGGGAGGAGATGGAAAAAAAGAAGGAAAGGGAGGATGATAACAATTTACCATAACCATTAACCCTCACATATTAGTTTATATTTTTTTTATTTATATGTTATATAAATTAATTTATATATTAATTATAATTAATATAATAATCTTGTATACTATAATAATTTTTTATTTATAATTAATATAATAATATATTTTAAAAATTGAATAATATTTTTTAATTATGGTAATATTTTTATTGTATATTAATGTTATAATAATACATTTTTATTATAATATAGTAATAATAATTTTTAATTTCTAATAACATTATTTTTTATTTTAAATTATTTATTGTAATATAATTTTTAATTATAATTTTTTATTTTTTTATAATACTATATTTTAATTTTAAATTAATTTTATACTAATATATTTTAATTATAAGAATTTTTTGGACTATATTTATATCATGTTTCTTATATTTATTATATGAAGTTCTCTAATTATACATGATCATGTGTCCTCTCTTTTTTTTTTTTCATATGGGCTTATAATTAAATAATAATAATTAACAAAAAGGACATATGGTTAGAAATAATTGAAAAACTTGATGAAGTGGATAAAAAGAACTCGACATAAGTATTTTCCTAATGTTTTTTTATAGTAGTATATTTTTATATGTCATAATAATTTTATGTATAATAATATATTTTTTAAAGACATTAATATTATGATAACATATTTTTTTGACACAATAAAATTTTTTATTTATAATAATATACTTTTACATTTATAACAATATATCTTTATTTTAAATTAATTTTATAATAATACTTTTATTGTGGGCATTAATGTAATAGTAAGAAAGTTATGAGAGTAAAGTCGTCAAAATATTTTGCTCCCTTCAAAAATTTGGCAATTTGTATGATAATACTTGGTCCAAAACAGGTTGTATGATGGGAGGGAAGGGAAGTTTCGGCCCCCACTTCTCCAAAATTTTAAATTAAATGAGAAGAAAAGAGTATCTACCCTCCCATTCAATCCCCTTCCTTCAAATCAAACACATACTAAGATTCTTTGAATGAATCTCTAAAGCAGCCAAGAGTAAAAGGCATCCTATTTTCCACTTAATTTTGGTTTAAGGATGTGCCAAAACTTAACTTTGTTTGAAGTTAAAATTGCGTTGTCCTTACTCTTTAATTCTTCGAAATTTCTCTTTTGAGCTCTCTCCATGTTATGCTCATACTCCTTTCTCAGTGATGACCCGTCAACCTAAACATGGCACCCATATCATTTTGAAGAAGCACCAAAATAACTAGTCAAAGGTTCATCAGATACACTATTAATATAGGGAGCGTGTGTATATGTAGAACAATAATATCAATAAACCTTATCCTTCTAAATGGACACGTAATATAAGTGTGTGTAAGTGATGGGGGATATAATATACATTTAATACACACACACATTTAATAACAAGAATGTTGGGCCCGGGCGGTTGGAACTAGCAACATGCTATTAGCACACTTAATGTTTGTTTGAAATAGCTTATTTTTAGGCAATAAGTGCTTATAAATCGTGATTCATGGTATACGAGGTAAGTATATGAGAGGAGTTTTATCTCGACTTACGTTATGAGGACTTATTATCCAAAAATAAATGTTTTCAAACACAGCCTTAGTTTGATTGAATCAAAGGAGTGAAAATTTTGGGCACATATACATTTTCTTTACTTTGTGTTGTTATAATCATATTTTTTACCTTTTACTTTTCCAACACCCCCTTACTAATGAGGTCAAGAAATAATAAATTTAAATTATGTAAACTGTTGCCGGTCTGAAACAGAGATTATATATGTATTTGTGTGTGTGTGTGTGTGTGTAAACAGAGGTTTATCTCTGTCTTATCTCAAAAACAAAGGTTTGTATATGGGGCTAAGGCTAAGGGCCTTTAACCTGCCTTTTCTAATGTGCTTTCTAATGTCTGGTAAAATTTCATAACTTCTCAAATATTTTGTTTTATGTTCAGTGATCAGTAGATTCTAAGTAAGGGCATAAAATATCAAAATATCATTAATTTTATACAAAAACTAACAACCACATGAGATAAAAAAAAAAAACCTTTTAGAGGCTAAGGCATAAGGAGAGGCAGATTAGAATCCCCAAATCCTTGCATGTGTGGGTGTTTTCTAAGTTGGAAAATGGGGACAGGGAACCAGGGACAGAGAGTGCGTCGGAAATAAAGATAAAGAAAGACAAATAATCCACTTAAACTGGGACCCGCTCTAAAAATAAAAACGAACATGAACTCTTCAACGCGCATGGTTTGACCCAAAAATGAAAGCAAGACAAATAATTCACTTAAAGATCACATTTATATGACATATGTCCATTGATCTTCTCCGAATCTCATCGATTCATTTGAGGCCCCCAAACCTGTTCTCTTTCTGTGAAGCCATGGAAGCTCAAAAACTTCCGTCACTGACAGCAGTAAATTCTGTTATTGCTGGTATTGTTATTGTTGTGACAGTGATAGCGATAGGAAGAACAGTGAACTGGTTGTGGCTGAGGCCGAAACGACTTGAGAGATGTCTCAGAAGACAGAATCTCAAGGGAAACTCATACAGACTTGGCTTCGGAGACTTGAAGGAGATGGTTCACATAATTCAAGAAGCTAAATCTAAGCCCATCAACCTAGGCGATGACATTATTCCTCGTGTCATTCCTTTTCATCACCAAATGATTCAAAACTATGGTATCCCCAACTTGTCTTTTTCTGCCGTTTTCAATTTAATTCCATCCGTGATTTTAATTTCTTCAAAACATGTTGAACCCATACTAGTGGGTTTGATGTATATAGTAAGAATCGCTATATTCGGTCTTGATCTCTACTAATTTATTTTTATTGCAGGCAAGATTTCCTTTACGTGGTTTGGTCCAATTCCAGTGGTGACAATTGCAAACCCAGAGGACATAAAGGAGGTTTTGAGCAACATTTCTGTATTTGAAAAGATTCGTATGAATCCACTCGTTGAACCTTTAGTTACTGGACTGGCAGCCTACAATGGTGAAAAATGGATGAAACACAGAAGAATTGTTAACCCTGCCTTTCATTTGGAGAAATTAAAGGTAGATTTTCTCCCCCCCCCCCATGCGTTAATTTTCTTAAAAGAGGGATTTTTTCCCTTTTTCCTAATTTGAAAGTTCAAAATTGTGGTAGCTAATGTTGCCAGCATTCTATGAGAGTTGTAATGAAATGGTAAAGAAATGGATGAGATTGGTGAATGAAAGTAACAAGGGCTGTTGCGAGATAGACGTGTGGTCTTTCTTTCAAACTCTGACCAGTGATGCAATTTCTCGAACTGCTTTTGGAAGTAGCTATGAAGAAGGCCGACGAATATTCCAACTCCAATCTGAACAACTTATTCTCACTGTCAAGGTCTTTCAATCTGTTTACATCCCAGGCTGGAGGTAACTAGATTGAAAATATCATTATTAAAATTAAAGTCCTATCGGGTTTAGGTATATATTCACTAATTGATTGCATCCTGATTGTTTGAGTAGATTTGTACCAACTAAGTTGAATAGGAGAGTGAAAGAAATTGAGAAAGAAATACAAACTTTGGTGAGAGGAATCATTCACAAAAGGGAGAAGGCCAGGGAAGCAGGACATACCCCAAGTGATGATCTATTAGATATACTCTTGGAATCCAATCGCAGAGAAATCAAAGAGAAAGGCGGCAACAAAAACATGGGGATGAGCATTAAAGAAGTTATAAAGGAATGTAAATTGTTCTACTTTGCAGGACAAGAGACAACCTCTGTTCTTCTTAATTGGACAATTGTGTTACTCTCCAAGTATCCCAGTTGGCAATCAAAAGCAAGAGAAGAAGTCTTTCAAGTATTTGGTACTCAAACACCCAATTATGATGGCTTAAATCGTCTTAAATTGGTGAGATCATTTGAATATGACATTTCATATCTTTTAAATGTTTTGGCTTCATGTCATTCAAAAGTATCATTATTGTCACATATGCTTGAATAATGATCAACAATATAATATTTGTATTTGTGCAATAGGTAAACATGATATTGTACGAGGTTCTTAGGTTATACCCTCCACTTCCTATGCTGGACAGGGTGGTATCAAAGGATATAAAGCTTGGAAATACGAGTTTACCAGCTGGAACTCGAATTGTGATTCCAATAATTTTTGTACAACAAGATGCTCAATTGTGGGGAGAAGATGCAAAGGAGTTCAATCCGCAAAGATTCTCTGAAGGAATTTCTAAAGCAACGGAGAGCCAAGGGTCATATCTTCCATTTAGCTGGGGTCCAAGGATATGTCCAGGCCAAAACTTTTCTTTGCTTGAAGCTAAAATGGCTTTATCCTTAATTCTCCAAAACTTTTCTTTTGAGCTTTCTCCATCTTATGCTCATGCTCCATTTTCAGTTTTCACCCTCCACCCTCAATATGGCACCCATATCATTTTACATAAGCTCTAGAATTAGTAGTTCAAGTTTCCTCATGTGGTGCTGTTAGATGGAACTTTATGCATGTAATAAAATGTCACTCTTATATGTGTGTAAGTCGTGAAAATATGTATTCATATGCTCTCTATATGCTTGGTTTTGCCATGCACTTAATCTTGATAGCTTTCATCATGTTGTCTTGGCTATAGATAATGCAGCCATTGGTAGCTATAGATAGTCATTCTGTAGCATAGTTGCTGTCAGGATTTGAAGGCTATTCGCTGAATCCATGACTGATATATGGAAGTTTTGTGGTGGGTTGGGGTTACAAACCATGGCATAAGGAAGATGGGTCTTCTTTGTTTATGGTCTAACCCTAGGAGTCTAGTGTTTTGAAATTACAACTCTATAATGGCACAAGTATCATTCGTTCATGGGATGCTAATAAAGCTATCCAACCCCTCAATCTGGAAGTGGTATGCCAACATCACTGTTCTTAACTACCTTTTTACAGGTAGTGTTGTCCAGTTTTTGAAGGCAAATGAATCTGCTAGAAAAGTATGGTGTTAAACTAAGCCTTAAGCGAAATTTGCAAAGTCAAATTACAAATATAGGTGATTAGTGCCACACATAGCTGAACCTTTATTTTTTTATAAAAAAGATAAAGGCCTTGTGTGATGCTTGTTTAGAGAAGTGTCACACAAGCTTAACACTAGCAATGACACTTATAATAATAAGCACAACAGCTTCTAAATAATTTTTTTTTTAAAAAAAACAATTATCTGGGGGTACGACTAAATCTCTCTCTTGTAGTAGTGCAAACTAGAATTTAGCGAATTCAACTGTCTTTTGATGATATTTTCTCAAATTTTTTATCATAAATATAATTTTATAGGGTTATCAATGATTGTATTTCGGTTTTACTATTATTTAATTCTAGTTGGAACAAGAGAGGGAGGAGAGGGAGGTGACAATGATTTGTAAATGTGTAAAGAAAGAACATTTTAATAAGGGTAAATTTTAAAAAACATATCAATTTAGGACATATTTAATGATTTAACTTTCATTTCTCAGCAAGTGAGAATTAATAAAAATGAACTTATGATAAAGACCAAATCAAAAACGTTAAGTTAAAATTGGGGGAATTACTATGAGAATATAAGAAAGAGACTTAATTATTAATAAGTATTAATGATATGTGAGGTATTATTAGTTCTTAGCCTAAAATTTTTTACATGTTCTTCAATTATCATTGAGGCTTCATGATAATTAAAACTCTTTCTTAAAACCTCATAGTATTTCCACATTAAAATTTTCAACTAGCTAGGGGACAAGCACCCCCAACCGCCTAAGAACTAAGATATGCACAGGGAGGTCCATTGACTTTAGTAATTTTTCGTTTACAAAAATAATAAGGATTTTAAGTTTGGGTGACTTGTGATGCACTCCCCCATGCTTTTATTTATTTATTGTTTTTGGTCAGTCATCATGCTTCTATGATATTGCTACTATTATACTATTGTTATGTTTGTTAGGATCGATAATTCTAGAATCGTTGAATTTTAAGACGTATATAAAACTATAGGGAACTTGGGGATGTTTTTTTTTTTTTGTTTTTTTAATAGAAACGTAAAAGCAAAGACAAATATTTAACAATAAAATTAATAATAAACATAAGGATTTGCACGTCAATGCGTGTGAAGGGTCCCTCATTTTAAGTCAAATGACAAGAGAGAGAACGCCACGGCAATAAATAAATTTAAAAAAAAAAAACAGAACAATCCGGTTCCCCTAAATGAGTTGACCAAATAAAAAAATTATAAAAAAACCCTTAAAGCTTCAAAATAAGATATGGCCCCCATTAAGTGTGATCTCTTTCTGTGCAGCCACGGAAGCTCTAGAAATGGCGTCACTGACGTGTAGTAGATAGAGATTGCGGGTATAGTCATGGCGATGATGATATTAAAAATGATAAGAGAGGTGAATTCGGTACGTGGGTGAGGCCTAAACGACTTGAGAGATTCCTTAGACGACGACAGAAGCCCAATCAAAGCCCCTAGCCCTAGATGATGATATTATTCCTCCTGTCTTTCCTTTTCAACACCAAATGATTCAAAACTATGGTACGCCCCTTCATATGTTGATCCCCATCTGTTTATTTTCTTTTCAAGTACTTCTAGCTATTCTTAATGTAAAATATATTTATCTAATTTAATTTTATTAAGGAAGCAATCTAAGTTAGTTAATAGTAAATCATATTTGTTCTAAAAGACCCTAATCATATTTCTTAATTCCCACAATCTCTCTCTCACTTAATTATTCTTAAACGAATATCAGTAGGAATAAATTAGAAAAATATTGACATATATAAAAAATAGTTTTTATTTTTAAGATAAGATCAACTCTCCAATAAAGTTTTACATTAACGTCCAAAGTAGAATTATTCTTAAGAGTGACCACGGAAACTGTTCAGTTTGTATTGTTCATTGCGTTGATTAAAAGTTGTGATTCATATGTGATGTTATAATGGTATACAGTTTGAATCCCAAAAATAAAATATTCATCACTCTTTATATGGCTTTGAGTCTCTTTTACTTGATTTATTTTTATGGAAAATTTTGTGCACCCCCTCTTTAGCCTTTTAATATCAAACGGCTTTTAAAATTTTCTGAAATTTCAATGTACCCTAAAATTAAACTAAAATTAAAATTTGTGCGTGAAAAGATAATTGTGTCCTTACTTTGTTAGTCAATATGATTATTTACAAGGCATATATAAAAATTTATAAGTCAAATATGTTTATATATAAAACAAAAAAGTGAAATTGTAAGACCATCTGAGACATGTATGTACAAGATAAAGAGTATGTTCACAAAAATATATGCTATTTATATATAAGACATATGTAGGAATTTATAAGTTAAATATGTGTGTTCACAAAACATATGTGGCAATTTATAATGCCATCTCGGCTATGCATAACTGTATAAGACAAGGGCATCAATGTTTTTTTAGCCAAAAAAACTTATTTCAATGTAATTCTAAGGGGGTGCAGTAAAGTTTTAGAAAATTTTGGGGCTCTCGGACATTAAATGGTTGGAGAATGGGGGGGGGGTGAATATTTCCCCTTTTTGTTTTTAATTTCAGGTAAAAATTTCTTTATGTTGTTTGGTCCGTATCCGGCGTTGACCCTGGCAAGCCCAGAAGACATAAGGGAAATTTTCAATAATATTTCTGTATTTGAAGAGCTTAAATTCAATCCACCGAGAAAACTTCTAATTGCCGGACTCCAACGGCGAAAAATGGGTTAAGCACCAAAGAATTATAAACCCAGCCTTTCAGTTGGAGAAAGTAAAGGTAGATTTTTTTTTCTTTCCTTGTATTAATTCTCTTATCGGTAATGTACCATTTTCCAACCAATGAAAATTATCTGTCTTATGATCTTTGTGGCAGCTGATGTTACCAGCATTCTATAAGAGTTGTAATGAAATGGTAGAGAAATGGGTGAGATTGTTGAGTGAAAGCCAAAGGAACTATTGTGAGATAGATGTGTGGACTTTCTTTCAAAACATGACCGGCGATGTTATTTCTTGAACTGCTTTTGGAAGTAGGTATGAAGAAGGCCAACGAATATTCCAACTCCAATATGAACTAATTCCTCTTGGCCACAAGGCCATTCATTCTGTTTCCATCCTAGATTTGAGGCAATTAGTTTGAGAAAAAATATCATTGAAATTAAAATCCTATCTGATTTGAAGTACTCATAAACTAGGAAAAATAATTAGTTATATACGCACTTTGATTGCCTCTTGCTTTTGTATGTATATAATTGTACCAGTTAAGTTGAACAGGAGATTAAACAAAATTGAGAAAGAGATACAAGCTTTGGTGAGGAGGAGTCATTCACAAAAGAGAGAAGGCTAGGGAAGCAACAGAGGCCCAAGCAATGATATATTAGATATGAAATCAAATCGTAGTGAAATCAAAAAGAAATGGCAACAACAAAAACATGGGAATGAGCGTTGAAGATGCGGTAAAGGAATGTAAATTGTTCTATTTTGCAGGATAAGAGATAACCTCCGTTCTCCTTAATTGGAAAATTGTGTTACTATACAGATATTCCAATTGGCAATCAAAAATAAGGGAAGAAGTTTTCTAAGTATTCGGCACTCAAACACCTAATTATGATGGTTTAAATAATCTCAAACTGGTAAAACTTTATGAATATAACATTTTCTTATTGGTTCCTTTTTTTTTCTTTTTTTATTCCATGTCATTTTTAAGTATCATTAAATATCCTATCAAACAAAAGTATCATTAAATCTTTCTTCATGTTTGATTATGCTAGAATAATAATAACATATTCCTATATTATAGGTAAGTATGATATTGTATGAGGTTCTCACGCTATACCCTCAATAATTTTTATATATGTTAATTTGAATCGTATCAAAAGATACAAATCTCGGAAGTATGAGTTTACCAATATGGAACTCAAGTTACTATTCTAGTAAATTATGAATCAACGAGATACTCAAGGAGAAGATGCAAATTAAGGAGTTCAATCCACTAAGAATGCCATTGGTTTGAAGGGAGGGAAGGGAAAGGGAGGGGATAATAGTTAATGATAGGGGTTACCTTAGTTTAGTCTGAGGATAAGGTAAGTGATGGGCTTTTGATGATCTATTATTTCGTTTAAGAGGAGAAGGAAAGAGAGGATGATAACAATTTCCCGTAATCATTAACCCTCACATATTAGTTTATATTTTTTATTTATATGTTCTATAAATTAATTTACATATGAATTATAATTAATATAATAATCTTGAATCCTATAATAATATTTTTTATTTATAATTAATTTAATAATATATTTTTAAAATGGAATAGTATTTTTTAATTACGGTAAGATTTTTATTTATAATAATTGATTTTTATTGTATATTAATGTTATAATAATAAATTTTAATTTCTAATAGCATTATCTTTATTTATCATAATATTTTTATTATAATATAATTTTTAATTATAATAAATTTTTTATATTTTATAATACTACATTTTAAGTTTGAATTAATTTTATAATAATATATTTTAATTATAATAATATTTTGGACTATATTTATATCATGTTTCTTATATTTATTTCATCAAGCTCTCCAATCATATATAATCATGTGTCCTCTTTTTTTTTTTTCCATATAGGCTTATAATTAAATTGTAATAATTAAAAAAATAGGACATATGGTAAGATATGATTGGAGAATTAGATGAAATGGATAAAAAGAACTTGACATAAGTATTTTCCTAATATTTTTTTTACAGTAGTATATTTTTATATGTAATAGAATTTTTATGTATAATAATATACTTTTTAAAGACATGATAACATAGTTTTTTGATACAATACATTTTTTATTTATAATAATAGAATTTTTCATTTATAATAATATATTTTTATTTTAAATTAATTTTATAATAATATTTTTATTGTGGGCATTAATGTAATAATAAAAAAGTTATGAGAGCAAAGTTGTCAAAATACTTGGCTCCCTCCAAAAATTCCTGGATTTGTATGATAATACTTGGCCCAAAATGGGGTGTATGATGGGAGGGAAGGGAAGGTCCGGGGCCCTCTTCCCCAGAATTTTAAATTAAATGAGAGGAGAAGAGCATTTACCCTCCTATTCAATACCCTTCCTTCAAATCAAACACACCCTAAGATTCTTTGAATGAATCTCTAAAGCAGTGAAGAGTAAAGCATCGTATTTTCCACTTACTTTTGGTTTAAGGATGTGCCAAAACTTTACTTTGTTTGAAGTTAAAATGGCGTTGTCCGTACTCTTTAATTCTTCAAAATTTCTCTTTTGAGCTTTCTCCATGTCATGCTTATGCTCCTTTCTCAGTGATGACCCGTCAACCTGAACATGGCACCCATATCATTTTGAAGAAGCACCAAAATAACTAGTCAAAGGTTCATCAGATACACTCTTAATAGAGGGAGTGTGTGTGTATGTAGAACAATAATATCAATAAACCTTTCTTCTAAATGGACACTTAATATATGTGTGTGAATGTGTAAGTGATGAGAATATAATATACATTTAATGTGTGTGTGTGTGTGTGTGTCTGGTGTAATGTGTTTCTGTTTTTAAATTTTGGGCTTCTAATTTGTTCCTGATCTATGATCAGTTGGTGGTCACATCTGTATTGTTTTATCTTTTTGTTGATTAAATTAAATTTTTATAAAAAGATGGAAAATATCCATGTAGATATACATATCTTCTGTAATCACTGAACGGTTATTGTGTTACTCAAATGATACAGTGCGACTATTAATACAAAATTTTCTTTTTAGACCGTCATATTTAGACCAGTTATAGCGGATAAGGTCTAAAAAATTTGACCGATGACAATTTTGTAATTATATAGAACTTCTAAGATTGGTTCTCAAAAAAACTGGTCTTAAAAAAATTATTTAGACCGGTTATAAATAAAACTGGTCTAAAAATATCAAAATATTTAAAAAATTAAAAATTTTAAACTTTTAAGACCGGTTATTAATAATAATGGGTCTTAAATATCAAAAATTTTAAAATTATTTTTTTTCCACCTTTTTAAGACCGGTTTTATATATACCTGGTCTAAAAAATTGACGCTAAATTTTTGAATCTCCTCTTTGTCGCACCTAAATTTCGCTCTCTAAATCTGAAACCTCTCTTCTTGGTGCGATTACTCTGTGAGCTCAGTCATCTTCGCTCAATCTCATTTTCATGTTTATTGCTGCGGTGCTCTCACCCTTGCACTGAATGAGTTTGTTGCCGCCACAACCTCACTTGCTCTGATCTCCTTCATCGTGACTTTTCTCTTTCCCTGTGACATCCATCCTTCATTGCAACCTACCTTGGCAGCCTCACTTCTTTGCTGCCATGAGCTGCTTGCTCCTTTGCTTTGACCCATAGATGCGTGAAGAAGATATAATTGATGTTATGAGGTTTGAATAAACTTTCCTTTTAAACGCTTAATTAATTTGTAAACTAATTTTTTAGTATCTACTGCAAGTTGGCGATAGATGAAAGAGGAAGAAGAAAGTGTAGAGTGAAGCGCCTCGCTTGAAACAATTTCTCGTCTGCTTTCTTTACCAGAGGAACAAGGGTCACAAAGAGAAGAGAGATCCTATTTGGATTTTTTTTGAGGGTTTTATTGTAGGTGTAAATGGTATACATACTGAGTTGAATGTGTGGTTGGTCTCTGGGGGATTCTATCTGCGAAATTTCTCTGTTTGTTTTTTTTTTAATTTCGTCTATGGTTTTCTTCTTCCTTATGATTGTGCCAAAATAGTTTCATAGTTTCAACTAAGAAATTGAATATGAATGCAAAGTTAAACTTATGGTTGTGCATGAATTTTGTTATAAGAGCTATTCATTATCTTTTTACGATATAGGAATTCAGGTTTTCAAAAATTTTAGCAGCGGGATTCACAGGGAAGGTATTTTTGTGAAATCTGATGGTGGTAATTTGCTTGGAAGTATCCGCAATCGATTTTTTACTGTAATCCCTTCTACTCATCCGTACGTTTGACTACAAAAAAGGCCCTATATATATATTTAAAAAAATCATTTTTAAGACCGGTTATTATAAAAACTGGTCTGAAAAGTATGGTTATTAGAATAACCGATCTTAAAAGTCATACTTTTAAGACCGGTTTTTATAATAACCTGTAATACCCCGAATTTTGAGATTGGAGGTTTGGGAATAAGCCTAAATTGAGTGGACTACTAAGCCCCGATTTAATAGATGACCCAAATCTATTCTCTAATGCTCCTTATATCTTTGGGGCATTGAAGAAAATAAAATGGTTAATTTTGAAGAAAGTGATTATGCTTACGGTGAAATCGCCAAAGAGGTAGTGAGCTTGTCATGTGATTTTTAATGACCAAATGATGATCAACAATTATGAAATTTTACAAGATGAAATTAGATATCCTAAGCTTTAATTTGATAGGTCATGTGACACAATTAGAGCTATATAAAAAATTATATGAATTTTTGAAATTGGCCTAGAAAACTGGAAATTTTCTGAAACAACATGCAAAGATTGAAATTCTGGGAATTTTGTGATTTCATTCAACAAAAGCATATATTTTTCCTTGAAAATAGACTCAATAAGGGTTCTATAGGCTTTGGAATCACTCTAATTTAATTTTTCTAGAATAATTTATGATTTTTCAAAGTTTGGCCGGAATTTTGTAAAAGTCCGAAAATTGGGAAAATGAATTAGTTAAATTTCTGATATATTATTAAAACATTTCATCTCCTTCTTCAAGCATAAACTGACGTGAAGTTCAACATTTAGAAAGAGGAGATGCAGAATTTTTAGAGAGAGAGAAGGGGAGGAAAAAGCTTATAAAGGTAAGTGATTTCTTCGGTAAATCAGTTCCTAATGAGTATAACTCCGTTCCTAAGCTTCCTTTGCATATGATTTAAGGTTTGGAGGCTCAAATTTGGATGTTTGGCACCTAGGGTTTTCAGCCACTTTGAGAAAAAGCTAGTGGGAGCTTGAGGTAACTTACAAACCTTCGTATATTGACTATTCTAGCTGCTGTGGGCAATTTAATCGGTAAAATTTTGTTGGATTGCCATTGGTTTTAATTTTTAGAAATGGGTTTCCCTAGGGGTTATGCTGCCCAAATTGGTACTAAATGGTAGTTGTAACCTAATGGAATAGTCAATAAAGTGGTTAGGAGTATAAAGAAATGTGTTTATGGAGCCGAAACCGAAAAACCCTGATTTTCCCTGGAAAACCCATATATTTCAGTGTGGGCTATAAATGGGCCCTAGAGTTGGATTTTCAATGATTTGATAATTCCAGTGAGTTTAGGAGGGAAAATTAGGTGGGGTTACAGTTAGGCATTTTTTCCGGAAAAGGCCGAGAAAGCATAATTACGGAAACGCCCCTAAAACCCTAAAAGTAGGGCTGCCAAGGGCAATTTCGTAATTTGACATTGAATTTGATAATTTTGAGTCCGGAAATGGATTCCTTGGGTGAAAATATGTCAAGATAGCTCAGGATAGAATTTCAAGAAAAGTACAGTCGGACCGGGTACGGTGGGGCCGGGCCGGGTCCCAAGGGGCATTTTAATAATTTTTCAAGATAGACTCATATAACCCCTAAAAACACTATGGAAGTGTCTAAATAATACATTTGACATTGTAGGATCGAATATGGAGTCCTGAGCTGTTGGCACGCAAAGCGAGGAGAAAAGCTGGAGGTAGGGGACTTACCTTACTTGCATGTATTTGATATCTTTGCTTGTGTAATGATGTATGTGATTGCTTTACTTGATTGTATAGAGCATATTTGAATAAATGAAGCTTTGTTTCTGTTTTCGCTGTGGCCATAGTCTTGTTGTATGAAACATTAAGATGCAAAAATGTCATTATGGGGCATGCATCTAGATAAAGCTAAAATATCATACACATAGCATCAATCATGCATGCATTATGGTATCTATTTCCTATTGAGATTCTCTTGAATCTCACCCTCCCCTACCAACAATTAGAGCGGGGAATCAGGGTCGGCTTTTGACGGGCCAGTGCCTAACAGGGCTTGCCCTAAAGGGCTCGGGGTCAGGAAAATTACAGTTTTTCAAGGCCCAGCCCGAGAGCATCACTGCCAGGGCCAGCCCGCAGGGCCGGGAAATCATTTTCACAATATTTAACTATTTTTCCTATGTATTTTCCCCAAAGAGATATAATTAGTAAATAACAACGATTAAAGTTCTAATTTAATACATAAATGTTGTCAACATTACGGTTTAAATAACATGTCTCTTGCAACAAACAAACACAGTTACTAATGTATAATCAAAGGTAAATCATGTCCATAAATAACTCATACAAAGGCTAAAGTGTACGAAGGCAAGAAGCTAAATACTCTAACCTCTAAACAACATGAGTATGACGACTATCATTTTCACCTTCTTTGCCACTATTATCAATTTCAAGGACATTTAATTATGTTTCACTTTGAGCAGTAGGATCAAGTAGTCAAATAATCACAACCTTCATAAAAAATCATACTCTATCAGGCAGAATAGTATATAATATGATTTTAGTCTAAATAGGCAGAACAATATACTCAAAAATCACAATATGATTCAATTAGACAAAACAATATACTAAAAAATCATACTCTATACAATATGAGGACAGAGTGACATATAGATTCAATAAGGTAATTCAAAAAAGTAACATGGTTCCTTTCCAGATAAAAAAAAAATAAAAAATAAACGGGCTTAAAGCCTCGGGCCGGCCCTTTTAAGCCTGACTTCCTTTAGAGACTATAATTTATAAGTCTGGCCCTTGAAGGGCCAGGGTCTAAAAGGGCCGGCCCAACAGGCTCGGCCCATTTTTCCGGCTCTACCAACAATTTAGACAGGAGACGATAGAAGATATGTAAACAACAATGCATAGTACCATACGAGGGGATTACAGTAGTGGAACGAAGATGGGAAGAAGTCTCCGTTTCACTGGGATAAGTTTAGACACCCTAGTAGCCTTGTGCGGCTACCTTAATCGTAAGTATCATGTACGAACCCCTATGAGGAATTTATGTAATCATGTACATATTATCAGTATAATTATGTTATTCCTGTGTTGCCTACTGAACCGCATATCGTTTTCCGCAAATACTCTAAAAAAGGTTGAAATTGAGATAAGGGCGTGACATAACCGGTCTTAAAAGTCTTGAAAAAAAAGTTTTTAGACCGGTTTTTAAACAACCGGTTTAAAAAGTCTGGACTTTTTAGACCTGGTCTTCGAGCAATCGGTCTAAAAAAATGATTTTTAAGACCGGTTTCGTTAACTGATCTAAAAAATAGCAAACTTTTAAGACTTGCAGTATCAAGATCGGATCCAAAACCAGTCTAAAATATCGTTTTTAACCGGTTTTAAAAGTGATTTTCCACTAGTAGACATGCCTCTAGATGGCGCAATTAATAATTGGTTTTAATTTTTTGTGTGCTGAAAAATCATATGTTTCTGTTGCAAATTTAAATTAGTGATATAAAGGCTCCATTACTAAAGCTTTAATAACACAACGATGTTATTACTAGCACACATAAAATTTAATTGAAACAATGGATTGAATATTTTGAGCACCTACATACATACATATTTTTTATTACTTTGTCTTGCTCCAATTAATCAGATCTTTTACTTTTACTTTTTTTTTTACTTTAATATATAGCAACTCACTTTGTTATTTTGTTTAGAAAAAATAAAAAAGTATTTTAAGGTTTTTGGTTGATTTGTGATCCATTCCATCTTGCTTTTATGATATTACTACTTATACTATTGTTATGACAGATGTATATAGCTGTAGCCTGGAGGTAACATGTGAATGTATTTTTTTTTTGGTAAATAAAGGGGGCAGCATACGCCCAACTACACAGATACCCGACGAGGGAAGTAACGACCCTCACAATCATCTCTTAAAATGCATAATATTTCCCGCGGTGAAGTGCACCATTGTAATGAACTTAAAGGCATTGGGCCTGGAAAGGGTTTCAAAAGAAGGCCCAAAGCAAGGTGGGTGCTTGGCTGAGATGGGAATTGGAGATCGCAGGACTATAACAAGACAGAGCAGCAATGGAAAGGGTGTGGATGAATTTAGTGATCTCTCTTCTTTCTCTCACGTCTGCCTTCTCTCTGGCCGTCACTCTTCCTGTGACTGGATTTCCCCCTCTCTTCTACTGTTCTTCTATTCTATGTTTTCTCATTTCTATTATAGTGGAGTTATATTGTTTTCCTTTTAAGTTGCTGAACCTATTGAATGCATATGAGGTCAGGATTTTCATTAGAAATTGTTCAATATTATTGAGTTGAGTGCATTATTTGGTGATTGCTTGGGTGGCCGTTACAAATGGTGCTTTCATTGAGAGCCAAACCCCTTCCGCCATGATCGTTGATATTGATGAAGCCGAACTCGAAGAGCTTGAAGCCGATATGAGGAAGGTGAATGAATTCATTGAAGACTTCAAGGGTCATTTTAGTCAGATCGATTATCGTTTTGATCAAATATCAAATCTATTGCAAATGTTGGTCAACTCGGTCGATACACTGAATCAGAAGGTCGAACAGTCATTCTTTAGTCCGTCGGTAATTTCCATTGCTCAATCGGTGAATTACACTCAGCCTTTGACAGAAACAGTGCTGATAGCTTTTCCCGTGTCTGATGGTGGCTCCATCCCATATTCGGTCTCAACCCCTGCGGCTAACGATGAAGCGCATCAGGAGGAGGCAGCAATAGGAGGGTCTCTCTCTTTCGAGGGTCATACCGCAGAACCTGTTAATTATCTCTCATCATTAGATTCTTGGATATCGAGTGAGGTTTAGCCCTACCAACAATCAACTATAGCAAATCCACACTCAGACTTCGCTCCCTTATTGGCTATGCAACTTGCTGTTCAACCTTTGAAAGAGAAATCAAGGGAATCTATTTCTTTCAATCCTCATCAGACGATCATTTGCAATGATTGCAAGGGGGCCGAGGATGCCTACGGTGAGAACTCTAACTTGATCTTTGAGTTCCAGAACACTGTCCCTATTCCAAGGTCAAATGGGTTCACTGATCTCTTCTATCCCTTATCTCTAATTATTGGTCACAGTTTAGACTACTATCATAGGAATAATCATGGTTTGGTCCATTACGTGGCATTTGATCCAGGTATTCCTAGTTTACCTCATCTCTTCAAGCATTGTAGTTTCCAAACATCTCAGTTTTGGTTTATTGCCTCTGGAGAGTTCCCATGCCATGGAATTAAGTTGCGCAAGTTCCCTGTTAAGTGGCCAAGGTTCCACGCTGATTTGATTGTTCCTTTAATATTTGACCCTGGACCTATCACTACCATCTTTTTTCATGTTTATTTGCCTACTAGATTGGTTTTTTATCTTGCTCAAGTTAAAAGAGATTGTTGCTTGCATTTGGTTGCTGAGATATATCAGTTGACTTTTATACTGTCATGTTATTGTATTGGTCCTGTATTGTCTAATATGGTCTTTGATCCTGGAGATGTTAGAACCAATGAGAGTTTGACATATGTTGATCCCATAATTTTCCCAGCTGAACTCATGCGTATCTTGCTGGTGGGTTTTGTTGCAATGCATAGCTTGTGTTTGGTAAATTGCAACATTGACTCTTATGCTTTAGGGGTTGAAATTCTGGACTCATATCTTGGTATTCCTACATTGTTATCACCTTTTCTTACAAATTTTGACGATGGAAATGTCAAGGGACATTGGTGTTTCAAGATTATTCAGCCACCCCTATTTTTAGAAGCAGGTTTTGCTCAAGCTCTTCACATTCCATGGAAGAGGCATTACACTGCCGCAAGACTTTCCATTGATCCTTTTATGCTAAAGCTCTCTATCTACAACTTAAGGACCAGTCACGTGACTCTATGTGCAATTTTAGTTGGCAACCAGGTCTTGATAATTTCTTTTCCCTTTTGGAAGCTCAATCAGAAGTGTTGTATGAAGCTTTACCTTATCGCTATTAGGATGGTTGCTTCGTATTGCATCTCCAAGTCTTCATCTGGGTCATTGCAAGTTGATGAGACAAGCCATGAACATGATGTCTGTTATGCATTCTTATTTGTGGATAACCATCACAGCATGATTACTTCTAAGGGCTGGTTGTCTAAATTAATTGCTGTCAAAGGAATAATTAAGGTGGCATACCAATATTTGGAGATACAATTGTTTCAAGAAAATTATGAAACGGTGATTGACGAGCTCACTACATATTTTGCTAAAGGATGTGGGTGTATAACTACTGATACTTTGAAGCATCTTGAAGCTTATGTTTATATTATGTTGAGATTTGGAAAATATGTATCTAAAGGCTTGGACATTTCTCATGCCCCACTGCACTTTCGCCTGCTGCAACATTTCTTCAACTTTGGCACATTAATTTTGCTCCACCCAAATATGCCTTCTTTCTTTTTCATCGTCAGACCTGCTAGGACTTGTACTAGCTTTCAGGTGGCTGAGATACAAAAGGAAATGTTTACACATGGCTCTACCCTAACACTACAAGTAGAGAACTATAACGTGGAATTGGCTTCACTAGCTGAATGTGATTACTATATGCATGAGAGAATTGTGTTTGCTTCAGCTGCAGTGTCACCTCTAATATTACAGTTTATATGCCAAGAGAACGAATTACAGGAAATACAAGTTACTTGGGTTTCTCCTGTCAATTTGCAAACAAAGTGTCTATCCTTTGACCTTGAGGACAAGGTCAATGTCCAGGCGGGGAGTAATGTAATGAACTTAAAGGCATTGGGCCTGGAAAGGGTTTCAAAAGAAGGCCCAAAGCAAGGTGGGTGCTTGGCTGAGATGGGAATTGGAGATCGCAGGACTATAACAAGACAGAGCAGCAATGGAAAGGGTGTGGATGAATTTAGTGAGCTCTCTTCTTTCTCTCACGTCTGCCTTCTCTCTGGCCGTCACTCTTCCTGTGACTGGATTTCCCCCTCTCTTCTACTGTTCTTCTATTCTATGTTTTCTCATTTCTATTATAGTGGAGTTATATTGTTTTCCTTTTAAGTTGCTGAACCTATTGAATGCATATGAGGTCAGGATTTTCATTAGAAATTGTTCAATATTATTGAGTTGAGTGCATTATTTGGTGATTGCTTGGGTGGCCGTTACAACCATTCTTGCCTATCCTTCTGCATCTTTAAACTAATTGTTGCTAGCTCATTTGCACATTGATTCCCTTCCCTATAAATATGAAGAAATTGAACCTGCCAGTCTCTCTGTCTGAGTTCCTGTATTTTTTCCATTATCCTCCAGCAGCCACTGATAGACTTCCCTTGATTGAGACCATCGATCATTTCTTTTGCATCACCTTCGACCACTACCTTCTTGAACCCCACTTCCTAAATTTAAGTTAAGGAACTAAAGAGAGACGGGCGCGGCAATAGAGAAAAAGAAAAATGAGAACAATCCAATCCCGCCCTAAATGAATTCACCAAATCCATATATATATATATATATATATATATATATATATATATTAAAAAAAAACTTCAAATCTTCTAAATAAGATCTGAAGCGGGTCTTGAATCTCTTGGGGGATGCCCAAGTGTGATCTCTTGCTGTGCAGCCATGGAAGCTCCAGAAATGGAGTCACTAACAAGTGTAGCAATTCTACGGTTGCTGGTATAGTTACGGTGATCGCAAGAGCGGTGAATTGGGTGTGGGTGACGCCAAAACGACTCGAGAGATAGCTTAAACGATAGAGCCTCAAAGGAAACTCATACAGACTAGGGTTCGGAGACATGAAGGAGTTTGTTCACATGGTTCAAGAAGCCAAATCAAAGCCCATAACCCTAGACGATCATATTGTTCCTCGTGTTCTTCCTTTTACAATTTTCCTACTTTTTTAACATCCCCTTACTTATTTTTTTCCAAGATCCACTAAGACTCTCGTTACTTCAGAAAAATAGGAGCCATAACTACAACAGTGAGTATCTATAAGAGAAAAACAATATAGACGAAACAAGATCTGACTCGGAAAAACAAACTCAATGATCAATTTATGACTTTCTAATGATGATTAATTGAAAGAACATGAATTTAAAGAAAAATATTATAACAATTCGCTTATAACTTTGTCAATTATGATTAACAACTCAATCATGATTCTAAATATTATCCCTCAAAATTTTTTGCTATTTAATTTATGAATATTGATATGTAAAATATTTACATATTTATTTTCCCTTATATAATGATTTTATGGACAATATTTGAGCTTAATGTAATTAATTTGGGTGTAATTGATAAATATTTCTTTGTTTTTGTTTTGATAGCCATGTACACTATGTTAAGGAGAAAAGAGAAGAAAGAAGATTTAAAAATAAAATCACAGGATTAAAACAAAATAAGGAGGCGCAATGGGAAAAAAATGATAGGGTACTGGAGTAGTTGCCCTATTCACGACGGTCATTGTTCACTATTTCACTGCAACACTGTTCACCGAGTTCAATGTAGCAGTTGCCGATATTCATTGTAGCAATTCACTGTTCACCGCATGGAAAAAGGCGATGGCACTATAGCAAATTGGAAAAAAAAAAACGACAGATTCACCGTAGCAATCTTGAAAAAATGCATCAGAGCCTGCCTATAAATATGATTCATTGCAAAGTGGGAGAGGGCGTCCTTGGTCCGATAATTCTGAATACATTGGATGATATTTTAGAATTAATTTCATACATTGTATTACTTTTTGTATGTCTCCATCTTGAACGGTTTAGATAGACCTCCTATATGGACTGTATAGGTAATCCTCCTTTATGATGGTATAGGTTGTCATTTACATGAAATGTTTTATCTCTTATAAGAAAGGCTAGATTTCTCCATTTCATACATCTTTTGATTGTATATTTATGTTTTAGAATTTAATATTCAGGTTTTATGCAGTACTTATGAAGTTTTCAATTTATTTTGGTTTTGTTTTCAATTTCATCATGAGCTAAATTTCTATTTTCCCAGGGTAACGATGTAGCTTACTAATGATGGATTGAATTTTAACTTATTAAATCTACTTTTAATTTTTCCTTCATGATTGAGTTTTAATTATTGTTCTTAATGCTTTCAATTGATTGACCATCTTTTGAATGATTTAAATATGTATGTTGAGACCAAAATGAGATGCATGTATATAGATCTATAATTAAAACCAATGTTGTGAAAACTGGATCGATGCCCGGGAGGGCTTTCGGCTCGTTCAACATGGTTCAACCGTTTCACCATTTGGATCGTTTCAGACTAGCTATTGGGCTGGGAACCAGGGTTGAACCGGGAACCGGATTGGTTGAACCGAAAACTGTTTATTGGTATTATTGACATGTTATTATGTTATTTTTAATGATTTCAATGTATTAGAATTTGAGATTTAGGAAAGATGATGCATATAAGCTTTTGTATGTGTTTATTTTTAAGTAATGTTAAAATTTCATATTTTTTTATATTTATATAATTATATATACGTATAATATTATTTTTATTTAATTATTATGTTTTCGGTCTGACCACTGGTCCGACCATGCGATCCATGACCCGATAGCCTCTTTGGTTCGACGTCCGGTCCGGTTTTTAAAACATTGATTAAAACCATAACTTGTATATAGAATAGGAATATATTCATATGAGTTGTGTGGTCTTATTGAGTTCTATAAATCTTAATGCATAATTAATTATTTAAATTCATATAGGAATATATTGGATTAACAATTAATTATAAATTGCTTGACCTTGGAAAAAGCTAATTATTAAATTAGGAAAACTCGACTATCAATCATGTAGAATAAATTGGGTTAGAATAGATAAGTGATTCAATCCGAAATTTGTTAAGTGAAATATGACCCTTAGTGTTTTTCTCATATTTGTTTTCATATTATTTGCACTTATATTTAATAATTTTATTTTGTTCTCTCAATCACCAACTAATCAATCGATTAAATAAAATTAAAATGACCCATTTTGGTACTTAGTGATCAATCCTCCTGGGAACAATACTTTACTCACTTTTGTATTACTTGATTACGACAATGTACACTTGCACTATTTAATAGATCATTTATACTCGTAAACAATATGCCACTTTAAATATTAAATAAAAATTTAACCTTTTAATGAGTAAATGTAATAATCATATTTTTTTCCTTTTTACTTTCTTAACATACCCTTTCAAATGAGGCCAAAGCAATATTAAATTGAAAGTATTTAAATTTAAAAATAAATATGATAACAATTCCCCTATAACTTACTCGATTGTGATTAATTAACAACTCTTGTTTATAGTTCTTCAGGCAACTCGTTTGGCGTCTATCAATAATTTTATGCCACTACTCTAATCAGCATCATCAGAGAACCATAAAGTAAGAGATGTTGCTTGTCTGGTGTGTGTGTGTGTGGGGACAGGGGGGCCACAAGGGACAAGGGAGAGAGAGCCACAGAAATAAAGATAACAAAAAAAAGGAAGGATGCAATCCGGTTGTATTTATATATAAGCACATACATGCAAGTTGATCATTTCCCTTATATGATATAAATCATGATTGAAAGTTCTAATTCTCGTTCCAAATAATACCTTATTACAAAAAATTTGCGCCCTCTCTGTTCTTCAATTATATGAGGCATGCCCATTGGCCTATGGGGATTCCCAATAATCCCCCCCACCCCCAAACTCAATGACAGATAATACATATTGATATGTCAAAGAGCCAGCTTTAAACACACTCACATGATGGAACCTGAGCACATGCTGCCAACCTCCTTAATTATTATACTTGCATGTTTCATAATAGTCCGTCTCTTCTTTGTTACGGGCCATCAATTTTCTTTTTGTTAATAAAGACTGGATTTCATTAAGTTTCACAATAATGAACTTAATACAGAGACTCTAAGACCCAAAAGCAAAAGCCTATCACCCTTTATCAACAACCTCCTCCTAAAAAAGAGGTGATGGTTAATCAAGGAAGACAAAATTACTCTCAATATAACGACCCATCCTGACAACATGGCCTGCAATCATATTATGTTCCCTACTAATATAGCTTAAAAGAACCTGTCAAATCCTAGACAACTACAATCTCGCCTGAACAATGTACCCCCAAAGGGGTCGGGCCATCAATTTTTAGTCCCAAATATAAAGCAGCAACCCTTTATTAATTACCGAGGGCTAAAATTGAAAAAAAAAAAATTATCAATTTAGGATAAAATTTAATGATTTAATTGTCATTCTTTAGTGTATAAAGATTAGTTGGAAATGCCTTATAATTAATAAGGATCAAAGGGAGTGTAATATAATTTATCTAAACTATATTACTTTTTTTCAATTAGTACAACCAACTTATTATTATAAAACTTATTACTCCCTCCGGTCCTAATTATAAGATAAAGTTGACTTTTTGGAGAAATTAAGGAAGCCAATTAAATCACTTTAGAATATTTTTATTTTTATTTTTTTCTTCAAACTAATTAATTTGACTAATAAACTGATATATAATCTAAGGATACTAAAAATATATAAGTACTCTAAAGTGATTTAATTGGCTTCCTTAATTTCTCTAAAAAAGTCAACTTTGTCTTATAATTAGGATCGGAGGGAGTAACTAATTAACCAAAATTTTCTAACTAATATTTCTATGGAGGATAATTTTGAGATTTTATAAGAAATAACTAATTCAAACTAATTTTTTTACTTTAGTAAAATAGTCCATTGGAGCTTATAAAGACTGGGGGAGTATACTCTTACGAATATGTAGTGTACTGTCAAGGAATTTACTGGAAAAAGGATAAGGAATTGTTTAGAAAAGGGTTTAAGTGTACTGTCAAAGTGTTCGCAAGGAAAATTATAGAGTAGCATGGCATATAATCTTTCAAAACTGATGCATTGTTGGCTCGTTTTACCATCTCACAACATTAAGAAAATTTTCAATTAGCTAGGGGAGAAGCACCCCTATTTTTTTTTTCCCCAGAGAGAAGCGCCCCTATTTTCAACAGAAGAACCTTTCATTTCCTAAGAATTAAGAAAAAATATTACTTCCTCCGGTTCTATTTATAAACGATTTTTTCTCTCATAGGACTGATCCATTTTATAATCAACTTTCACTTTTTGTCTGAAAATGTAAGTTTTTTTTCCCTTATTAAATATTTATTCTCTCTCATGTCTTATACTCATTATCTCTCATACTTTTTATCTATTCTCTCTTCTATACTCTTTTCATAAATATGAGTATATATGAAAAAAAATATTTTTTATATATTTATTGTTTTTAACTATCAGTTTATTTTACGCAATCAATTTTTTTTTTTTTAATGAATAAGAGCGAACGGAGTATTACTATCGTTATGTTTGTTGGGATCCATAATTCTAGAATCGTTGAATTTTGTTGAACAAAAGGAATCGTTGAATTTGAAGACAGATATATACTGCTGTAGATGACGTGGATATACTTTTTTAATAGGAACGGGAAAGGAAAGAAATAGTTAACAATAAAAGCAATAATGAACTGTTGAAAAAAAAAGAAGCAATAATGAGCAGAGGGGTTTCAAAATTTTAATGAAGATAATATGTAAAACAAAAGAATAAGAAAAATTAAATACAAATTTTTAATCCCACTTTTTCAATTTTTTAAAATTTAAGTCATAAAAATTTTCCCTCCTCTCTAAATTTCTCATACCAAACAGCCCCTTAAACTAAAGGACTAAAGAGAGACCTCTGCCAAAGGTTTTGTGACCTAATAGTATGGATGTTTCTCTATAAGTGAAGAGATTTTAAATTTGATCCTGCTTATAATTCAAATCGTTAGTATATGCTCTTATAACTAACAAAAAGGGACACAGCTACAGCAATAAAGAAAAAAAATGAGAACAATATTCCAATCCCCTAAGAGTTGAGGCGCCGGTCTAGACTCTATATGTAGGACGTTGAGGGATCCTCTACGTTAAATTTGAGTCTTCCATCTGGTCTCTTACTGTGCAGCCATGGAAGCTCCAGAAATGGCGTCACTAACAAGTATAGTAAATTCTGTGGTTGTTGGTATAGTTATGGTGATAGTGATAGCAAGAGCAGTGAATTGGGTGTGGGTGACGCCAAAACGACTTGAGAGATGCTTCAGACGACAGAACCTCAAAGGAAATTCATACAAACTTGGGTTCGGAGACATGAAGGAGTTTGTTCGCATGGTTCAAGAAGCCAAATGATTCAAAACTATGGTATATGCCCCTTCATACATTGACCACCATCCAATTCTCACTTATCTCCAATAAAACAGTTTATTTCATTTTCTTCAAGTATTATTCTTAAGAGTGATCAGGGAAATTTTTCTGCATGTGTATTGTTCACTGCATTGATTAGAAGTTGAAACCCAAAAATAAAATATTAATTCATAACTCTTTATGTGGCTGTTGAAAATCTTTTGGTTTTAATTTTTATTGTAGGTAAGAACTCCTTTATGTGGTTTGGTCCACGTCCAGCGGTGACAATTGCAAACCCAGAAGACATAAAAGAGGTCTTGAATAACATTTCTGTATTCGAAAAGCTTCAAATAAATCCACTGGCAAAATTTCTAATTAACGGAGTATTAGACTACAACGGGGAAAAATGGGTTAAACACAGAAGAATTATAAACTCTGCCTTTCATTTGGAGAAATTAAAGGTAGATTTTCTTTATTTCCTTGCACTAACTCTCTTTAAGGGCAATATCCCCTTTTTTTTTCCAATTAATGAAAATTATATGTTTATATGAAATTTTGTGGCAGCTAATGTTACCAGCATTCTATGAGAGTTGTAATGAAATGGTAGAGAGGTGGAAGAGATTGGTGAGTGAAAGCCAAAGAAACTATTGTGAGATAGACATGTGGCCTTTCCTTCAAAATATGACTGGTGATGTCATTTCCCGAACTGCTTTTGGAAGCAACTTTGAAGAAGGCCAGAGAATATTCAAACTCCAATCTGAACTAATTCCTCTTACCCTCAAGGCCCTTCGTTCTGTTTACATCCCAGGCTGGAGGTAGTTAGTTTGAGAAAAATTATCATTAAAATTAAAGTCAATTTTGAAAAATAATTAGTCATATACTCACTTTGATTACCTCTTGCTTTCGTATGTTTAGATTTATACCAACTAAGTTGAACAGGAGGTTAAAAGAAATTGAGAAAGAAATACAAGCTTTGGTGAGAGGAATCAATCACAAAAGGGAGAAGGCCAGGGAAGCAGGACAAGCCCCAAGTGATGATTTATTAGGCTTACTCTTGGAATCTAATCACCGAGAAATCAAGGAGAGTGGCAACAACAAGAACATGGGAATGAGCCCTGAAGATGTTGTTAAGGAATGTAAATTGTTCTACTTTGGAGGACAAGAGACAACCTCTGTTCTCATTAATTGGACAATTTTTTTGTTATGTGAGTATCCCAATTGGCAATCTCAAGCAAGAGAAGAAGTTTTCCAAGTATTCGGTACTCAAATGCCTGACTATGATGGATTAAGTCGTCTCAAACTTGTAAGATTAAATGAATATGATGTTATACTTTTCGTTGTTTGTTTATTTTTTCTCTTGATGTGATTTCATTCTTCTTATTTTAAAGTATCACTTGTAGAAAAATGACTTTTTAGATCAGTTAAAAATGACTTTTTAGACCGGTTTTGTATTAGGTCTTGATACAGCAGGTCTAAAAAGTCTGTTATTTTTTAGACCGATTGTTAGAACCGGTCTTAAAAGTCAAACTTTTAAGACCGGTTGTACCCACAACCGGTCTAAAAAATCCACATTTAACACCGGTTGTGGGAACAACCGGTCTTAAAGGTGAGACATTTAAGACCGGTTGTGGGAACAACCGGTCTTAAATGTCTACCTTTAAGACCGGTTGTTCCCACAACCGGTCTTAAAGTACTTTTTAAGATCGGTTGTGACTACAACCGGTCTTAAAGCTTCTTCTTTTTTTTAAAAAACGTCCCTTTTATTATATGTACACGCACAGAATGCTCCAATCTAAAACAGCAGTACATAACAATCACTCATTTCAATTTCAAAATCACCAGGCAGTACAGTCATATATTGATGATTCATTTGCAATTAGACAGTAAGGATGACTAAATGACAGCAGTAAAACAAAAGCAATGAATATGCAAAGAAATGAACATGCGCCATTTGGTAAAAGTCCCATAAAACTGAAACCTAATAGGAATAATGTAAAAGTCCCTCTAATTGCCTCTTCTATAGGAAGACACAGAAATTGGAGGCATACACAATACCTTCAACCCCCTTACTAGCTCTAGAATTACTTAAGCCGGCCTCAAGAACATGCATGCTTCCCTGTTTATAACATTTAAAGCTTACTTGGAGATACTTATGAAATACATAATAATCAAATAGTGCTTATATGCGATTTGATCCATTGACATCCATCTTGTAAACAAAAAAAGGGACAAACTAACAAATGCCAAATACAGCTAGAAACATCTGTCATTAAATATCTACATTCATATTCATAATCAGAGATAAAACATCTCAAAAAGGTCTTCAAGCTTCACAAAGGACATAATAATCTAACCTAATATGGGTACATTTTTACAATAATGTACAATGAACATTGGATTCAAAAACTCACTATTTTTGTAATAGCTCATAGATGAATTCAGCACAACATGTGCGAATGAAATCAATATCTTCTTCAGGAAAGGGATCAGCAAGATCAAACATCTGTAACACCAAAACCAGACGAAACATTGACTTAGTAACTTAAAAACAATAAAGTAAAACAAAAGTTCTGAAATATAAATTTACCTCTTGAGTAAAATCAGTCGTGCCTAGAGTGATAATATTGTAAATATGTCTCAAAACATAAAAACCACATAAGTTGGACCCCTTTGGTTGCAGACGGCTCTGAGAAAAAACATGATATCATTAAAACAAATATAAAGGCATGTCTTATTACATTCTTTAAACAAATCCATATGTACTAACCTTTGGCGTGATCCATGTAGGGTCCTTTAAGTCACAAACATGCTTACCACAAGCACTGTGTAGGAATGTCCGCATAGCCCTATGATCATCACAATGACAAATGTTATTGGTTTTACACAAATTCCATAAAATTTGCATACAAAAGGTAATAATGCAAGAAAACTAACGAATTCATGGTCTTTTTCAAATCATTCCCGGGTTTGAAGTGGAGGGAACATAAGAGGATGACAGTGTAACTACTCTTGCATTGAAGAAGCAACTGCCAATGATCACTGAAAAAAACAGAAGAATATTAAGCAAACATAAAACATTATATAAATTATAAAATATCAGTTTCTTTCTTACCTATTCACATATGGAGCCAAGAAACACTCAGTTCCAGTTTCACTAAGCCTCTCTGACAAGTATCGATGTCTAATAGCAGCAGTGGTCCCTTTCTCTTGGATTTGATGGGGGCATAAGAATCCAAATTTTTCGCTTTTGCCAGAGGAGACCAACCTACGATGCATGTACCTACAATAACGCAAGCACATAAATAAAAGGTAAATGGTGAAACTTTTAAAATATTTACTTTGAATTGCAGAAGCTACTTACATTAAGAACAGTTGGACAATCCCAATCATAAGATTTTGTCCAGGAGCTACCAGGGACATCAAATCATCCCTCTCAAGATAGTATATCACTCCTGACTGTCCAATAAATGAATTCGTAGGCCACTTTCTTATTTTGAATGATGTATCAAAAGCCATCAGAATCACTTGCTGCATGATATTCAATGGAGGCTGTGAAACTTCTTGCTGAGTGAAGGGAGCTGGACTTGGTGGGGCTTTGATCGGACTATCCTCGGCTCGACCAGAAATAAGGTGGGCAAATTGCCATTTTTCTTCTCGACGAATCAGAGATGGCGGAGAAAGAAGAACAGAAGGATCGGATTGAGATGCTTCTTCCAATCTCTTCCGTTTGGCCGCTAACAAGTCTCTTTCAGCCTTTGCATAACCCCCATGAGACATTGTATGAGGGCAATCATTCTTTCTACCACTCTCTTGTGCTTTTTTCCTTTTTGCCTGCGAATAAGAAATGATACAAAAGGAAAGTGTTATAATCAATTAAGATAATTGCTAAGTAAATAAAATAAAAAATAAGTCAACTAACCAAAGATTCAGGAGTAGTCCGAAGCCTAACAAATTCTTACCAAGTCGCTTGATCAAGAAATGTATACGTGTTGCACGGATTAGGACGAGGCTGACCATCTTTCACCTCAATATGAATGTAATTGTTGGTCAGACTTGTCTTAAACTTGCTCCAGCGCTCATAACAATACGTCATCGTCTTGTTGTACAAGATCTCACTCTGAGGAACGTCGTAGGTGAGCTGAAATGCATGCATTGAAGGAGTAAGTGACAAATGAAGTGACATTTGATAATAATTAATTACATACAGAAGAGAATTGTATACCTAAATAGTGTCCCAAATATGCTGCTTCACCTTTGGATCGACATTTCTCCACTCCTCTATCAAGATGCTTGGCTTGTTACGTGCAAGGAGGCCGACGAAACTCCTATATCGTTGTGTTTCCAATGTTTATCAAACTCAATCGGTATCTTTTGGCCTGCACTCTGACTAAGGGAAACATCTGCCAACCGTGTGGCACGTCTACCCCTCCGTACAGACTGGCTATTGCGCTCACTACGACCTTGGCTCGGAGCATTGCTAGGCTCACCCTGGTTAACACTAGCTGGCTGACTCTGTTGAGCACTAGGTGGCTGACTCTCCTGAGCACTAGGTGGCTGACTCAGAGGTGGAGGAGGTGGCTGATCCTCTGCACTAGGACGCTAGGGATCCGTCATTTGCCTGTAACGACAATAAAGAAAGATAAATCCTAAGCTATGACATGTGAAGACTATATCGATAAAATAACTAAACATATTCTTCGGATAATAATCATAATCATAATTACTTTAGTTAGTTAAGGTCAAAGTAGTATCATAAAGAGATATCCTCCCATATTCCCTCGTGATGATCATTTCTTGTGCCGTGCGCATTATCTGCTTCATCTTCTTCGTTCAGTTCTGGTAGACCCCTGGAAAAAGAAGGAGTCTCAAGAAGATCATAATTTGAGTGACTTTTCTCGTCAATATCAACGACCCTTTTTCCTTGGAGAGCTACAGACCACATTTTATTTTCCTGATCAGTGATATAGAACACTTGTTGCGCCTGATCTGCCATAATGAAAGGTTCATCTCCAAAACTTCTACTATTCAGATCTACTAATGTAAATCCTAACCTATCGATCTTCACACCATTATTGACATCAACCCACTTGCATTTGAAAATGGGAAATCTAATTTTAACATAGTCAACCACCCAAATTTCTTCAATCACCCCATAATAAGGTATGGCAGCCAATGTAGGGTTCTTATCTTTCGAACTAGAGAAGTGCATAGATTCATCCACTAATACAACACCACTGTTCTGGACGGTGCTCTTATCATCTAGGGACTTCGTGTAAAAGGTATAACCATTGATCACAAATGAAGTCCAACTTATGACATCAACTTCAGGACCACGTGCTAACCAATTTATTGTATCAGAAACACATTCTTCTCCGTCAACCTTTTGTTTAAACCAATGTGGGAAAGTTCTGTTATGCTCCCTGATTAACCTTTGTTCGCTCATTCGACTATTTTGTTTCCGTACAATTTCTTTATGGGTATTCATGTAATATTGAACTTCATCAACATTGTTCAAGATGTACAGGTGGACTTGTTGCAATTCATCAGCATCTATGCTCTTTACTGTTGCCCCGCGTCTACCCCCTTCTTGATCATGACGTTTAGGAAGGCCAATATGTCGTACATTTGACAAATAATGTTGACAAAATTCAATAGCTTCTTCAGAAACATATTTTTGAACAATAGATGCTTCAGGCCGATTGGGGTTCTTCACATACCCTTTTAGTATTTTCATAGTTCTTTCGATCGGGTACATCCACCGGAAATAGATAGGGCCACACAACTTTATCTCCTTCACTAGATGAACAACCAAGTGTACCATGATATCAAAAAAGGACGGAAGAAAAAGCTTCTCAAGCTGGCATAAGATCATGTATCCTTCATTTTCCAATTCCTCCAATCTTTCCGTGTCAATGACTTTACAACAAATGGCATTGAAGAAGAAACAAAGTCTAGTCAATATGTGTTGAAGATCATATTTGGCAATGCCTCGAATAGCTACTGGGAGTAGTTGTTGCATTAAGACATGACAATCATGAGACTTTAGCCCTATTAACTTCAAGTCTTTCATCGATACAAGCTTTTTAAAATTTGAACAATACCCTGAGGGAACTTTAGCGCCATGTAAACACTCACAAAAGCTTCTTTTCTCAACCTTAGACAAAGTATGAGCAACTGGAGGACAAAAAGTTCTATTACCGTATGGCCTTGGATGTAAATCTTCTCGTATTCCTATTTCTTGCAAGTCTAATCTTGCCTTCACGCCATCCTTAGAACTTCCCTGTATGTTGAGCAGTGTCCCAACAATACTATCACATACGTTCTTCTCCACATGCATGAAATCAATACAGTGTCTGACGTCAAGATTGCGCCAATATGGAAGATCGAAGAAGACGGACCTTTTTTTCCATATATTTTTCTCATTTCTACTCTTTGATGACTTACCAAACATAGTATTGATATTTTTCACCTTTTCATAAATTTTCTCCCCAGTCAATGCCTCTGGAGCATCTTCAAACTCTTGGCCACCGAAAAATGCTTTTTTTAATCTACAATAAGGGTGGCTTCGTCTTAGAAATCGCCTATGCCCAAGGTAAACCGTCTTTCTTCCATGTTGAAGTTGATGGTAGCATGTGCCTTCTTCACATATCGGACAAGCTTTATGGCCTTTAACGCTATATCCTGACAAGTTCCCATATGCAGGGAAGTCATTTATAGTACAAAAGATCATTGCTCGCATATTAAAAGTCTCCTTCTTGTTCGCATAAAAAACATCGACACCTTTATCCCACAACTCTTTCAAGTCTTCGATCGAGGGTTCTAGGTAAACATCTATGTCATTTCCGGGTTGCTTTGGTCCCGAAATCAACATAGACAACATAATGTACTTTCATTTCATACATAACAAAGGAGATAAGTTGTAAATTACCAACAAAACAGGCCATGAACTATGTATACTGCTTAGGCTACCATAAGGATTCATACCATCTGTGCTAAGCCCAAGCCTGAGATTCCTAGGTTCTTCACCAAAGGTAGGAAATAATTGATCGATTTTTTTCCATTGAGAAGAATCAGCTGGATGTCGCAGCTTTCCATCAGAAATCCGCTCATCTGCATGCCATCTCAAATTTTTGGCATCAATTTCATTAGCAAACAGGCGCTTGAACCTTGGAATGATTGGAAGATACCACAACACTTTTGCAGGGCCCTTATTTGATTTATACCTCGGAGTTTCACATATCGGACATTGCTCCTTCTCTTCATGATCTTTTCTATACAATATGCAATCATTAGGGCAAGAGTGGATCTTTTTATACTTCATCCCTAATGGACACAGTATTTTCTTAGCATCATAGTATCGACGAGGCAACACATTATCATCAGGAAGCATATCTTTAAAGGCCTCAAGCGTTTCTGAAAAACTCTTGTCGCTCCATCCATGCCGTGCTTTCAAGCTTACCAATTTCAATACAGCATTCAGCAATTGGTATTTTTTTACACCCCGGGTACAACGGCTTCTCAGCATCACTGCACATATTACCATATGCATGTGATTGTTCAAAAGCCTCTTCTCCTACATCACGAATAATGTCCTCTATCCAATCATCCATATCCGTGTCATTATCATCACAAGTCACTTCCCCCTGTTGAGATGCACTTGGCATTTCTAATTGTTCACCATGCCATACCCATACTACATACGTCTTACAAAACCCTTCACAAATTAAATGTGTATATATATCTGCAGCACTTAATTGCTTCTCATTCAAACATTTTACACAAGGGCAATAAAACATCCCACTATCATCATCGGCATTTCTTTTTGCAAAGTCTAAAAAACCCTTGACCCCAACATCATATTCAACACTCGTCCATTTAGCTTGTATCCAACTACGATCCATATATTCCAACACCTTTTTTTTTGTTTTGTACTTTTTCCCTGGAAAAGGTAGGAGAATGATGAGAGCATGCAATCATTACACCCAAGTACATAGTGTAACTAGAGGTAAACAAAGAATATCGTGATTTAGAGTAGCGTGTGAGGAAAAAATGGAATGAGGGAAAGTGGAATGGAGAAGGAGTGAGGGAATGAGGAATGGAGGTGGAAAGAGGAAGGAAAGAATGCGCGTTCGTCAGAGAAAGTGACTTGGATATATATTCTTTTAATGTCTAACGCCTGCACACGCTAGATCCATTATTATATTGTTTGTCCCTGGATATATTTTTTAGGGTGACTTTGGTCCTTCGACTAATAATATCCAAGCAATACCGTTGGAAACCAATAGAAGGTAACTAGTTAAACAAAGCAAAAGGAACTATAAGTGGAGGGATTTATGTTGAGGCTCAGTACTGGTGATGCTCTGAGTGCTGAAATTTGGGGTTGCCTTATGGGCATGAAAAGAGTTTGGGATGGGGGGGTTCAGAGAAGTGTTGATTAGGTGTGACTCCTACGAGCTTATCGACCTACTTCAAAATGAGATCCCTGAAATTCTTTGAAAAATGGCAGCTGCTTACAGAGATTAAAGCAATGTTGGAACGGAGCTGGAATGTAGAGTTCCAATATATTGACAGAGACGACAATAGTATGGCAGACTCGTTAGCCAAACGAGCACTGAGTTCTTCTCATGGCCTTCAAATTATATATATATATATATATCTATGCTTCAATTTTCTACCTATCTTTCTGGATTTCAACAGCAGAAAACTGTACTGCAACAACCAAACTGTGTTTTCCAGTTTCACCGTTTCTTGAGCACATCAAAGAAGGAAAAAAAATCTCTCTTCCAATTACACATCAGGATGTCAAAGGAAATTGAAAACTTCAAAAATTCAGCACATACGAGGAACATAATTCCACAGCATACATAGATTGCAAAGCTCAACCGTAAAGCTAGTACCACATCATTCAAAGAATTTCATGGCTCACTCACTTGAATCAAGCAAAATAAAGTGATCAAACACTCATTCACCATTGTACCAAATCATATGACAATATGCAACTCTTCAAGCCAAGTCATTATGCTGAAAGCAAGGTTACAAAAGGCCACAAAATGACTTATATATTCTAGAACTTGTTAGAACATTCAAATATCAGTACTCTCTAGCTCCTAATCCTTAAGCCATATTTGAAATTCAAGCCTAAATGCCAATATTCCTCTCCACAATTCAGAGTAGAATTTCCAAAGTAACTAAGCATTTGCAAGCTATCAAGAGAATGTTTCAAAATATTGAACAACAAAATTCTGCAGCGCTCACATAGTAAGAGGCTAATCAGAGCAAAGCAATCAACATAGTGGCTATATTCACAGCAGAAAACTATATCAACATAGTGGTTATATTCACAGCAAAGCAAACAATGTAAAACCTCAAATTAACCTCACATCAGTGCATAAGCTCGCTTAAGAATGGGATTTTTTTTTTAAAATTCCTGGAATTAACGTGCAGATAGAAAAACTCCTAATTCATCATCTATTCAATCTTATGTTCTATCATGAGTCACACAAATACTCTGCATATGCGAATCCTAACCATAATTGCAACTCTAACCTAGCCAAACCCATCCCAAAATAGAGAAAGGCAAGATCTTTAGCTCATAAAAGAAACACACAAACATACTAGAAAGCACAGGTGGCTAAAGACATGAAGACAGTAAAACAGGGGAGATTACCAACTGCTTCTAAGCTGTGATGACAGTTGCTGGCGGTGCTGGAAATAGAGCCAGATCTGTGATGGTGGCGGCCCAGAAAGAGATTGACGGAGGCGGAGGGATAGAGAAAGAGGGCGTCGGTGATGATGGGAGCTTGAGTTACGGTGGAAGGGAAGGGAAAAGACGGTGGAGATGGAGTGGAAGACGGATTTGGGAGGTGAGAGACAGGTTGACGGTGGGGTTAATGGTGTCGAGAGTAAGACTGGAGTCGATTTCAGAAATGGAGATGGCGCGCACGGGAGCTGGGTTAAAATTTGGGGAAGTTTTTAAGACCGGTTAAGTAGATTAACCGGTCTAAAATGAAGTTTTTAAGACCGGTTGTCTAACAACCGGTCTTAAAAATCCACTTTTAAGATCAGTTGTTAGAGAACCGGTCTTAAAAAGCTTCATTTTTAGACCGGTTCTCTAGTAACCGGTCTTAAAAAGATTAATTTTTAGACCGGTTATTATAATAACCGGTCTAAAAATTAATCTTTTAAGACTGGTTAGTGTACAACCGGTCTAAATTGTATTTTTTAGACCGGTTATTATAATAACCGGTCTCCTAAATTCTTTATAATTACGTAAATGCCACCGTGCATTTCTTTTAGACCTCATTTACTACAACCGGTTAAAATGTGCCGGTCTAAATCACCTTTTTTGTACTAGTGTATCATTAATATTTTTCTTTACACTTGATTTTTTATGTATGTGACAGGTAAGTATGATATTGTATGTGGTTCTTAGACTATACCCTCCAGCTCCATTGATGATGAGGGTTGTATCAAAGGATACAAGACTTGGGAATCTTCGTTTACCAACTGGAACTCTACTTACAATTCCAGTAATTCTAGTACATAAGGATCCTCGATTGTGGGGAGAAGATGCAAAGGAGTTCAATCTTAAGATTCGCCGAAGGAATCTCAAAAGCAGCCAAGAGCCAAACTTCATATCTTCCATTTGCTTGGGGTCTAAGGATATGTTTAGGCCAAAACTTTGCTTTACTTGAAGCAAAAATGGCTTTGTCCGTATTTCTCCAAAACTTCTCTTTTGAGCTTTCTCCATCTTATGTTCATGCTCCTTTCTCTAATTTTACCCTTCACCCTCAGTATGGGACACATATCATTTTACGTAAGCTCCAAAATAATTAGTCAAGGGTTCATCATTTATGTGTGTGTATCTGCACAACAATAATATCAATATACCTTATCCTTCTAAATGGGCATTTGATACACACACACGCGCGCACGTGTAAGTGATGAAAATATGTATTTGATACACACACACACACATGTTAGTCTGCTATTTTGTATTTTTGTTTTTAGACTTTGGGCCTCAATTTGATCCTAACTAAATCGGTGTTAAATGTTTCCAGATGGCTTAATTGGTGATTATAAGTTTTTTTTTGTGTAGTACAAAATCTTGTGTTTCTGTTGAAAATTTACAAAAAGGAAAGTTCCTTCAATTGCTTAATATGGCTAAATTTGAAATTTTGATCATGGTTTGAGAAAATGGTTGCCTCTAATTTTGGTGTAATGAGTTAGAAATGTATATGATAGGACCTTGGGAACAAGATGAGCCACCTTGTGATTTCCTGGTGTAAGAATTATTGAGCGTACCTGGAGTGCGATCATTTATCTCTTGTACCCACGCTAATCAGATCACAGTTGCGGAAGCGATTATGACGCACAACAAATAAACCACTGACAAGAAGAAGAAAAGAGTAATATAGTAGAGGGAATGAGGAGTCAATTTGAAAAAGTTTCTGTATGTTATTTACAGTGTCTTTTAACTGAATCCCTTTACGTCTATTTATAGGATTCTATGTACCCCTTCCTCTTCTACTAACATGTCATTCCATCAGAGAGACAAGATATCATTTTGATTGAGAGACATTTTGTTTCTGTGAAACAATACCTCATGTAGAGTCATATTGCATCGGATAAATAACATGACTTAAAACATCTTGAAAAATATTACATATATCTACCCAAGCATTTATGTTATTTATACTTTGACCCTAATCCTATTGGGCTTAGGCCCAATCCACCAAGGGTGGATTAGGCTATTGTCCATCATCTCCCACTCACACTTGGTGGATTAGATATGTCTCTTTTTCTTCCTTCTTTCATACTAGGTGCTTTGCCGTGACCGTGTAGGCATGACATCTGTATATAGGTGTATGTACTAGAAATCTTTTTTATAGAGACCAGCACAAGACAACCTTCATTGTGTAGCTTGATTTTAATATTGTGCCTTAAATATCCTAAAATCCCTTTTAAGTCAGTATAAAACTCAGATTGCCTTTCTAGTATGCATAATATCCACATTTATGAAATTATCAAAAATAATACCATAAAGGACATATATCAGACACTAGCATATTTGTAAATATTTCAAGTGATCTTCCTTTTTCCTAGATATCACTTCAATATACATCAGCCGCTTTCCTAACATAATACCATAGATCGCATCTATCATGATCATAGGACATATGCTAAAGTAGCAGACGCTGAAGCACACCTCTATGATATTGTCAAAGTCAAAGGATATCAATGAAAGAATTAGAAACTTCCTGGGACTCACACAACAATTAAGCAGGGATCTTCTTACTTGCTTCCCGTTTGCGGTTCTTTTGTACATGCGGTATGAATCGCATGCTACAGTGTTACTCTTACACCATAAGAGCGTACGTCGTTTTGCATTCTATTGTTAACACTGTACAGACTTAAGTCTAGACACTCCAAGCATCTAAACCCAGATTCTTCCTTTCTACTTAGACGTCAATGTTGAAGAATTTGTTATCTGGCTATAGGCATCATGAAAGTGGATGTCCATGATTCATCTATACTTATTCATATTTATGGATCTCATCTTGATACGTTACACTGTTGTCAAGGCGACATAGTTTGTGTTTCTTTTCTACCATATCAGCATTCTAGCCGCTTTACCGGTGAACACAATTGTCTCATCTTTGCACACCCTTCCTGAGTGTCAAAGGCGGTTGCTCGTGTGTGAGAGACAACCTTGCAAACCTTTACGACATATTAGACATTGTATACTTTCACACAGTCATTTATATTAATAATGATAAGGACTTCAATTAATCATAAATGTAATAAAGTTTGAAATTTTACATTTTACGTACACCAAGTGCCCTTACATGCTTTTCAAATGTTTCCTTGGCAATTGGTTTGGTCAGGGGACCAGCGACTATACTCTTGGTCGAAATATGTTGTACTACAATAATTTTCTGTGCTATATAATCTCTTACAAAATTGTACTTAATGTCTATATGCTTGGTCTTACTATGATACTTAGGATCTTTAGTTTATGCTATGGCTGCAGTGTTGTCACAATGCATTAATACTGGATTGATACTCTCATTGCCAAATCCAAGATGTTCAATTAACCTCTTCAACCATAATGCCTCTTGTGCAGCTGCAGTGCATGCTACAAACTCGTCTTCTATAGAATGTAAAGGAATACATGTTTGCTTTTTGCGACTCCAACATATGGCGCCATTATTCAGTAAGAAAGTATAACCTGAGGTTGATCTTAGCTCTTCCTCATCTCCGCCTAAATCAGCATCGAAATATCCAACCAAGTGTAGATCGCTTCCTTCATAGCATAGTACATAATTAGATGTGCCTTTTAAGTATCTCACGATCCTTTTTACTGCTTTCCAATGACGCTTACCTGGGTTGGACTAGAACCTACTTACCAATCCTACCGCAAAGCAGATATCTGGCCTTGTACGCATCATTGCGTACATTAAACTACCAACAGCACTAGCATAGGGAGCTTTCATCATTTTCTTTTGATCTGACTCAGTTTTGGGACACATCTCATGGCTTAAGGTTACACCAAAAGCCACTGGGGTATCTAAAGAATTGCAGTTGCTCATGTTGAATCGTTTGAGAATCTTTTTAATGTAATTTTCTTGTGAAAGATATAAAATTCTTTTTGAACGATCTCTTTGGATATTAACTCCAAGTATATACTCTACTTCACCCATGTCTTTCATTTCAAAATTCGATAAAAGCCATTCTTTAATAGCTATAACTGAATTCAGATTATTTCTAGCTAATAGTATATCATATATATATATATAAGGATAATATAACAAAATTACCCTCAAACCATTTGATGTAGACACAATGGTCTTCTCCAATCATTTGAAAATCATAAGAGGTTATTGTTTTATGAAACCTCAAATACCACTATCTGGATGATTACTTCAGTCCATAAATAGACCTTTTAAGTTTAAAAATTTTGTTCTCTTTTCCTTTTTCAATGAAACCTAATGGTTGTTCCATATAGATTTCCTCATCCAGATCACCGTTTAGAAATGTAGTTTTAACATCCATTTGATGTAATTCCAAGTCTAAACTGTTTACTATTGCTAGAATAATTCTTATAGAATTAATCGTACCACAGGGTAGAAGGTATCTTCATAATCTATGCATTCTTGCTGTGTATACCCCTTTGCAACTAATCGTGCCTTATACTTATCAATTGACCCATCTACCTTTCTTTTAATTTTGAAAACCCACTTATTCCCAATGACTTTTCACCCTTTTGGTAGGTCAACCAATTTCCAAACTTTATTCTTTCTCATTGAGTTCATTTCTTCATCCATTGCCTTTTTCCATTCATCTTTAGCAGGACTCGATAAGGCTTCTTGTACAGAATGTGGTTCATCATCCCTATTAGGAGTAACAATAAGTGCTTCACTTTCTATTTGAAAGCGTCTTTTAGGTATACTTTCCCTGTTACTCTTTCTTGTAGGAGCTTCTTGCCTTTGTCTTTTCTTTTGTCTAGGTCTTTGTGTTGACCTTTCTAAGCTCCCACTTAGATGGATATTTTGGGATGATTCAGGCATACCAACATGTTATATACTTATTTGTTCCTGTGTCTCATAAAGAGATATAGTGCGGTCAATGTCTCCCCTATTAGGGAATTCATTTTCTAGAAATGTAGCATCTCTAGTTTCATTTCAGTCATTGTTCCATCTTCATTTTCACCTATGAAGACGTATCCTTTGGATTGTTCAGAGTACCTTATAAAGATACATTTCTTTCCTCTAGGACCTAACTTGCCATACTTATGAGAATTATCATGAATGTATGTAGCTGACCCCCATAGTCTAAGGATACTAAGATCCGGCTTGCATTTTGTCCATAACTCATAAGGTGTTAAAGTAACTGATTTCGAGGGCACACGATTAAGTATGAAGGTAGCAGTCATTAAACATCACCCCAATATGAAATTGGTAGATTTGATTGTACCATCATTGACCTAACCATGTCTAGAAGCGCTCTATTTCTTCTTTCAGCAACTCCATTCTGTTGTAGAGTGCCAGGGATAGTTAGCTGCCTAATTATCCATTTTTCTTTACAGAGCTCTTTAAATTGATTGGACAAATATTCACGTCCTCGATCAGTATGTAACACTTTAACTTTATTGTCCATTTGATTTTCAACTTCATTTACGTATTGTCTGAAGCACTCAAGAGCCTCAGACTTATGTGTGATCAAATAGACATGACCGTATCGTGAATAGTCATCAATAAAAGTGATAAAATACCAAGCACCATGCCTTGCCCTCACACTCATAGGACCGTAAATATCATAATGAATTATTTGCAATGGTTGTTCTGATCTGGTTCCCTTACCAAAAGGTTTTCTAGTTGCCTTACCTGCTAGACAACTTTCACACAAGGACATTTCCATATTGGATATGGATCATAGCAAACCTTCTTTTGCTAATTTAATCATTTTATTTTGATTAATATGCCCTAGTCTAGCATGCCAAATAACCATGTCAACAGTTGAATTAGAAGAAATAGCAAAGCAATCATGAATATTATAATCATCAATAGTATCCATTACAAAGAACTTCTTTGAAAGGAAAGCTAAACCATAAAATACAAAATTATAAAATATGTCTGCAACTTTATCATGAAAGTTTACATTAAACCCATAATTTATAAGACATTTTACAGAAACTAAATTCTGTCGGATGTCAGGAGCATGAAGCACATCATGAAGGATTAAAGCCTTTCCACTACGCAAAGTCAATTTACAAGTTTCAATGCCTTTAACTTCAATCTTTGCATTGTTGCCTACATAAAGCCACTTACATCTGTCAGGCAACCGACGATATTCTACATAGGATCCTCGACCCCTTGTCACGTGGTCTGTTAAACTTGAGTCCAAAATCCAAGAAGAACAGATATTCTCAATTAGGAAAACAGTGCTAGAAACATAGGAAACATGTGAATTTACATAATCCACTAGTACCTTTTCACTCTCATTTTGCTCAGTGCAATCTCGTGCGAAATGACCCATCTTTTGGCAGGCAAAACATTTAACCTTCTTTAAGTCATTTTTCTTCTTCTTCCCACCCTTTTTTCCTTTCTTCTTGAATTCCTTTTTACCTTTTACAAATTTATTCTTATCCTTCTTTCCATTCTTTTGGAATTTATTCCCCTTCTTGGAATCGGGTTTTGCATTAGAAGGACATGCACCCTCTATGTAGTAGGCATGACAGAGGACTTATATGCCTCCAAGCGCTCATCCTCGAGTTCCAAGTGTTTAGCCACATCATTAAAATTTTTAATGCCTTCATTATGGGTTAGATTAACCTTCATGTGCTCCCAACTAGATGGCAATAATCTTATCACTCCCTGGACTTGTTGTTCATCAGACACAGTATGCCCAGCTTCCTTCAATTCTCTAATCATATTTGCCATCTCTCTCATATGTTGTTTCGTGGAAGTATTTGGCATAAGTTTATACGCATCAAACTTAATAGTTAATCGTCTAAGCTTAGAGGTGGATGTACCACCAAACCTGTCTTTTAACGCTGCCCATATGGCTTGCGCTATTTCATTTTTCTCATATTCACACATGAGGTCATCTGCCATTGTACTCAGCAATGTAATTCTTGCAATACTATTTTTCTTTTTCCAAGCCTCATAGACCTCTTGGTCTCTCCTGTGTTGGGTCGTATTCCCAACAGCAGGCTATGCTACAACTGTTGTTAGAGGTTCCATTACCTCTTTTTCCTCCAAAATATATTGGACTTTTCGGTGCCAGATATCCCAATTGTCACCATTTAATTTGTCCCCTTTATTTAACTCAGCGATGATGTTCTTAGTTGCCATTTTCAATTCTATGACAAATCTATTCCACATTCAATATGTCTCTCTAAAGGAATTAAACTATTGAACATATCATCAACAATATATAGCACAACACAATATACAATGTCATGTAATTATATTATTCTTAACCAAAAAAAATAGTAATGCTACAAAATTCATGATCAAGAGTATACATTTGTATCTCCCATCACATAAATATTAGCAACATCACTAAAATTCTATCAAGAATTATATATATGTACTTTAACAACTCTAACTTTTAGGACTAACAACTCCTAAAAAACTCCCACTTGACAAAAACATATAATAATATAATGAATTATCAACTAAATCATGTTTCATCATAATATAAATAAAACAATATTCTCTCTATAATATATGAAAACATGTTTATAACACATTTAAATATAATAGAAAAATATTGAAATCAGCAAATGAATTTTAGAAGTTTTAAAATGATTTAAAACATTCATAAACACACTTAGAATATCATAAACATATATTAATTAGCATCTAAACTACTCAAATAGCATATCATATTAAAGATAATGAATTTATGGATTTTTAAGAGCAACCGCGTCTCATTCAGAGCTTGCACACGTCCCCACGCGCCAAAAGAAGCCAAAAAATTGAAAAAAAAAACTGAGAAGAAACACGCACACAATGGCACCTGAACACCACTCGCAACCTTACGGCAACAATCCTGCGACATGCGCCGGCTCATCCACCTCCACGCGTCGAGAGATGTCGGAATATGCTTGCCATGTGTCAAACGAACATGCCACGTGGCCTCACGCGCCACTTGGCTTTTTTGCCCAAATTTTTTTTTTTTGGATTCGGATTTAGTAGTCTGAGCCTCACTTATTGGGCCTGAACTGAATTCATTTTTTGTTTTGTTTTAGGCCTCACTGTTGGGCCTAAAGGTTGGGCCTAGAATTAACTAATGTTTTTTTTTTTTAAAATTCTTTGGCTCAGACGCCTTTTAAAACAAAAAACCATTTTTTTTAATAAATACCAAAACGACGTCGTTTTGGAGGTTGGAGGTTGTTTTCAACCTCAGTCGGGTCAACTCGAACCCGGTTACAGGTGTGGGTCAAGTCCGTCGACCCGGAACCTTCTCTCCTCCGTCTGATGTCCGTTTTGGGCTTTCTTGGTGTCGTTTTCGATCGTTTTTTTGAGATCTACGCAATGAGACTAATTTCAAATCCTAATTCTCTTATTTTAAAATGACCCAATGCTAAAAACAATTTCATGTTTCATGTTTTTTCTCTTTAAGTTCTTTTTGTTTTATGGTTCTAGGCTTCTATTATTTACTTATACAAACATATAAATAAGAACTGGAGAAAACTATATATATATAAGCATGAACCAAAACTATATATATATATATATATATATGCACGTACATGCGATCTGCGATTGTCTCTGTTTCATTTATTTATTTTTCTCTTTATTCGCATATGATTATATCAAGAGAAAGAATAAAAAAAATGCCGACCCCAACATATCACAGAGATCAAGAAAAATCAAGAACCATATATATATATATACTCACACAAACACCAATATCTTTTCTTTCAAACTCACGAAAGAAAACAAAAAACACTCACACACAACGGAAGTAACATGATAATATATATATAGATATTTGAAAATAATAATATGCACATCATATTATCATATTATGGAGATCATAATCTCATACAGGACAACTTGGCTCTGATACCATGTAAGAATTATTGGGCGTACCTGGAGTACGACCATTTATCTCTTGTACCCACGCTAATCGGATCACAGTTGCGGAAGCGATTATGACGCACGAAAAATACACCACTGACAAGAAGAAGAGAGTAATATAGTAGAGGGAATGAGGAATTCGTTTGACAGAGTTTCTGTATGTTATTTTCAGTGTCTTTTAACTGAATCCATTTACGTCTATTTATAGGATTTTATGTACCCCTCCTCTTCTACTAACATGTCATTCTATTAGAGAGACAAGATATCATTTTGATTGAGAGACATTTTGTTTCGGTGAAACAATACCTCATGTAGAGTTATATTGCATCGGATAAATAACATGACTCATAACATCTTGAAAAATATTACATATATTTACCTAAGCACTTATGTTATTTATACTTTGATCCCAATCCTATTGGCTTGGGCCCAATCCACCAAGAGTGGATTAGGCTATTTTCCCGCTTTCAAAATGCATGACAACTAAGTGGAATTCGTTTTATTTGTACACGTAATTGCTAGAACAGAGCCAATAAGAAACTTGTTTGTCGTTCTTCAGACAACTTGTTTTGCGTCTATCAAAGACCCATAAAGTAAGAGATGAGGCAGCTCTAACAACAGGGTTTATACATTATATAACACACACAGAAAATTCTGTTTTGTATCTGAAAAACAGAGTTTTATTTGTGTATTTATTTATATGTGTGTCTGTCTTCTAAGCTTTGATGATAAGTATGATATATATATAAGAACACTTCAATGCGCATGATTTGCACCAAAAATGAGAGAAAGAGAAATCCACCTAAACTGGGGGACCCGCTCAAATTCTCCAAGATCGCACATATATGATGTATGTCCACTGACCTTTGGCGATTCTCATTCTCTGTCTGAGCAGCCATAGAAGCTCCAGAAATTGCGTCACTGAGAGTAGCAAATTCCCTTATGGCTGGTATGGCTATCGTTGTGATATTTGGGTGTGTTTGGGGACCCCTTTAAGCCCAATTAACCACTATAAGCTCAATTGTCAATTGAGAACTCAAATTTTGAGTGTTTGGAGAGGCCAATTGGTAATTGAACTTTTGCCAAAGCTCAATTGGGAGAAGCTAGAAAATGGAGTTTTTGTTAAAAGCTAATGACATTTTATGTGTGTGTTTGGAACAACGATTGATAATTGGGTTTGTTTCAATTGGGCTTGTTGTAATATTACTTTTGGTAAAAGCCAAATTATGTAATGTGATTTATGTTTGGATTGACGATTGTCAATTGAGCTTTTGCAAAAATAAGACTTGTTTGGATTGGTTTAAGCATAAGGGCTTTTGTGATAATGGTAAGAGAGAGTGGGTGGAAAAATATTTAAAAAATAAAGTAAATATTTAAAAATTACTTTAAAATATTAGGTGCTACTGGAAAAATATTTTAGAGCGGGTGGAAATCAATAAATCAATATTCTAAGTTTTGGGTGCTCTTTGCTACTAAAAAAAAAATACATTAAAGGTAAAATTTTAGTCAGTCTCCTAAGATTAGGTATAACTGAAAAAATTATTTTAAAGAGTTAAAAGCACAAAAAATTATTTAAAAGTAATTTTTGGATTAGGTTGTCTAGGAATTAATTATATGATATTGGCTTTTCCAATAAAATATTTTTTTAAATGATATGTAGTATCAAAAAATATTTTTTGAGTGTTGTTAACCTCTTAAAATATTTTTCTAGTTATAGCCACTACCTAGTGTGCTATCAGACTGATTGTAATTTTACCCACTTTCTAGTTGTAACCACTCAAAAAATATTTTTTGAGTGTTTTTAACCACTTAAAATATTTTTTTTAGTGTTTTTAACCTCTTAAAATATTTTTTCAACTATACCCAGTGTGTTATCAGACTAATTGCAATTTTACCTTTAATGTATTTTTTCAGCTCCAAAAATAACTTTAAAATATTTTTTGGGAAAATCACTGTCAGGTCCCAAGGAAGCAAAATATTGTCAGAAAAGTCCCACGAAAAACTGAAATATCTGAAAAGTCCCTAGGGACTTTTCTGATATTATTTTCTAAAGCCAAATTACACACATGCCCCTCTTCTCTCTCTCTCTCTCTCTCTCTCTCTCTCTCTCTCTCTCTCTCTCTCACGTTTTCAGCTCACTCTCTCTAACCGTTTCAGATCGCAAATCTCTTCTTAATATTTGCAGATTCGGTTTTTGCAATGGTGGAGGGTGAAGCTTTGAGGTGGTGAAAGATTTGTGGGATGAAAAGTAAGATAGAAGGAAGAAGAAGATGGAAGGAAGGTGGTGGGATTTTTTTGATCTCAAGCTTCCGCCATTTTTAAAGAAGGAAGGGATGAAGGTGATGATGATGATGAATAGTCCAACCTCATTGACAAGTGAAAACGCTGAAATGGGAAAAAATTAAGTAGTTGTTAATTTCCGCAGTAGTAGTTGTTAATATAACTCTAGTAGTTGTTAATACGAAAAATGAGGTTTGGGCGCCATTTTGATCTGTTGTTGGGAAAGAAAACAGAGGAAGTGGTGTGTTTTAAGTGGTTGGGTGCTATGAAAACGCTGATATGGAAGAAAAATAAGTTGTTGTTAATTCGCACAGTGGAGGTTGTTAATTCGCACAGTGGAGGTCGTTAATACGGAAAATGACGTTGGACGCCATGGTGCTCTGTTTTTGGGAGAGGAAACAGAGGAAGTGGTGCGTTTGAGGTGGTGGGGTGCTATGAAAATGATGATATGGAAGAAAAATAAGTTGTTGTTAATTCGCACAGTGGAGGTTGTTAATATAACAATGGAGGTTGTTAATACGGAAAATGACGTTGGACGCCATGATGCTCTGTTTTTGGGAGAGGAAACAGAGGAAGTGGTGCGTTTGAGGTAGTGGGGTGCTATGAAAATGATGATATGGAAGAAAAATAAGTTGTTGTTAATTCGCACAGTGGAGGTTGTTAATATAACAGTGGAGGTTGTTAATACGGAAAATGACGTTGGACGCCATGGTGTTCTGTTTTTGGGAGAGGAAACAGAGGAAGTGGTGTGTTTGAGGTGGTGGGGTGCTATGAAAATGATGATATGGAAGAAAAATAAGTTGTTGTTAATTCGCACAGTGGAGGTTGTTAATACGGAAAATGACGTTGGATGCCATGGTGCTTTGTTTTTGGGAGAGGAAACAGAGGAAGTGGTGTGTTTGAGGTTGTGGGGTGCTATGAAAATGATGATATGGAAGAAAAATAAGTTGTTGTTAATTCGCACAGTGGAGGTTGTTAATATAACAGTAGAGGTTGTTAATACGGAACAACTTGACGGTGTATTTACAACTCATAAAGCGTGTATTAACAACCTTTTGAGTTCGTTTCACAACGTCCCACACGTTTCTCGTTGACACTATGTTTCCTCACGTTAAGTATGACAAATTGAGCTATTTACAACTCGTATAGCGTGTAATAACAACCTGTTCGGTTTGTTTCTCAACCTCCAACACCTTTCTATCTGACACTATTGTTCCTCAAATTAAGTATGACAAATTAAGCTATTTACAACTCATAAAGCGTATATTAACAACCTTTTGAGTTGTTTTCACAACCTCCAATGACTTTCTCTCTGACATTATATTGCCTTACGTTAAATATGACCAATTGAGCAATTTACAGAGCACTTCCTCTATTATATTCCCCAAAAACAGAGCACCCACTAACACTCAACGTCATTTTCCGTATTAACAACCTCCACTGTTATATTAACAACCTCCACTGTGCGAATTAACAACAACTTATTTTTCTTCCATATCATCATTTTCATAGAACCCCACCACCTCAAACGCACCACTTCCTCTGTTTCCTCTCCCAAAAACAGAGCACCATGGCGTCCAAATTCATTTTCCGTATTAACAACCTCCACTGTTATATTAACAACCTCCACTGTGCGAATTAACAACAACTTATTTTTCTTCCATATCATCATTTTCATAGCACCCCACCACCTCAAACGCACCACTTCCTCTGTTTCCTCTCCCAAAAATAGAGCACCATGGCGTCCAACGTCATTTTCCGTATTAACAACCTCCATTGTTATATTAACAACCTCCACTGTGCGAATTAACAACAACTTATTTTTCTTCCATATCATCATTTTCATAGCACCCCACCACCTCAAACGCACCACTTCCTCTGTTTCCTCTCCCAAAAACAGAGCACCATGGCGTCCAACGTCATTTTCCGTATTAACAACCTCCACTGTTATATTAACAACCTCCACTGTACGAATTAACAACAACTTATTTTTCTTCCATATCATCATTTTCATAGCACCCCACCACCTCAAACGCACCACTTCCTCTGTTTCCTCTCCCAAAAACAGAGCACCATGGCGTCCAACGTCATTTTCCGTATTAACAACCTCCACTGTGCGAATTAACAACCTCCACTGTGCGAATTAACAACAACTTATTTTTCTTCCATATCAGCGTTTTCATAGCACCCAACCACTTAAAATACACCACTTCCTCTGTTTTCTTTCCCAACAACAGAGTAAAATGGCGCCCAAACCTCATTTTTCGTATTAACAACTACTAGAGTTATATTAACAACTACTACTGCGGAAATTAACAACAACTTAATTTTTTTCCCATTTCAGCGTTTTCACTTGTCAATGAGGTTGGACTATTCATTATCATCATCACCTTCATCCCTTCCTTCTTTAAAAATGGCGGAAGCTTGAGATCAAAAAAATCCCACCACCTTCCTTCCATCTTCTTCTTCCTTCTATCTTACTTTTCATCCCACAAATCTTTCACCACCTCAAAGCTTCACCCTCCACCATTGCAAAAACCGAATCTGCAAATATTAAGAAGAGATTTGCGATCTAAAACGGTTACAGAGACTGAGCTGAAAACGTGAGAGAGGGAGACATAGAAGAGGGGCATGTGTGTAATTTGGCTTTAGAAAATAATATCAGAAAAGTCCCTAGGGACTTTTCAGATATTTCAGTTTTTCGTGGGACTTTTCTGACAATATTTTGCTTCCTTGGGACCTGACAGTGATTTTCCCATATTTTTTTGGTGTTTTTAAACCCTTAAAAAATTTTTTTCAGTTGTACCTAGTGTGTTATCAGACTTATTATAATTTTACCCTTAATGTACTTTTTCAGCTCCAAAAATTACTTTAAAATTTTTTTTTGGTGCTTTTAACTCTTTAAAATAATTTTTCAGTTATGCCCAGTCTTAGGAGACTGACTACAATTTTACCTTTAATATATATTTTTTAGTAGCAAAAAGCACCCAAAACTTAGAATATTGATTTATTGATTTCCATCCACTATAAAATATTTTTTCAGTAGCACCTAATATTTTAAAGTAATTTTTAAATATTTTTCCACCCTCTCTCTCTTACCATTATCACAAAAACCCTTAAGCTTAAGTCAATCCAAACAAGTTTTATTTTTGTAAAAGCCCAATTGACAATCGTCAATCCAAACATAAATCACATTACATAATTTGGCTTTTACCAAAAATAATATCACAACAAGCCCAATTACCGATCGCTATTCCAAACACACACATAAAATGTCATTAGCTTTTAATAAAAGCTCCATTTTCTAACTTCTCCCCATTAAACTTTCACCAATTAAGCTTTAACAAAAACTCAATTACCAATTGAGCTTTGGTGCAACGAATTAAAAATGCATATAGTCAAATAAATGGAATTCCTTTTATTTGTACCTGTAATTCCCAAAGCAGAGCCAATAGTCTTGTTTAGCGTCTAATCAACCATATCATTAAATCCCCGTAAAGTAAGAGATGTTGCCGGTCAAGCAACGTAGGATTATATATAATAAAACACACACACACACAGAGAAACAGATCATGAGGTGTATATATGTATTTATATGTGTGTATTTTCTACGCAAAAGAAAGGAAATTCCAAAGCTGGGACCGTTCATTCTACAAGATCACATTTATATGCCGTATGTCCGTTGACCTCCGCGATTCTCATCGATTCATTTGAGTTCCCAAAGCTGTTCTATTTCTGTGCAGCCATGGAAGCTCCAGAAATCCCATCACTGAGAGTATCAAATTCCCTTATTGCTGGTATTGTTATCGTTGGGATAGTGGCGGTGATCGGAAGAGTGTTGAATTGGTTGTGGCTGAGGCCAAAACGACTTGAGATATGTCTCAGACGGCAGAATCTCAAGGGAAACTCATACAGACTAGGGTTCGGAGACTTGAAGGATATGGGTCACATGATTCAAGAAGCCAAATCTAAACCCATCAACCTAGACGACGACATCATTCCTCGTGTCGTTCCTTTTCATCACCGAATGATTCAAAACTATGGTATGTCCCTTCTTATGTTGTCCCCAAACATTTTCTTCAAAATTGACTTGGTCTTTGTTTGAGGGAGAAACTCTTCTATATGCCTTATGCTCTACTTCTTCTTGTTCGGTGTTTTAGTTGAAAGTTGTGGTTCATATGTCGCCACTGACTTGGACTCTATTTTTTTTTTTCCCGTATTTCTATTGATTTGTTTTATTGCAGGCAAGAATTCCTTCATGTGGTTTGGTCCAAATCCAGTGGTGACAATTGCAAACCCAGAAGACATAAAGGAGGTTTTCAGCAACATTTCTGTATTTCAAAAGGTTTCTAGCAATCCACTGGGGAAACTTTTGGTGACTGGACTGATAGAATACAATGGTGAAAAATGGATGAAACACAGAAGAGTTATCAACCCCGCCTTTCATTTGGAGAAGTTGAAGGTATATTTTATCCCCTCCGTCCTTCCTTGTGTTAATTCTCCAAAATATATGAGTGGTTTATAGCTTTTTCTAATTTCAAAGTCTAATTTGTGACAGCTGATGTTGCCAGCATTCTATGAGAGTTGCAACGGAATGGTAAATAAATGGTTGAGACTAGTGAATGAAAATGAAAGTGGTTGCTGCGAGATAGATGTGTGGCCTTTCTTTCAAACTATGACCAGTGATGTTATTTCTCGAACTGCTTTTGGAAGTAGCTATGAAGAAGGCCAACGGATATTCCAACTCCAAGCTGAACAAATTCTTCTTACCATCAAAGTCTTTCGTTCTGCCTACATACCAGGCTGGAGGTAAGCTTGAGAAAAAGTATTGTTTGCCCTGTTTTAAATATAGGATCTAATTCGGAGTTCATCTTAATTTTAAATATAAGATTTATTTTTTATATTAATCAATTTTTTCCCCGAACTCTTAACAAAAACCAAGTATTGAGGGGGGAAATTAAAGAAGATGATTAGATTATGTTAGAAAAAACATGTCATATCAATTAATTAACTAACTTCTTTAATCTAATCAAATTAGTTAAGTAGGTATCAAGAGTTGGGAATTCGGGCCGAACTCGTCGGATCGGCCCATTTAGGCCCGAACCCTTCAAAGGCCGGGCTTATGATTTAGAGGCTAAAACATGAAGCGGGCTTAAAAAGGCCGACCCTGTAGGACCGCAGGCCCTGGAGGGCCAGCCCTGTAGGGTCGGCCCTTTTAGGCCCGTTTAATATTTTTTAAAAATAAATTAATATATATAATATTATTATATCAAATTATCAATATGAGAGACACCTAAGTATATAATAAAGTATTAAAAATAGGTAAACACTTTTTAAATGGTTTGATTTATTTTATTTTCTTCAATGGTTTAGTCATTTAAATTTTAAAAAAGAGGCTAATTTGGACTTTAGATGATTATTTTAACGAAAAATTTATGAGTTTTAAAAATAATATATCTCAATTTAAGGTAAAATAATAAATAAATTGTAAAATTTGAAAAAAAGATTTTTTTTTTTAAATTAAAATGAGTTTAATCCCAGTTAGACCCGAGCCCGTAAAAGGTCAGCCCTATAGGGCCGTAGGCTTTAAAAATTGGGGGGGTTTTTTAGGAAGCAGGTCTAAACGAGCCGACCCGTTTAGACTTGAGCCCGTGAAGGGCCAGTCCTGTAGGGCCGAGCCGGCCCGTATTCCCAACTCTAGATATCACATTAAGAACAAGAGGAGTATTAAAATTAAAGTCCTATCAACTTTGATTAAATTCCAAGTAAATTATGTTAAAAAGAGCAATTATATACTCACTTGGGTTGCATCGTGCTTGTGTATGTATAGATTTGTACCAACTAAGTTAAACAGGAGTTTGAAAAAAATTGATAAAGAGATTAAAGCGTTGGTGAGAGGAATCATTCACAAAAGGGAGAAGGCCAGGGAAGCAGGACAAGCCTCAAGCGATGATCTATTAGATATGCTTTTGGAATCTAACCACAAAGAAATTAAAGACAATGGCAACAATAAGAGCATGGGAATGAGCATTGAAGATGTCATACAAGAATGTAAATTGTTCTACTTAGCAGGACAAGAGACAACTGCTGTTCTCCTTAATTGGACAATAATGTTACTATGCAAGTATCCGAACTGGCAATCTCAAGCAAGAGAAGAAGTCTTCCAAGTATTTGGCACTCAAACACCTGATTATGATGGTTTAAACCGGCTCAAACTAGTAAGATTACAAGAATATGACATTATATTTGTTTTTAAACATTTTAGATCCATGTCATACGGAAGTATCATTAACATTTTCTTCACACTTGATTACGCTCGATTAATAGTCAATAATATTTGTGTTTGCGTAATAGGTAAGCATGATATTGTACGAGGTGATGAGGTTGTACCCTGCAGCTCCTCAATTAACAAGGGTTGTAACAAAGGATGCAAGACTTGGAAATCTAACTTTACCGGCAGGAACTCGAGTTGGGATTCCAGTAATTCAAGTGCAGCAAGATTCTCAATTATGGGGAGAAGATGCAAAGGAGTTCAATCCACAAAGATTCTCCGAAGGAATCTCTAAAGCAACCAAAAGCCAATGTTCATATGTGCCATTTGCATGGGGTCCAAGGATATGCCCAGGTCAAAACTTTGCTTTGCTTGAAGCTAAAATGGCTTTGTCTTTAATTCTTCAAAATTTCTCGTTTGAGCTTTCTCAATCGTATACTCATGCTCCATTTTTAGTTTTGACCATGCGCCCTCAATATGGCACCGATATCATCCTACGGAAGCTCAAGAATTTTAAGATTAATCATGCTAAACTCTTAGATGGAATTTTATTGATGTATGTGTGTGCCTATACATATTTGTGAGTCCAGAAGATGTGTGTATGTATACACTTTCTAAAATCAATGAATGGTTATTGTAATATTCAGATTGCACAATGTTATATGTTTCTAGATGGCTATGTTAGTAATTAGGGTGCGATGATGAATGAGAAGAGTGTACGGTTGGAGCTTACTAAGAAGATCAGCTACCTCTGTTTTCTGAATTACTCTGTTTTGTGATAACAGAATGCATCTTGCAGAGTCATGAATGGAAACTTGGTACACTTTAAAAAAATATAAACAAATATTAATCCAACTTAATACATTCTTCGATTTTCTTCTATCTTAATTCTTACATTTTTAGTTTAGCATTGATCAAGGATAGAGCAAAATCGGACCGACATAGCTGGGATGAAGCCATGACAACAAAGATAAGAAAAGAAAAAAAATTCTTAAAAAGGTCATAAATATAATATAAATATTATTGGGTATTACTATTCTCTTTCTATTAATAGAAACTTAATATTAAATAATGCCAAAAATAAACTAATGAAATATATGAACAATGGGAAGGGTGTATACATAAATACATAAAATAAAAAGGACGGAAATGGAGCCAAGAGTGGATGGATGTGGGGCCAAATCGTAAACACAATTTTTTCTAAAAATATTTTCTCATAAAAATGTTCTCTTTTCTTCCTCTCTTTAGTGTATTTACTGTGTAACGTAATCGGGGTCTATATCAATGCTCCAGTTTTGAGTGGATACTTCAGCGAGTCTATCAGATTTCAAGCACACTAAAATTCTTACATGGTATTAGAGTAAGGTTAGGTTTTCTTGAGGCCAATTATATAGATTTCTTTCTTCCGCTCTAATTCTGCACATACTTACGTGTGGTATGGTTCTCTCCCACGATTGTTGATTAATTTGAAATATTTATTCCTCCCCTGTATATGAATATTGGATGCATGATTTTCTTTCCAACATATACTATCATAATTATTTATACCCACTTAACAGCGGCATGTTACAATTTTCTTTACTTACGCTGATGGTTTTCCTGGACTGATTTGTTCATTAAAAAAAAAAAAAACTCTCAATCCGTATAATATATAAATTTATGCAGCATGTCCGAACACATGATTTATGTGTGTGAAATTATTGTCTCGATGATTGTCGTTTTCTGACTTATGATTTCCTTCCTATATAAATTTGCAAATCTATTTGATGTTCATATATTTTTTCACTTCCGCTGCATGATTTTAGAACTTCCTTTGGCACATATATGTGTATAGATTCGTGATTCTCTGCCTCTGTTATTATTGCAGAAGTTTGCTTAGTTGTGTTTAAAGTTTTTTCTGGGTTGTGTGGGTACATGAAAAACTTGCGTCTTTAGACCATGAAAGAGATAAATAGAATAGAAAATGGAAAACAATTTTTTTAGGCAACAAAACTGGTATTAACGTGTAGAGAAGAAGAAAAAGAGTTCAATGACACCAAAAACATTAAATTCTCTCATTAGAATGAAGAGGAAGCAGTGAAACGGACCCATCGGTTTTGGTTCTTTTGAACTAGGTCATGCCAAAACAGCCATTTTAGCCCATAAAATTGGTCTCATTGAGTAGAGCTCGAGAAAACAAAAAGATAGACACCAAAAACATGTAAAACTGACGTCGGAAACGCCGGTTATAGAGGAGTGAAGAGTCGCATCTGACGAATCGACCCACGCTGTAGTAAGGTCATACGTGACTCGGCTAGAGGTTGAAGAAGACAAGCTCCAGCCAAAACAGCGTCATTTCATTGAAATGACACTTCTTGCAGTGTTTAGAGCTTTCTTTTAAAAAAAAAAGAACAGTTTTTTTTTTGTCGCCGGGTTTTACAGGAGATGGGCCGAAGGCAATTATTTTTGGGCTGTTATGACAATATGACAATTATTTCTGTTTTGGTCACCTGCTCAACTAAAGAGACTAATGGTTTGGATTCATTTTTGCCTTTATTGTGTTTATCAGGTGGCAAAGGAGCGAGCTGGATCTTCACACCATCATTTTGGAAGGAATATGTGTTTGTGTGACCGTCATACAGAACATGTCTTCATATTGCCAAGGTCTCCTAAGAAGAAGATGACAAGCATCCATGGGAACAACATCACACCAAAATTCATCATGATACCTTTTACCGATAGAAAAAGTAATAAGGCATTATTTTGAAACTCTTACCTCGCTATCCTGATTAAGCCATTAGAGCTTCTAAGGGCACGAATGGTTATGAGTCTGTAGATGCAACTTTCTACCATATAGTTGGAAACTACATTTTCACAGCTTCCGCTGTCAATGATGACATCACAGACTTTACCTTGTGTAGTGCAACGAGTATGAAAAATGTTGTGACGTAGCCAAGGCTCTTCTTTCACAGTTGTTGTATGCAGACTTCTCCTAATCACAAGTGATTCACCGTTATCAGCAGGAGTAACTTCCTCATCAAATACTGGCTCCTCATCAAATATTGGTTCTGTTTCAGGCATAGGCTCCCTTTCTTCTTCAAATACTGCAGAAGCTTCTCCTTCAATAATGGTGACAACTCTGTGGTTAGGGCAATTAGAAGCGATATGACCGAACCCTTGACATTTGACACATTTAGGTGCTTTGGAGCTGAATTCCCTAGTAGCCTTAGGTGGAGGCGTGCTTGAAGAGCTAGGATGATGCATTTGTGGCTTACGCCCATCAAAAGGAAGTCTGGTTGAGGAGAACGGTTGGTACGGAGGCCTTCTAGGATGCTGCTTCTCGATACGGATGGCTAAACGAATGACGTCGTCCAGAGTCCAGTATTGCTGGAGTTGTACTGGATGAGCGATGTTCGTATTTAACCCTCTGAGATAACAAGCTATTGTTTGCTCCTCCTTCTGGAACAAGGCTCTGATGCCAAATGGTATCAGACCAAATGGTTCAAAAACCATACACTCAATTTTCTTAACTTCTCTGAATGCATTACAAAGCCTTAAGCCCTCCTATTTATACTAATTAGGAAGGGAATATAATCATGAAGTTAAGCATAATGATGAGAATAAAGCAAAAGAAATGCAATGAATAAAGAAAAACACATCCACCGAAAGCACATCCACCGAACACTCCACTACACCGACTTGTCTGTTACTATTTCAATATGTTTATATGAAATTTTGTGGGAGCTAATGTTACTAGCATTCTATGAGAGTTGTAATGAAATGGTAGAGAGGTAGAAGAGATTGGTGAGTGAAAGCCAAAGAAACTATTATGAGATAGACATGTGGCCTTTCCTTTAAAACATGACCGGTGCAAAACGATGCCTTGTTACTTTTTCTATTGGAAAAAGGTATCACGATGAAGTTTGGTATGATGTTGTTCCGATGGACGCTTGTCATCTTCTTCTGGGAAGACCTTGGTAATATGATCGACGAGCTCTATACGACGGTTATGCAAACACATATTCCTTTCAGAAGGATGATATGAAGATTCAGCTCGAACCATTGCCACCAGATAAATACATCAAAATCAAAAATAAGTCCAAGTCATTTTTACTTAAGCATAAGGTTTCGGATTTATCTCCATTTATTGATGATGATGTAGTTTGTGACTCGAGGACGAGTCTTGTCCAACCCTGGGAGAATGAAACAGAAACGGAAAACAGAGCATGAGAGCATGACGCAAGCAGTGACGACTGAACAATGGCTGACGGCTTGGGTAGGTGATTTAAGAAATTGGTGAGGCACACCAACGTTGAACCGAGAGTTATTTTTCTTTAGTTTAATGAGTAATGTATTAGTATAAATAGGTATCATTTTTCATTGTAAAAGACATATGAGTTTTGAGTAAACACATTTGAGTTTGGTTTCTATACCAGTCTGTGTAACAGGTAAGTATGATATTGTACGGAGGTTCTAAGGTTATACCCTCCAGCTCCTACACGGAATAGGGTCGTATCAAAGGACACAAAACTTGGAAGCTTGAGTTTACCAGCTGGAATTCGAGTTGGGGTTCCCACAGTTTTGGTGCAGCAAGATTCTGATTGTGCGGAGTAGATGCAAATGAGTTCAATCCTCAAAGATTCTCTGTAGGAATTTCTAAAACAACCAAGTGCCAAGGTTCATACATTCCATTTGGTTGGGGTCAAAGGATACGCCTAGACCAAAACTTTGCTTTGCTTGAAGCTAAAATGGCTTTGTCCTTAATTCTGCAGAACTTCTCTTCTTAGCTTTCTCCATCTTATGCCCATGCTCGTATTCCAGTTCAGACCGTTAGCCATCAATATGGCACCCATATCATTTTACAGATGCTCCAGAAATGTTAGTTAAAGATTCATCACACTATTCTATCTTATTAGAAGGAATTTTATGCATGTATGTCTATGCATATTTGTAAGTCATGAAAATATGGACGTATATGCCTTCAATAGTCATTGAATGGTTATTCTAAAATTCAGATTATACAATGTTATTTACTTCTAGATAGCCCTGTTAGTAAGTTATGGTGCTCACTACATACATATTTTATCGTTTATAATGCATATGCAAGTGATCAAGCTATGTATTCTTGGTTTTTCGCATGGAGGACAGGATTGGCTTCAAAGGCTAGCTACGAATTTGTGTTGTGAATGTCCTCTGTTTTGTTAGAATAACAACCTGCTTTATCTCATTAGATGGAAAAGATTTTAAACGGTTAAAAAAAAAAAAAAACCGATGTGGTTCATTTTGGGTTTTGCTTCTATCTTGATGCTTACATTTGTCAATTTGCATCCATCAATGACGATGGAGCAAAATGTGATCCATCAGGGAAAGTTCCTTTCAATGACTTGGGGTAAATTTAAAATTTATACTATGTTTTGACAAAACGGTTTCCGTTAATTTTGGTGCAAAGGGTAAATTTAAAATTTATACTATGTTTTGACAAAACGGTTTCCGTTAATTTTGGTGCAACGAATTAAAAATGCATATAGTCAAATAAATGGAATTCCTTTTATTTGTACCTGTAATTCCAAAAGCAGAGCCAATAGTCTTGTTTAGCGTCTAATCAACCATGTCATTAAATACCCGTAAAGTAAGAGATGTTGCCGGTCAAACAACGTAGGATTATATATAATAAAACACACACACACACATAGAGAAACAGATCATGAGGTGTATATATGTATTTATATGTGTGTATTTTCTACGCAAAAGAAAGGAAATTCCAAATCTGGGACCGTTCATTCTACAAGATCACATTTATATGCCGTATGTCCGTTGACCTCCGCGATTCTCATCGATTCATTTGAGTCCCCAAAGCTGTTCTATTTCTGTGCAGCCATGGAAGCTCCAGAAATTCCATCACTGAGAGTATCAAATTCCCTTATTGCTGGTATTGTTATCGTTGGGATAGTGGCGGTGATCGGAAGAGTGTTGAATTGGTTGTGGCTGAGGCCAAAACGACTTGAGATATGTCTCAGACGGCAGAATCTCAAGGGAAACTCATACAGACTAGGGTTCGGAGACTTGAAGGATATGGGTCACATGATTCAAGAAGCCAAATCTAAACCCATCAACCTAGACGACGACATCATTCCTCGTGTCGTTCCTTTTCATCACCGAATGATTCAAAACTATGGTATGTCCCTTCTTATGTTGTCCCCAAACATTTTCTTCAAAAGTGAATTGGTCTTTGCTTGAGGGAGAAACTCTTCTATATGCCTTATGCTCTGCTTCTTATTGTTCGGTGTTTTAGTTGAAAGTTGTGGTTCATATGTCGCCACTGACTTGGACTCTTTTTTTTTTTCCGTATTTCTATTGATTTGTTTTATTGCAGGCAAGAATTCCTTCATGTGGTTTGGTCCAAATCCAGTGGTGACAATTGCAAACCCAGAAGACATAAAGGAGGTTTTCAGCAACATTTCTGTATTTCAAAAGGTTTCTACCAATCCACTGGGGAAACTTTTGGTTACTGGACTGATAGAATGCAATGGTGAAAAATGGATGAAACACAGAAGAGTTATCAACCCCGCCTTTCATTTGGAGAAGTTGAAGGTATATTTTATCCCCTCCGTCCTTCCTTGTGTTAATTCTCCAAAATATAAGAGTGGTTTATAGCTTTTTCTAATTTCAAAGTCTAATTTGTGACAGCTGATGTTGCCAGCATTCTATGAGAGTTGCAACGGAATGGTAAATAAATGGTTGAGACTAGTGAATGAAAATGAAAGTGGTTGCTGCGAGATAGATGTGTGGCCTTTCTTTCAAACTATGACCAGTGATGTTATTTCTCGAACTGCTTTTGGAAGTAGCTATGAAGAAGGCCAACGGATATTCCAACTCCAAGCTGAACAAATTCTTCTTACCCTCAAAGTCTTTCGTTCTGTCTACATACCAGGCTGGAGGTAAGCTTGAGAAAAAGTATTGTTTGTCCTCTCATAAATATAGGATCTAATTCGGAGTTCATCTTAATTTTAAATATAAGATTTATTTTCTACATTAATCAATTTTTTCCCCAAACTCTTAACAAAACCCAAGTATTGAGGGGGAAAATTAAGGAAGAAGATTAGATTATGTTAGAAAAAATATGTCATATCAATTAATTAACTAACTTATTTAATCTAATCAAATTAGTTAAGTAGGTATCAAGAGTCGAGAATTCGTTTAGACCCAAACCTTTCAAAGGCCGGGCTTATGATTTAGAGGCTAAAATAGGAAGCGGGCTTAAAGAGGCCGGCCATGTAGGACCGCAGGCCCTGGAGGGCTGGCCCTTTTAGGCCCGTTTAATATTTTTTAAAAATAAATTAATATATATAATATTATTATATCAAATTATCAATATGAGAGACACCTAAGTATATAATAAAGTATTAAAAATAGGTAAACACTTTTTAAATGGTTTGATTTATTTTATTTTCTTCAATGGTTTAGTCATTTAAATTTTAAAAAAGAGGCTAATTTGGACTTTAGATAATTATCTTAACTAAAAATTTATGAGTTTTAAAAATAATGTATCTCAATTTAAGGTAAAATAATAAATAAATTGTAAAATTTGAAAAAAAGATTTTTTTTTTTAAAAAAAATTAAAATGAGTTTAAGCCCGTTTAGACTCGAGCCTGTAAAAGGTCAGCCCTGTAGGGCCGTAGGCTTTAAAAATTGGGGGAGTTTTTTAGGAAGCAGGCCTAAACGAGCCGACCCGTTTTGACTTGAGCCCGTGAAGGGCCAGCCCTGTAGAACCGAGCCGGCTCGTATTCCCGACTCTAGATATCACATTAAGAACAAGAGGAGTATTAAAATTAAAGTCCTATCAACTTTGATTAAATTCCAAGTAAATTATGTTAAAAAGAGCAATTATATACTCACTTGGGTTGCATCGTGCTTGTGTATGTATAGATTTGTACCAACTAAGTTAAACAGGAGATTGAAAAAAATTGATAAAGAGATTAAAGCGTTGGTGAGAGGAATCATTCACAAAAGGGAGAAGGCCAGGCAAGCAGGACAATCCCCAAGCGATGATCTATTAGATATGCTTTTGGAATCTAACCACAAAGAAATTAAAGACAATGGCAACAATAAGAGCATGGGAATGAGCATTGAAGATGTCATAAAAGAATGTAAGTTGTTCTACTTAGTAGGACAAGAGACAACGGCTGTTCTCCTTAATTGGACAATAATGTTACTATGCAAGTATCCGAACTGGCAATCTCAAGCAAGAGAAGAAGTCTTCCAAGTATTTGGCACTCAAACACCTGATTATGATGGTTTAAACCGGCTCAAACTAGTAAGATTACAAGAATATGACATTATATTTGTTTTTAAACATTTTAGATCCATGTCATACGGAAGTATCATTAACATTTTCTTCACACTTGATTACGCTCGATTAATAGTCAATAATATTTGTGTTTGCGTAATAGGTAAGCATGATATTGTACGAGGTGATGAGGTTGTACCCTGCAGCTCCTCAATTAACAAGGGTTGTAACAAAGGATACAAGACTTGGAAATCTAACTTTACCGGCAGGAACTCGAGTTGGGATTCCAGTAATTCAAGTGCAGCAAGATTCTCAATTATGGGGAGATGATGCAAAGGAGTTCAATCCACAAAGATTCTCCGAAGGAATCTCTAAAGCAATCAAAAGCCAATGTTCATATGTGCCATTTGCATGGGGTCCAAGGATATGCCCAGGTCAAAACTTTGCTTTGCTTGAAGCTAAAATGGCTTTGTCTTTAATTCTTCAAAATTTCTCGTTTGAGCTTTCTCAATCGTATACTCATGCTCCATTTTTAGTTTTGACCATGCGCCCTCAATATGGCACCCATATCATCCTACGGAAGCTCTAGAATTTTAAGATTAATCATGCTAAGCTCTTAGATGGAATTTTATTGATGTATGTGTGTGCCTATACATATTTGTGAGTCCAGAAGATGTTTGTATGTATACACTTTCTAAAATCAATGAATGGTTATTGTAATATTCAGATTGCACAATGTTATATGTTTCTAGATGGCTATGTTAGTAATTAGGGTGCGATGATGAATGAGAAGAGTTTACGGTTGGAGCTTACTAAGAAGATCAGCTACCTCTGTTTTCTGAATTACTCTGTTTTGTGATAACAGAATGCATCTTGCAGAGTCATGAATGGAAACTTGGTACATTTTAAAAAAATATAAACAAATATTAATCCAACTTAATACATTCTTCGATTTTCTTCTATCTTAATTCTTACATTTTTAGTTTAGCATTGATCAAGGATAGAGCAAAATCGGACCGACATAGCTGGGATGAAGCCATAACAACAAAGATAAGAAAAGAAAAAAAATTCTTAAAAAGGTCATAAATATAATATAAATATTATTAGGTATTACTATTCTCTTTCTATTAATAGAAACTTATTATTAAATAATGCCAAAAATAAACTAATGAAATATATGAACAATGGGAAGGGTGTATACATAAATACATAAAATAAAAAGGACGGAAATGGAGCCAAGAGTGGATGGATGTGGGGCCAAATTGTCAACAAAACAATATATGAAGCGGGTGCTGAAATCTATATTTTAATAAATAAAAGTTTTGATAAATTGGGCCACTTCAAATATTTATTACACGAAAAAAATATAAGTTTAAATGGTATTAGGCATTCTTAGTTTGGAAAATAATAAATCCATAATTATAGGCTCGGAATACAACTGTGCAATAAAGGCATAGGTCAACATTCTAATCCACATAATGAAGACATAACCATACAACTTGGATAAAAGCAACAAGTTCTGATGGCCTGCTTTCATTATTTTCCATAGGGGGCTGCAATATTTAGAGTTCGTTTGTAATTTGAACCGACACCAAGGTTAATTCTGGAGGCTGTGGAGCAAATAATATGCGCTAATTTTATTATGATTATTACTATTTTGCTAGGCACATGTACCCTTGTGTTGGAGATAATTCTATTCGAGTTACTGTTATATATTAAATGTGGACACTTTTTTCTATGAGGATTCAAACTTTAGTTCGTTACATTGTGAGGGATTAGCTCCTTCTACTACATTCAGCCTCAGTTGATTGTACGCTGGTTAAACGCTGTGGAGATTTTGTTAACTATTTGTGATCTGGTTCAAGCTTTTTAATGGACAGTTGTTAGGCCCTGATGTTATTTTTCGTGGTCATCATAGTATCCTTTCTTTCAGGGAGAATTATGAGGAAGGACCGATATATAAAAATATTTAGCTTAAAATACCTTAAAAATTGAAATTATTATGAAGGACCAAAGTAATAAAAACACCTTCAACAGGTGATTTTACCTTGTGAATAATATGAGTTACTTCCCCGTTTCTATATATTAGAATTTTTTTTTTTAAAAATGAGTTTATCTCTAAATATAAGATTTTTTTTAATTTATTTTAATAATAAATAAATTTTTTTTCTCATTTTACCCTCAATTAATTGTTATATTATTTATATTCTCTTTCATTATATTCTCAATATTACTCTTTCTCTTGTCCATTCATAAATAAGACATTTTTGGAAAAAAAAAATTAAATTTTTGATTTAATTATTACGTTTAATTATTTTTAACTAATTTTTAGAATCCTCCATGACAGAATGAATAAAAAATTTTATCGCTTTTCGTCTCTTCTTCTGTATCTTCGCTGTTGACCACATTAAAATGGGAAAAGAAAAAAAGCATCTTTAAACTCCTCAGCTTTTAGCTCTCTAGAAAACTTGTTTAGTGTCTATCAAAGACCCATAAAGTAAGAGATGTCGCTCGTCTAACAACAGATATATACTTAAATATATATATAACACATGGAGGAACAGAAGTTTACCTCTGTTTTGTATCTTAAAAACAGAGGTTTATATATGTATTTATATATGTTTGTGTTCTCTAAGCTTTGACGATAAATATTATAGCAGTGGGAGAAGCACAAAATATTATAGCGGTGTTTTCTGACCTGAAGTACTTTTCTCTTGCAAGGGCGTGTACATGGGCTTGATGGGCCGGATGCCGGAAAATGGGACCAGCGGGGCGACACCTTGGTCAACGTCTGAATCATTAATGGGGATAAGGGAGAGAGCCAAGAAAATAAAAATGAAAGAACGACAAATAATCCACTTACAGTGGGACCCGCTCTGTTCTCCAAAATCACATTAATATGACATTTGTCCATTGACATCCGGCAGTTCTCATCGATTCATTTGAATCCCCCAAACCTGTTCTCTTTCTGTGCAACCATGGAAGCTCCAGAAATTCCACCGTTGAGAGTAGTAAATTGTGTTATTGCTTGCATTGTTATCGTTGGGATAGTGATAGTGATCGGAAAAGTGGTGAATTGGCTGTGGCTGAGGCCGAAACGACTTGAGAGATGTCTCAGAAGACAGAATCTCAAGGGAAACTCATACAGACTTGGCTTCGGAGACTTGAAGGAGATGGTCCACATGATTCAAGAAGCCAAATCTAAGCCCATTGTTGGAATATACTAGTTTGCATTAGGGTCCAAGTGCAATTCAAGAGGGGTTTCATATAGAGACATCAGACATGGGTAATAAAGAGTGATACCCTTTGTGTCTTTGTGTGGTTTAAAGGTTACATCTATTCCTATGTAATCGTACTGTAAGAAAAATATTAACTAAAAGGAGATTAGACGTACCTGGACAAATCTATGTTCGAATCCGGGTCAAAGCTTCAATACTCCATACTTGTGCCCACACAATTATTAGACTACTAGAGCCTAATTGTGATTTGCACAGCAGATCACTAGAATCAGAAAGATGGTAGAGAGAAGAGAATTGCCAGAAAACTCAATGGCGGGGTGAATTGCAATTGAGGAGGCACACCCTATTTATAGTGATTTATGGAGGCCACTAATTAAGAAACGTGTGCACTCATTCTTGCCCTCCAAGACAACAATTAATTGTCTCTCAATTAATTCCCTAATTATGGTGATTTGTTCATCTTTTAACAAATTCATAATTATTGCTGAAATATTCCCAAATCTGCATTTTATGCTGATTTTATTCTTATTTGATTAGGCAACTTATTTCCTAATCAAATAGTCCGGCTCATCAAGGGCAGACTTGGACCCAAAGTCCAACATCTCTCACGCCCACTTGATGGGCCTCCCATCGTGCTTGCGTTACTCTTTCTTGTTTCATACTTGACGTATACCGTGACTGCGTGGGCAAAAACGTCTTTAAGATTTGGTGCTTGTGATACTAGAAATCCTTTATATTGGATCAGTATCAAAGGACACCCTTTATATATAACCGTAAGCTATATGTTCATTGCCTCATATGCTCCAGATTCTCCCATACATATTACTCATGGCATATCTAATCCCTCTCGAGTTAATTTGTTGATTAACTCAGATTGCCTTCCACGTAGATAGTATCCGCACTTACTAGCTACAGACAGAGCTAGTAAGGGGTCGACCACAGATACTAGCACATCTTATGTATCTAGGAGTAAATCTTCCTTTCTGACTAATCATCAATCCATCTTGACTTGGTCGCTTTCCTAATTTTCACTCGTCTGATTGAATCGAGTGTGATCATGGAGCTTCAGCTAAAGTAGCTGTCACCAAACCAAGCTTTCATGATGTCGCTTAAGTCTTAAGGGCATCGTAGAAGGATTCTTCCTTCCTGGGACTCACACTGTGGTGAACTAGGGATCTTTCACCCACATCCCGTATTGCAGTTTAACTCTCAAGCACATGCAGTATGAATTGCATGCTACGGTGAATGGTTTGAGGTGTACGTCGATTTCTTTATCTTTCACCATACAGACATTAGTTCCAAAATGTACTCAACATTCGAACCAGGACTTCCTTTTTCACAATATCTCTTTTACAATCTCATTTGTGAAAAGAAGGGTTCTTTGCCTGGCTACAGGTCTATATTCATGCTTCGATCCATTTTTTGTGTATATGCACACATGTAGATCTCATCTCAGTCTAACTGAGGCGACTCAAACGTAAAGATTCTGCTCAACCATCTCATGGTGATCACTTGCTCGTCTTACCTTCCTATGCCCCTGCAAAACATGGGAAGACGGTTGTTCGTGTGAGTGAACCAACCTCTTTTGACCTGTGCGACATACAAAACTGTATACCTTTATGTATTTACTCATAACATACATACCATTTCTTTTATCTTCTTATAAAAGAAAGTTCATGACCTTATATTTTATTTGCGCCCCTAGATTTTCACTAACTCAATGAAAATCAAGCTATGAGCTCAATAAGGGGATCTATCAACATTCTGTCAGTAGAAGGTCATTGAACTATCGCTTTCCCTCTTTGAAAGCATATCTCTCATAGAGATGTATTAAAAAGTATGTTTCGCCTTGCTGTGATACTTAGGATCCTCATCATAAGATGTTATCGTTTGGATCCTTCTATCTACCATTCATTCCCAATATCTCATAGGAATTACTTTAGCCATATGACACTTTAAATGATGGCAGAACACGCCCTATGTTCTATTTCCATGGATACCAGGAAAAAATACTTTGTATATTTCCTTACTCCATCACTATTTGCCTAGGTCTTGTATTGGAGTATCCTTTCAAAAAAAGGAAAGTTGTTGTCTTGACAACTTAATCCATGGTTATTCTCATAACCCATTTCACAGCAGGATCAAAAAGCAACTGCCAAGTCTGACAAAAAAACATTTGGTCTTATGTACACCAATGTGCACATTCATGTTACCAACTATAGTCTCACATGGGACTCTATCCACCTTTCTTATGTTTGATTCCTCATAGGACATGTAACCTCTTTAGGTTTATGCCCTTGACTTCAGGGGTGTCCATGAGTTTGCAGTTTGACATCCTAAGATGTCTAAGGATCACACTTGTACATGTCTTAGGTGGAAAAGGCTGTATCTTTCTTGTGCAATCCCCGTTTATCTTGTCATTCAAGATATTTGTTCAACCCATGACTTTCTTAACTCAGAATTTAAGGATTCTCTGATCCTTTATTCCTTTGACTCCCTTTACACTTGTTTCATGTCATTTGATAAATGATGACTTCACAAAGAATCATCATTAGACCGTTTGGGACTTATGTAGTGTTCTTTGATTATTTCGAAGTTGGTGAGGCTTTCACCTTGTGAAAAACCTCAAATACTACTATTTGGGTGATTGTTTCTACGAAGCCCTTAAGCTGCTTCATATAGAGTTCATCATCCAATTTCCAAAATCCCAAAATGGAAGGTCATCTTGATGCAATTTCAAGACTAAGCTTGTTGTCATAGCCAAAGTTCAGAGTTAAAACGCACAATGGACAACATTCCATTGTATTACAATTAGCCACTAAGTGTTTTAGGTTCTACATGCCCCTAACAGATTTGAGAATCTACTTGTTCCCAATCGCCTCTTGGCTAGGTGACAAATTACCCAAACACGTATTTGGCTTAAAAAGAATCCAAATCCTCCTGCACGACACTTTGCAATTTATCTTAGCAGGTCCTTCTAATGTCTTTCAGACACTTATAGGTAATTATCATCACCTTCTAAATGATGAAGAGAGCATTCAATCCATTAGGGAATATATCCCTTATAGTCATTCGCTAGATGACATTTTGCTCCGAGGTGGATTTCATAGGATTCCTTTCCTATGTATGAGTGAGGTAATTCTCTCATAACTTACCTCTTACCTTTTTCATCATGAAAATGGTCTCAATCCTCCTACTCGGATCAGTGAACTTAGGAACACTTTGTTATTCCTTGTCACTTGTGAACCTCTTAAAGAGATTTATTGTGATTAATGCTCATTTCCTGCTAGGAAATTTGGGTTTTATGAACGTTGTGTCCCACAGTTTTCTCTCAGTCACTGAACCGCCATTATTTTCACTAATGAAGACATGTCATGTCAAATTCTTATGTCATCTCACAAAGAGATACTTTGTATACCTTGACCCCAATCTTCCTTACTTATAGGAAGGATTATGAATATAAAGTTGATGACCCTTATGGTCTTAACAAGCTCGACCCTGGTCTAAGGCCCATCCACGATTCATAGGGTAAGGTCGTGACTGACATAGATGGCATTTGGTTAAGTGTGAATATAATAGCTGTGAGTCTACCTATCAACATATGGCTGGTAGCCTCATCGATGCCATTATATTCATAACCAAATCAAGGGAGAGGTCTATCTCTCTATTTCAACAACTCTATTATGTTGAAGGGTTCTAGGTATTGATAGTTGCCTAACAATGCCTTTCTTGTACATAAAACTATTTGAACTAATCACATGGTGTTCTAAACCCTTGTTAGTTCGAAAGGTCTTATTCTTTCAGTTTTCTGATTCCTGACTAGTTCAGCCATTATCTAACAGCTTCACACTTGCCAAAAATCAAGTAAACATTACTGTATTTCGAGTAAACGTCTACAACGTTAACGAAACACCAAGTTTTGTGTCTTGCCCTCACGTTCACTAGTTCACTAACGTCATAATTTGCCAATTGCAGTGGATTTTCTCAAAAATGTTTCTTTGTCTTTCTTACCAGGTATAATGAGTTCTTAACTTATTCATAAGGGGATTAACCTTTTAGCACACGTTATTTAGCAAATACTCTTTCGCTAGTTTGATCATTTCTTTGATCAATGTGTACATGTAGCAAGAAATGGAATCTTTTATCCCTAGAAAGAAACATCAAAATCCAACGAAGGATTTGAGAATCATAGTCCCATCGATCCTTAACTAAAGAGATAGCAAAGATGTGATTTGTCAGTTGCAATTACACAGAGTGAATCAGGGTGGTTTATCTATGCAGGGTTAACGTGAAAGTTCCAATCCCTTGATTCTATCTCTTTATTGCTTTGCATTTGACATGAAGCCATATGCTTCTGTGAAACATCCACAACTCATGTGGATTGCTACTTTTACAACCCTTAAAGGTTTATCAATGTAGCATTTTATCTTTGCAGAAACCATTGACCTCTTCTAGATCAAGTTTACCTAATAGGTTTCTTGCCCTTAGGCATGGAGGATGAATCCTCCCACTCTTTAGCTAAGTTCTTTTGACTGATTGATCTTGAATCCTTCAGTCTTTCACATTCAAGTTCAATGTGGTGAATAACATTGCTGAAGGTTACAATATGCATATCAGAGGCAATCTTTACTTTTGTATATGCCCACTCACTGGAAGACATGGCTCACTCCCACTCACTGGGAGATGTCTTATCACAACATACACTTGTTGTTCATTAGAAAGAACTTGGCATTTAGTTTGTCTCATCTTCTTAGTTTGACATCTGCCTCAAGTGTTGTCTAAACATGTTAGGATTTAGTACACTATGTTAAAACTTAACTTAGTTTTAACTTTATGGAAGAAGATAATCTATTTCACCATCTTCCAACACTATCCACATGGCTTGGATAAGGTTACATTGCTCATACCAACATAAGTTTAAGCAATGTTGTTCTTTCTATACTTGATAGCATAAACCTTTTGTATCCTTCGGTTGCTTCAACCTTTAAATGCTGAAGACTAGTTGGTAGGATGTCCCTGACATCTCATTCTTCTTGAATGAAAGAGATTTGAGAGTTTTTAACTCCACAGATATCTCTATTGAGCTTGTCTTGATAAGCTCAGTCAAATAGACTTGGTCATAATTGGTCACTCAGATGATTATGGTATACAAATCTTATTTATTCAAATAAGACAAAGGATAATTAGATAATAAGTTCACTAGTTTCATGTTCAGGAGACAACTATGTTGACTCCCATCCCAATCATACTAGTTAGCTCATCACCCTTTTAACCACAGTCTTCATTGAACACTTTCCCCTTTAGATTTCTAGACGCATTCCATAAATCTCCCACTCAATCAAAGAGCAGTTATATTAACAAGATAATAACACAATATCATCTAACTAGCATGGATGTTCAAGAAAGCAAGAAGAGAATATACTGAATTCAATTCTATAAACTAACAGAGAATTTAATCTTAAATTCAATGGAAAAACTAGAACATTCAAAAATTTAAGCCTCATATTGTTGTTTCTTAACAGATTCTCCCTCTCATAGGCCCTTCTGACCATATTAACTCATGTAGCGTCTAGCTACAATGTCCAGCTCCTCTTTGCCATGTTTACATCCACTTATTTGGATGTATTTGCAACATACCTCCCACTTGATAAGATGATTCTCATATCTCTATCTGTCTTGTCCTTTGTCACAACATATGTGATAAAAGGTTGACTTTTAGAAGTCATTGCTTCAACATTTGGGAAGACTTATTATTATTCAATAATTATTGAATAATTTTAAGTTGCTGCAATTTTTTAGGTTTTATTTCTAAGAGTTTGAGTCAAGGTTGGATAGGATTTTATATTCAAAAAGTCATTTGAATAATCCCTTACTTTTAAAGAATCTTTTAGCATTTAACCTTATGTTGCAACTGAAAAAAACTCTTAAAAAATAAGCCAACCTATCTCAAAAAATAATAGAACCAACATTGATTCAATTCCAACATTTTTTTTGGGACCCTCTAAGTGCACATAAGCACCTTTTTGACTCAAATCATATCCAAACTTGCTTCAAATATATGCAAATTATATATCAAATTGAAGCTCTCGAATTTAGGGATTTTTAGGAACCAACCATATCTCAATTGGAGGTCCCACGCGCCCCTAGAAGGTGTCTAGATGGAAAACTCCTAAAAAATTGGAAAATTCCAGCGTTGGCCACTCTCGGTGGTGGCGCGTGACTTACACGCGCTGCCTTGCGGCAATCCTCCGGTGACACGCGTTGGCTCCCATGACTCCACGCGCCGTCCTTTCTCCGACGGTGCTTGCCACGTGTCAAACGCAGACCCCGATGGGCCCCACGCGCCATGTGTCCCTTTTTTTTGGGGTCAATAGTCAACGAATGACTGTTGACCGTTGACCGGTCAATGTTGATGGGTCAACCGTGACTGTCACCGCTGACGTGTCAGTGACGTGGCGCTGACATGTCTCGGTCAACGTGGCTGGTCAACAGATGACGTGGCCTTGTTTACTGATGCTGACGTGGCGCCTTGGCATTAGTTGACCGACGACGTGGCATTGACTGCCACGTCATCATCTTCAACCCCCAGCCGGGTCAATCCGACCCGGTTGGAGCACCGATGGGTTATCGCAACCTTTCAACTTTGGGAGGTCATATCTCCCTCGTTTTAGCTACGTTTTTCGCGTTCTTGGTGTCGTTGGAATCGTAGTTCAGCGAACTACATTCCATGGCATTTATTTGATCTTAAAACCTTTGTTTCATTGATAAAATCACGAGTGAAATTGCGGCGGCGACTAACGACCCACAAACTTCTTTCCTTTGTTTCTCCCTCATCCAAACTCCGTTTGACGCATTCTAAGCATCGTTGGAATCGTCTCTTCGACATCTACACATCCATGTCCTTACTTTAGGCAAAAACATTGGGCAAAAACACCAAGTTTCAAACACCCAATTTTTCTCGACGTTGTTGGCTCGACGTAATTCGACCGGATGTGTGTCTCTGTGTTTCAAAGGCTCTTCTGACCTTTGAGGGGTCAAGTCTTTTCCATTTTTAGTTCCACATAGGTTCCAAAAACACCTAACTTGAAAGAGATAGAAGAAGTAAAGAGAAGAGACGAAGGAAATCGCATCTAAGTTATGCGTGTAGATACATATATCTATAATAATCACAGGAGCATACAGTCAAGAACCTAGTATTATCTGTGTGCATATAGATCTCAGGTTGAATGGCAAATCTGGGAAGAAGAATAGAAGCACACAGAACACAGATGCAGGTATCATTGTTCATACTTAGCTTAAATAAATTTCAGCACATCCATGTCCAGATACATGCGAGAGCAATCATATTCAAATATTGCAACAGAAGCCTAGAAGCATTGAAGCATCACACACATGTCAACATGTAATATATATATATATAATGGTGAATAAGATAACAGAAGAGGAAGCATATATTAACATCATATATTTTTGCACTGCGGAAATAAAATTGTGATGGAGATATAAATAAATTATATCAATTAATTATTCACAAAGAATAAATCACAGCCTCATGGATCAACAACGCTCTGATGCCAATGTAGGAAAAAATATTAACTAAAAGGAGATTAGGCATACCTGGACGAATCCATGTTTGAATCCGGGTCAAAGCTCCAATACTCCATACTTGTGCCCACACAATTATTAGACTACTAGAGCCTAATTGTGATTTACACAGCAGATCACCAGAACCAGAAAGATGGTAGGAGGGAAGAGAATTGCTAGAAAACTCAATGGCAGGGTAAATTGTAATTGAGGAGGCACACCCTATTTATAGTGGTTTATGGAGGCCACTAATTAGGAAATGTGTGCATTCATTCTTGCCCTCCAAGACAACAATTAATTGTCTCTCAATTAATTCCCTAATTATGGTGATTTGTTCCTCTTTTAACAAATCCATAATTATTGTTGAAATATTCTCAAATCTGTATTTTATGGTGATTTTATTCTTATTTGATTAAGCTACTTATTTCCTAATCAAATAGTCCCGCCCATCAAGGGCGGACTTGGACCCAAAGTCCAACACGTACATTTAAGGTTGTATCTATTCCTATGTAACTATATGTACACTATATATATATAAGGTGTGAAATTAAGAGAGAAGGCTAATGATGATATAATACACAATTCTCCCTCTAAAATTTTTCTCATAAAAATGTTCTCTTTTCTTCCTCTCTTTGGTGTATTTACTGTGTAACGTAATCAAGGTTCACATTAGTGCTCCGGTTTCGAGTGGGTACTCCAGTGAGTCTATCAGATTTCAAGCACACTAAAATTCTTACATGGTATTAGAGTAAGGTTAGGTTTTCTTGAGGCCAATTATATAGATTTCTTTCTTCCGCTCTAATTCTGCACATACTTACGTGTGGTATGGTTCTCTCCCACTATTGTTGATTAATTTGAAATATTTATTCCTCCCCTGTATATGAATATTGGATGCATGATTTGCTTTCCAACATATACTATCATAATTAGTTATACCCACTTACCAGCGGCATGTTATAATTTTCTTTACTTACGCTGATGGTTTTCCTGGACTGATTTGTTTATTAAAAAAAATTCTCAATCCGTATAACATATAAATTTATGCAGCATGTCCGAACACATGATTTATGTGTGTGAAATTATTGTCTCAATGATTGTCGTTTTCTGACTTATGATTTCCTTCCTATATAAATTTGCAAATCTATTTGATGTTCATATATTTTTTCACTTCCGCTGAATGATTTTAGAACTTCCTTTGGCACATATATGTGTATAGATTCGTGATTCTCTGCCTCTGTTATTATTGCAGAAGTTTGCTTAGTTGTGTTTAAAGTTTTTTATGGGTTTTGTGGGTACATGAAAAACTTGCGTCTTTAGACCATGAAAGAGATAAATAGTATAGAAAATGGAAAACAGTTATTTTTAGGCAACAAAACTGGTATTAACGTGTAGAGAAGAAGAAAAAGAGTTCAATGACACCAAAAGCATTAAAATCTCTCATTAGAATAAAGAGGAAGCAGTGAAACGGACCCATCAGTTTCGGTTATTTTGAACTAGGTCATGCCAAAACAGCCATTTTACCCCATAAAATTGGTCTCATTGCGTAGAGATTGAGAAAACAAAAAGATAGACACCAAAAACATGTAAAGCTGATGTTGGAAATGCCAGTTATGGAGGAGTGAAAAGTCGCGTCCGACGAATCGACCCATGTTGTAGTAAGGTCATACGTGACCCGGCTAGACGTTGAAGAAGGCAACCTCCAGCTGAAACGGCGTCGTTTCATTGAAACGACACCTCTTGCAGTGTTTAGAGCCTTCTTTTAAAAAAACAACAGTTTTTTTTGGCACTGGGCTTTACAGGAGATGGGTCAAAGGCAATTATTTTTGGGCTGTTATGACAATTAGACAAAGGAAAAGTTTTTTTTCTGAAGGCCCATAAGATAGAGACCCAAAATAGTTTTAATAGGGGAGAATTACACTACAGTCACATGGAAGCTAAAATATGAAGAAATGGTCCCGGGAAAATCTGAAATTACTCTCAAGTCCCATGGGACCATTTGGTAATATATTCCAATTAGCAAAAGACTGAAATACCCTTAAGAATAGGGCAAAAAGGTAGAGACATCAAACCTACTTTCCTCATTCGCTTGCTTGAGATTCGACCAGTGCTCTGATCCCCGATAGGCAACATAATCGGCAAACAGAAGCTATCATTGTGAGCGGCGGTGTTTGTGGGTCCTCTTCGGTGAGGTTCGTTTGCCATCTGTAAGTGTAGAATAGGGTTACTTGTCTTTACTGTTTCTTCATCCCTGTTGCGTTTGCACTACTTTTAATTCAACATTCTTTGGTGTTTTAGAATAAGGCATATTCATCCTAGGACATATAAAATACCAGAACTTCCATTGGTTTCTTGTATCATCATATCTTCTATGTTTTTACTTGTCTTTATTGTTTCTTTATCCTTGTTGCGTTTGCACAACTTTTAATTCAGCATTCTTTGGTGTTTTAGAATAAGGCATATTCATCCTAGGACATATAAAATACCAGAACTTCCATTAGTTTCTTGTATCATCATATCTTCTATGTTTTGCTGGTTAGTTCTGATTTTCGTCCCCAAAGCACACCATGATTTTTTTGCTAAAGAATTCTAGATTAACCTATGAATTTAATGTGGAAAACAATTTTCTAGTTTCATACCCATAATATTTTCTTTTTTTCCAAATATGGCAAAATTAGACTATTAGTGTATTACACTTTCCTTATCTATTTATCACCTAAAGCAAAGGAAACTTCGCCTATTCTTGTGGCTTGAATGGAAGTACTTATTTTTTGAACTGGATGAATTTTAGCATTTATCCAAACTTTGCCTATTCTTGTAGTTTTTTACTTTTTTTAGTTGTATCACTGTATGATGAGCAAATGGTGTTGGAATCAGTTTCTATTGTTTCCTAACTGATCAATGTATTTTCCAGCTTAGCAACTACAATTTTTTTGAGGGAGTTCTTTATTGCAAGCCATACTTGGACCAAATTTTCAAAAGAAGTGGTAGTGTTGACAAAAGCTTTGAAGGTAACAAAGGATCAAATACTCCAATAATTAATTTTATCTCATATTATTTTTCCTTCTTAATCACTCAATCAACCTTACTTTCTTTTTCTAGATTAGGGACACCAAAAATTGCAAAACTAGAAAAACAAATTGACACGGAGGTTAAAAAGAAAACTCTTAATTAAATCTAAGGTTCTTACTAGTGCAGCAAAGAATAAATTTATTATAATTAAGCATATTTTGGCCCTTGAATCCTTTTAATTTGAGAGGTTAATTTCTTCCACGAACCCTGTATTTATCTTAAAAGTTAAATTAGTCTTTAAAAGTGAATGAACTTATTAGATGTTATCTATTTGTCACTACATTTTTGGACTAGTAGTTGGTTTTTCATGCCTGAAATGTGTACATGGAACTATATTGTTTAATGTGTTGATTAGGTTCCTGAATTTGAGAGTGGCCCATTGGATTAGGAATTATCTTCCTGGTTTATTAGAATATTATTGCAAAGACTAGTGTTTTATGTTTGTCTTAAGGTTGGGCATTGTATCAATTTGCTTGCAAATATTTGAGGGTGGCATAAGAGACGAGTTATATGTGTTGCCTGTGTAATTTTTATTGGTTTGCAGTTTGAATGTTTTATGGATAAAAATGTAGTTAAAATATGATTGGGTTCATATCCCTGATGCAGTATTGTTTCAAAAATTGCACATGTTCAAATTGTTGATTTTATTAAATAAATATTGTCAACTATAACTACTGCATATTGTGAATGTTAATGTGATTGAATTAGGTACTGGTTGTGATTTGCTGAGGTGAGTTTCTGCTACACCTTAAGAATGTCTATCTAACTTGGATTGAGTTGAATTCATGTGTCCATTTCAGCATAAATTTGTGATTCATTAGTTGAAGCTTTATGACATGCTAATTTGTTTAAGGATATGAGGGAAAAGGGATGTAATGCTAAACTGCTAAAGGAAGACCAATAGTGTTGTTATAATTGCGAAGATATCAATCCTAAATGGCGAGTTAAGATCATGGCCACATAATAAAGAAAGAAGGATGAAAATAAGACGAAGGGTCCCTCCAAATGTAGTTGAAGTATAATATATGGACAAATAGATAGAAATGATAGTAATAGGCTGTGAAATAGGTTTGAGTATTGGAAGTGTCTAGCTAGCTTGTAGTCTGATCAGATATGGTGAGAAGTTGCTCAAGATATTGAACACCCAAGTCCTCTAGCACCACCACCTCTGATGATTTCTGTTTGGTTTTGCCTTTGTTAGCCTTTGACGATAATTTTCTTTGGATGTAGTGCCGCTCTTTGATTATGTCAATTTGACATATTCATTCCAAAGATTTACTTGAGTCTTGAATGTTTATAAATCTGTCAATTTATGTCTGACATTTTGCTTATCTTTGAACAAAAAAGCGGATTATCCATCGAGATGTGAAATCATCCAACATTCTTCTAACTGAAAGCATGAGGGCCAAAGTCACAGATTTTGGATTTGCAAAGCTCGGTCCCATAAACTCCGATCAGACACACATTTTAACCAAAGTGAAAGGAATAGTTGGTTATTTGGACCCTGAGTACATGAAAATATACCAACTTACTCCCAAGAGTGATGTTTACTCATTTGGAATTTTGCTCCTAGAAATTGTGTCAGGCGGCAAATTAGGGGATTGTAATGATCATGTGCACACTAATTGTAAATATGGTAACTTTTTTGTAATGATCAAGTATAGTCACATTGTATAGATGTGATGTTTTTGGTTATGATCAACTTCAAACCTGTACTTGAGATGTTTTGAATATTTATGAATTACATAGTTAATTGCGTTAGTAAATGTTAGTCATACAGATATGCACATTTGATGATTTTGGTTGCACAATGCTACAGGCCCCATTGTCAACTTCCGGTATCTTCATTTACAACTCAATGAAGTTGATGTGTAATATGTAGATCGTCCAAAATATGTGGAGAGTTGTTAATAATTATTAATAATTGACAGACTTGCTGTAGCACGTCGTCAAGGGGCATCCGCTGCCAACTCAGGGGGCCTCCACTGACAACTGAGGGGGCCACCAATGACAACTCATGGGGCCTCCATTGACAACCCGTGGTCCATTCGTTGACAACATAATTTACATCAGATTTAAACTTTCAAAACATGATAGTGGGATACACAAATATCAACAAAACTGCATAAATATATATTAACTCCATGGGCATACATTGACAACTCCATGGGCCTCTAATGACAACCCGACTTCCATTTATTGACAAAAATAATTTACAAAATAATTTATATCAGTGTATGCCCATAAAGTTGTTAATATATATTTATGCAGTAGTGTTGACATTTGCGTTACGCGCTTTCATGTTTTTCAAGTTTGAAGCTGATGTAAATTATGTTGTCAAGGAATGGACGTCAAGTTGTTATTGTAGACCCATGGAGTTGTTAATATATATTTATGCAGTAATATTGACATTTGTGTAAACCACTGTCATGTTTTGAATGTTTCAAGCTGATGTAAATTTTGTTGTCAACGAATGGACGTCAAGTTGTCATTGTAGGCCTATGGAGTTGTCAGCGGAGGCTCATGGAGTTGTTAATGAATACCCCTTGAGTTATCAGTGAAGGACCCTAGAGTTGTCAGTGAAGGCCCCTAGAGTTGTCAGTGAAGGTCCCTTGAGTTGTGAATGAATGCCCCTTGAGTTGTGAGTGGAGGCCCCTTGAATTGTCAGTACAGGCCCCTTGAGTTGTCAGTGAAGGCCCCTAGAGTTGTCAGTGAAGGCCCCTTGAGTTGTTAACGAATGCCCCTTGAGTTGTCAGTGGAGGCCCCTAGAGTTGTTAATGAAGGCCCCTTGAGTTGTCAGTGCAGGCCCCTTGAGTTGTTAATGAACGCCCCTTGAGTTGTCAGTGGAGGCCCCTTATGTTAATGAACGCCCCTTGAGTTGTCAGTGGAGGCCCCTTGTGTTGTCAGTGGAGGCCCCTTGTGTTGTTAAGTGGAGCCCCTTTAAGTTGTCAATGGAGGCCCCTTGAGTTATTAATAAACGCCTCTTGAGTTGTCAGTGGAGGCCCCTTGAGTTATTAATGAACGCCTCTTGAGTTGTCAGTGGAGGCCCCTTGAGTTGTTACTGAACGCCCCTTGAGTTGTCAGTGGAGGCCCATAGAGTTGTCAGTAGAGCCCCTTTGAGTTGTCAGTGGAGGCCCCTTGAGTTGTTAATAAACGCCCCTTTAGTTGTCACTGAAGGCCCCTTCAGTTGTCATTATAGGCCCCTAGAGTTGTTAGTGAAGGCCCCTTTAGTTGTCACTGGAGGCCCCTAGTTGTTAACACATTTATGCTAATATGAATTGTCAAGTGAGTCCCAGTGTGTGTTTGGTTTAGCTTTTACGATCTACGAGGTGAAACCTAGGTTTTGGAAATTCCGAAACACTTACTCAATGGGTTGGTCCAATGGCAAGCAATGCACTACGATATGGTACTAATTGAATAAAAGATGCTGAGACAACGAAAAACATGTATAAGCAAATTGCTAACACACTCGTGCCACGGCAATTGGCCCAAGTGCCATGGCACCTGAGAAGTGTGTGCAGCATTGAATTCTCTGGTGTGACGGCACTTGGGCTAATTGCCTCAGCACCTAGGCATTCTTATATGAATAAACTAAAAACATCTCTTTTCTTTGACTAAGAGAGTGTTTGGATTCAATTTTTTTAATTGATTCTGAGCCCAAACCATGGTTTGCCTTAAAAACATCCAAACACCTATTTTTTTCCCATAATCCCGTTTTTCTGTAAACCAAGGTTTTGATGCGCAAAACCAAGGTTTGAAGAGAATCCATTTTTTCCCCCTTCTCCCCTAACAGCTGAGAAATTATGACCGTTGGGGCCAATAATTGCACATTCACTTTTCTCTTTCCCTTTCTGATTTTCGTGGCCTTTTCTCAGTGCTCCGCCCCGCTCGTCCTCCTCTCCCATTTGCGCTCTCTGCTCGTCCTCCTCTCTCGTGATCTCCGCTTGTGACCTCCTCTCCCCCATGACCTTCGCCATCTGTAATAGATGCTCCAGATCCGAAGAAAAGTTCGGCCGATTTCCCTTTGAACTCGGCTGTCTTCTTCTCTTCTTTCATCTTCGCCATTTTCGCTCACCGAGCTCTGAGCTTCAGGTTCTCATCTTCGGCAATTTCTTCCCCGATTTGGCTGATTACTTAACCGTAAGTGGCTGGTGGTCGACGGTGGCAGTGTGTGGCGGTGGGTACGGACCCCATTTCAAACCTCGTCTGGGCAGGTGGAGCAGTCGCTGGAGCTCATTGCTGCTTTTTTGGTTTCTGATATGTGTTAGTTCCCCTGTGATCTGTGCTATTTTTGGTGTAGCATAATTCCCGTTTGAACTTCCCATTTGATATGTAATAATCCTGTATTGCTCTGTGTTCTGTGGTGGTTGCTAGTTTGTCTTGCTTCTGCTTCTGTCCTGTGCTCTGTGCTAGTTGTGGATGGTTTTTTAAATCTGTAATAATCCCGTTTGAACTATCCAGAAACGATGCTTCTCTATATTTCTAACTATGATTATGGGACTCGCACACAATAATGAGAAAAGAGGTGTAAAATGGAAGAAAAATGGATGTGTCAACTGTAGTGAGATTCCCACATCATGAGTGATCATTTTTTTTTATGCTTATATTTTTCCTTAAGGATATAAAGAAGATTCCCAAATATGAAATTCTACACGATTTTTTTCCCTATGTATATAATACGTGCTTCTTTTGTAATATATATGCTTTCACGAATAAATTTCTTGAAAACATCCGTTTGTTCTTGTGTTCTGACTTCATGGATCATGCCGTATGTGTGAAGTTCGATAAACACAATGGGTAAGGAAAATGCTAAAGTTTCTTGGAATATAAGAAGCACAAAATTTTTATAAATACATATTTATATTTAATCTATTTTTTTATATTGCATAATTGACTAATGTTATGATTTTAAAAAAAAAAATTCATCTATTTTTTATATTATATACTTGACAAATGTTATAATTTTAAAATTTTTTGACAAATTTATTTCATTTTTTGTAATTATTATGCAATTTAATGTTAAATAATACTTAAAATATAATCTTATCTTTTATATGTAATTATCATAAAAACTTATGTCCTTTATAGTAATTTGATCATGAAAAAAGCTATTCTGATCATAACATCCAAACACTCTCATTTTATCAAAATCACTTTTTTCCCATAATCTATTCTGCTCATAATCTATTCTCTAAAAGCTATTCTCCACTTTTTCTCTAAATAAAGTAGCACCTTCTTCTTCATTGCATAAACTAGAAATTCAACAAGGCCACAAAGTTTCAACAACATACTAGGACACGAACATTACATAGAAAAACATTACAAACCTTCTTTTTCCTTTCACTGAATAAACAAGTAGCTTTTTCAGTGCATAAATTGGAAAATCAATAAGACTACAAAGTTTAATGTTAAGGATTGTAGCTCCAGATAACAAGGCATGTTTTTGAGAGAGTTGATTGCTAACTCCTCCACAATGGGTGTCTTGTTTAAAAGTCATATATTCTAGCTTTTTTTTGCTTCAAATTTACAAGGCATCTACAATGGACTGGGCCAGACTTAGCACTTTAAATGGAGCTTTCTTTGCTATATCTTTCACAGTGAGAGGACAAGAATTAGTCATCCAGAAGTAGGCAAATGCATTTGTGCCTTCTGAAATTAAATTTAATACATACAATTAGATATGTAAAAATATAGGAATTCCACTATTTGCAACATCAAGCAGAGATTTGCTATTGGCGCCCTTGGTCTAGTTTTGCTTTTTTTCCCCCTTCCTTTTTTATATAACCATTTTTCCCTTCTCCATCTTTTTTACCTGAAAATAAATTCAAGGCTCATCAAACAATGACAAAACATTAACTCAAGTATTTACTAAGCTGCACAACACCTTTGGTTTGAGTGATAAAAGCAATAAGTGCCAATAACATGTTATGTGTTGTCTAGGTGAAATATAAAAGTGAAAGTCCTTAATTCCTCATTATAATGTCTTAAAACATGTCTATTGATTATTTCAGCATCCTAAGTCAAATTGTAGTACTTGAATTACTTGCTTAGCATTTTACAAGTCTCAAAACAAAACTTTTGGATTTCTTCAGGCTTTTCCATCTCTGTCAAGCTCATGAAAAAGCAACACACAAATAGGAAAGACCCTTGGCGCTTGAAATCACAGTGGCTTGAAATCACTTATCGTTATAGCATAAACTCTATGAATAAATGGTCAAGAGTTTTAAAGTATACATGAGTCAAAAAGGCGACTGTAATTAATTTTATTTTCATGTATGTTCTAGCTACATGTGTTAATAAGAAAAACCCTTGGTGCTTCAAAACACAGAGGAAAAGTCCTTATAATTCCTTTTTGCCATATGCACTTTACTTTTACTCATACATTGCTTCAGGTAACTGAAGTCATGAGTATTCTGCTCGAATTGTGTGAAATCTCCTTTAATCATTGCCTCATGGAGATAAAGAGAGAAGAAGACACAAAAGGAGAAAAATGTAATTAAATAATTGTTACAGATAGTAAAAGCATTTATGGACCTTCCAAAACAACACAAAATACCAAAAAAACATGGCAAACTTTTCAAACTCATTCCAAACACCATTACACCACAAGCAAAACATTTAAATATTACCTCTAGTTGTCATTAACAAGTTAAGGAGCCTCCATTGACAACTATCGCTGCTCCCATTAACAACTCTTTTTTCCCTATACAAATCAGGTTATGTAGCCCCAAACTTTTCACCCTCATCTTCATTCCCTACCTCTTCTATTGCAGAAACACACTACCATGAACCAGAAAACAGAGCATAATGACAGCAAAAACAGAGCATACAAAACCATACCCAAACACATTGAAATCTTAGTCAAAACATATTCATTTCATTTACTAGGCTTTCCTTTATAGTTTGCAAGCATATTGAGAACAATGCCCTCAAAAATCAGACAATCTCTTTCAATTTATCATGACCAAAATAAATATCAATAAAAAAAACCTTTAGTTGTCACAACAAACATTTAAATATGACTTCTAGTTGTCATTAACAAGTTAAGGAGCCTCCATTGACAACTATCGCTACTTCCATTAACAACTCTTTTTTTCCTATGCAAATCAAGTTATGTAACCCCAAACCTTTCACTCTCATCTTCATTCCTTACCTCTGATATTGCAGGAATATAGGTATGTCCATCATAGCCAGTTATGAACTCATCAAGCAACTATTAATGAGTATCTTAACATGTGTTATTAACACTTGGGAATCAAACATACTGAATCGTAAAGATACTCACAAACACTTGAAGAATTAAATAACAAACATACCATGGTTGCAACAGAGTCGTGGCTTCTGCTCTTTCGGAGACCACCTAAGTCGAAACTTGGGGCTTTCTTTCGAGTAAATAAATTGAACTAGCAGATGAGGAATCATTTGCGTTCAGACAAACACCGGCAAATTTGGGAGGCAGCGACTCGCGACAATAACTGGAAACAAAGTGCGACAGCAACGGTGACTGAACACAATGGCTGCAAGACTGCCGAAGTTGGCCAGTGAACTGTGGTTATCAAGTCTCCACAAAGAAATTGGGGCTATCATGAAGGGGAAAGGGGAGAGAGGAAATACCTAAGGATATTTATGACTTTTCTTATTTGGAATTTATTACAAAATAGTCTCATGGGACTTGACGGTAATTTCAGAATTTCTCGGGACCATTTCTTCGTATTTTGTCTTCCATGGGACTACAGTGTAATTCTCCCTTTTAATAGTTTAACAGTAAAACAAAAATCTCTGGAATTGGGCTTGACCAGATTAGGTTCATAACAAAAATATAAAAAAAATTAGTTTTGACCACTCGCCCTCCATATGGAACCCATATCATCCCACGGAAGAACTATAATTTTAAGATTAATCATGCGACGCTCTTGGATGGAATTTTATTGATGTATGTGTGTGCCTATAGATATTTGTGAGTCCTGAAGATATGCACGTATGTATACATTTTCCAAAATCAATGAATGGTTATCCTAATATTCAGATTACACAATGTTATATGTGTTTAGATGGCTTTGTTAGTTAGGTGCGATGATGTATGAGAAGACTCAGAAGAGTGGACGGTTGGAGCTTACTAAGAAGATCAGCTACCTCTGTTTTGTGATAGCAGAATGCATCTTGCAGAGTCAAGAATGGCAACTTGGTACATTTTAAAAAACTAAACAAATATTAATCCAACTTAATACATTCTTCGATTTGCTTCTATCGTTAATTCTTACATTTTTAGTTTAGCATTGATCAAGGATGGAGCAAAATCAGACCGACATCGCTAGGGTTGAAGCCATGACAATAAAGATAAAAAAAGAAAAATTCTAAAAAGGGTCATAAATATAATATAAATATTGGGTATTACTATTCTCTTTCTATTCATAGAAACTTATTATTAAATAATGCCAAAAATAAACTAATGAAATATATGAACAATGGGAAGGGTGTATACATAAATACATAAAATAAAAAGGATGGAAAGGGAGCCAAGAGTGGATAGATGGGGGGCCGACTCGTAAACAAAACAATATATGAAGCGGGTAATGAAATTCACTTTAAATATTTTTTAATAAATAAAAGTTTTGATAAATTGGGGCACTTCAAGCATTTATTACACGAAAAAAATAGAAGTTCAAATGGTATTAGGCATTCTTAATGATATAGCCTTAAATTTGATACCCATTATATTGTTTGGAAAATAATAAATCCATACAAGCTTGAGGCTTAGAATACAACTGTGCAATAAAGGCATAGGTCAACATTCTAATCCACAAGATGAAGACATAACCCTACAACTTTTTGATAAAAGCAGCAAGCTCTGATGGCCTGCTTTCATTATTTTCCATAGGGGACTGCTATATTAAGAATTCGTCTGTGATTTGGACAGACGCCAAGGTTAATTCTGGAGGACGTCGAGCAAATAATATGCACTAATTTTTTTTTTTTTTTTTTGCTAAACGCATGTATCCTTTTGTTTAAAGTAATTTTATTCGAGGTATTATTGAATACTAAATGTGAGTACGTGGGCACCTCTCTCAACTATAATTCGAACTTTAGTTTGTCACGTTATGAGAAATTAGCATCTTTTGCTACACCCTACCCCAATTGGTTATGCCCTGATTAAACCCTGTGGAGAGTGCTATGTACACTGTTTGTGATCTGGGCCAAGCTTTTTAATGGATAGTTGTTTAGGCCTTGATGTTGTTGTTGATGATGTTCATTATACTATCTTTTTTTTTTTTTAGGAATTATGTTGAAGCACCAGTATATGAAAATATTTAGCTTAAAATCTCTTAAAAATTGAAATTATTATGAAGGACCAAAGCAATAAAAACACCCTCAAAAGGACTCATGTACCCTCATTACTAAATAAACTAACATGTGATTTTACCTTGTGAATAATGAGTTACTCCCTCTATCTCTGTATGTATATAATAGATTTTTTTTAATAGGTTTGTCCCTAAATATAGGAATCTTTTTAAATTTATCTTAATAATAAATGTAATTTTTTTCATTTTACCTTCAATTAATTATTATACTGCCTACATGTTCTTTTATCCTGTTTTCATTATTATTCTTTCTTTCACTCATTCATAGGGATATTTTTAAATAAAAAAATTTCTTATATAATTATTAAATTTAAATATTTTTAATTGTTTTTTAAAATTTCCTGATTCAGTTAAAAAACCCCTATATATGGGGATAGAGGGAGTAAATTTTAGGAGCCTCCTAGATTAATGTGTCCGTTGATTTCTCTATACATTTCTTTTTCATTTATCAAGTTTTAATAGTTGAAATTTAACGTTTCTATCATTCATATACCAGTGGAGACATTAAATGAAAGGAAACGGAGAGGGATAAAAATATATATATATATATATATATTTTTTGAATTCATTTTCTATCTCAAACCTAAAATATTTTATCGCGTTCCGTTTCTTCTTCTGTATCTTCGTTGTTGACCACATTGAAATAGAGAAAAAGCATCTTTAAACTCCTCTTCAGCTTTTAGTTCTCCAGAAAACTGGTTAGCGTCTATCAAAGACCCATAAAGTAAGAGATGTTGCTGGTCTAACAATAGATATATACTTAAATATATATATATAACACGTAGAGAAACAGAGGTTTACCTCTGTTTTGTATCTTAAAAACAGAGGTTTATATATGTGTGTGTTCTCTAAGCTTTAACTATAGCAGTGGAAGAAGCACAAAATATTGGAGCAACGAAGTACGAAATAGAAACGATAGCTGAAGTAGTTTTCTCTTCCAAGGGTTTGTACATGGGCTTGTCGAATTAGATGGACCGGATGCCGCAAAATCAGATCAGCTGACCAGGCAACAAGTTAGTCAACGTCTGAATCATTTACTTAAATAAAGTTGGAAAAAGGGGACAAGGGAGAGAGAGACACTCAAATAAAAATGAGAGAAAGACAAATACATCCATTGACCACATTTATATGACATATACATCCATTGACCGCCGGCAGTTCTCACCAATTCATTTGAATCCCCCAAATCTGTTCTTTTTCTGTGCCACCATGCATGGAAGCTCCAGAAATTCCGTCGCTGAGAGTATTTATATATGTGTGTGTTGTCTAAGCTTTGACGATAAATATTATAGCAGTGGGAGAAGCACAAAATATTATAGCTGGGTTTTCTGACCTGAAGTACTTTTCTCTTACAAGGGCGTGTACATGGGCTTGATGAACCAGACGCCGCAAAATCGGACCAGCGGGGCTACACGTTGGTCAACGTCTGAATTGTTAATGGGGATAAGGGAGAGAGCCAAGAAAATAAAAATGAAATAACGACAAATAATCCACTTAAAGTGGGACCCGCTCTGTCTCCAAGATCACATTTATATGACACATGTCCATTGACATCAGGCAGTTCTCATCGATTCATTTGAATCCCCCAAACCTGTTCTCTTTCTGTGCAACCATGGAAGCTCCAGAAATTCCGCCGTTGAGAGTAGCAAATTGTGTTATTGCTTGCATTGTTATCGTTGGGATAGTGATAGTGATCGGAAAAGTGGTGAATTGGCTGTGGCTGAGGCCGAAACGACTTGAGAGATGTCTCAAAAGACAGAATCTCAAGGGAAACTCATACAGACTTGGCTTCGGAGACTTGAAGGAGATGGTCCACATGATTCAAGAAGCCAAATCTAAGCCCATCAACCTAGGCGATGAAAGAAATTGAGTAGGAGAGTGAAAGAAATTGAGAAGTGGGGAGAAGATGCAAAGAAGTTCAATCAACAAAGATTCTCTGAAGCAACCAAGAGTTCGGTCTGATATCTTCCATGGACTTTGGGTCCAAGGATAGGCCTGGGCCAAAACTTTGCTTTGCTGGAAGTTAAAATGGTTTTGTCCTTAATTGTTCAAAATTTCTGTTTTGAGCTTTCTTCATCTCATATAAAAGCCTTGATTACTCAAGCTTTATAAGCATCAATGTTTTTTTGGGGGGGGGGGGGGGGGGGGGGACACAACTAGCACCAACGTGCTGTTACCACACTTGGTTTACTGGAATCAACGGAGTGAAAATTTTGAGCACATATACATTTTCTTTACTTTGTGTTGTTACAATCAGATATTTTTTTCCCTTTAACTTTTCCAACATCCCCTTACTAGTGAGGTCAGGAAATAATAAATTTAAATTATATAAAATGTTGCTGGTCTGAAACAGAGATTATATATGTATTTATGTGTGTGCGTGTGTGAACAGAGGTTTACCTCTGTTTTGTATCTCAAACCCAGAGGTTTGCATATGGGGCTAAAAGCCTTTAACATGCATTCTCTAATATGCTCTCTAATCCCCTTAAAATTTCACAACTTTTCAAGAATCCCCAAATCCTTGTATATGTGATTGTTTTCTAAGTTGGAAAATGGGGCCAGGGGACCAGGGAGAGAGAGTGCCACGGAAATAAAGATAAAGACAAAAAAGAAATCTTCAATGCGCATGTTTTGACCCAAAATGAAAGAAAGACAAATAATCCACTTAAACTGGGATCCGCTCAAAAGAAAAAAACGAACATGAACTCTTCAACGCGCATGGTTTGACCCAAAAATGAAAGAAAGACAAATAATTCACTTAAAGATCACATTTATATGACATATGTCCATCGACCTTCTGCGATTCTCATCGATTCATTTGAGCCCCCAAACCTGTTCTCTTTCTGTGCAGCCATGGAAGCTCAAAAATTTCCGTCACTGACAACAGCAAATTCTGTTATTGCTGGTGCTGTTATCGTTGTGATAGTGATAGTGATAGGAAGAACGGTGAATTGGTTGTGGCTGAGGCCGAAACGACTTGAGAGATGTCTCAGAAGACAGAATCTCAAGGGAAACTCATACAGACTTGGCTTCGGAGACTTGAAGGAGATGGTCCACATGATTCAAGAAGCCAAATCTAAGCCCATCAACCTAGGCGATGACATTATTCCTCGTGTCCTTCCTTTTCATCACCAAATGATTCAAAACTATGGTATCCCCAACTTGTCTTTTTCTGTCCTGTTTTCAATTTATCTGCATCCGTGATTTTAATTTCTTAAAAACATGTTGAACCCTTGCTAGGGCGTTTGATATATAGTAAGAATTGCTATATGTGGTCTTGATCTCTATTGATTTATTTTTATTGCAGGTAAGAATTCCTTTATGTGGTTTGGTCCAAGTCCAATGGTGACAATTGCAAACCCAGAGGACATAAAGGAGGTTTTGAGCAACATTTCTGTATTTGAAAAGATTTCTACGAATCCACTCGTTAAACTTTTAGTTACTGGACTGGTAGCCTACAATGGTGAAAAATGGATGAAACACAGAAGAATTATTAACCCTGCCTTTCATTTGGAGAAATTAAAGGTAGATTTACATTTTCCCCCATGTGTTAATTCTCTTATAAGAGTGATTTTTTTCCCTTTTTCCTAATTTGAAAGCTTTAAATTGTGGCAGCTAATGTTGCCAGCATTCTACGAGAGTTGTAACGAAATGGTAAAGAAATGGATGAGATTGGTGGATGAAAATAACAAGGGTTGTTGTGAGATAGACGTGTGGTCCTTCTTTCAAACTATGACTAGCGATGCTATTTCTCGAACTGCTTTTGGAAGTAGCTATGAAGAAGGCCAAAAAATATTCCAACTCCAATCTGAACAACTTCTTCTCACTGTCAAGGTCTTTCAATCTGTTTACATCCCAGGCTGGAGGTAACTAGATTGAAAATATCATTATTAAAATTAAAGTCCTATCGGGTTTAGGTATATATTCACTAATTGATTGCATCCTGATTGTTTGAGTAGATTTGTACCAACTAAGTTGAATAGGAGAGTGAAAGAAATTGAGAAAGAAATACAAACTTTGGTGAGAGGAATCATTCACAAAAGGGAGAAGACCAGGGAAGCAGGACATGCCCCAAGTGATGATCTATTGGCTATGCTCTTGGAATCCAATCGCAAAGAAATCAAAGAGAGAGGCGGCAACAAAAACATGGGAATGAGCATTGAAGATGTTATAAAAGAATGTAAATTGTTCTACTTTGCAGGACAAGAGACAACCGCTGTTCTTCTTAATTGGACAATTGTGTTACTCTCCAAGTATCCCAGTTGGCAATCAAAAGCAAGAGAAGAAGTTTTTCAAGTATTTGGTACTCAAAAACCCAATTACGATGGGTTAAATCATCTTAAATTGGTAAGATCATTTGAATATGACATTTCATATCTTTTAAATGTTTTGGATTCATGTCATTCAAAAGTATCATTATTATCACATATGCTAGAATAATTATCAACAATATAATATTTGTATTTGTGTAATAGGTAAACATGATATTGTACGAGGTTCTTAGGTTATACCCTCCACTTCCTTTGGTGCATAGGGTGGTATCCAAGGATACAAAGCTTGGAAATATGAGTTTACCAGCTAGAAGCCGAATTATGATTCCGATAATTTTTGTACAACAAGATTCTCAATTGTGGGGAGAAGATGCAAAGGAGTTCAATCCGCAAAGATTCTCTGAAGGAATCTCTAAAGCAACCGAGAGCCAAGTTTCATATCTTCCATTTAGCTGGGGTCCAAGGATATGTCCAGGCCAAAACTTTGCTTTGCTTGAAGCTAAAATGGCTTTATCCTTAATTCTCCAAAACTTTTCTTTTCAGCTTTCTCCATCTTATGCTCATGCTCCATTTTCAGTTTTCAGCCTCCACCCTCAATATGGAACCCATATCATTTTACATAAGCTCTAGAATTAGTAGTTCAAGTTTCCTCATGTGGTGCTGTTAGAAGGAACTTTATGCATGTAATAAAATGTCACTCTTATATGTGTGTAAGTCGTGAAAATATGTATTCATATGCTCTCTATATGCTTGGTTTTGGCATGGACTTAATCTTGATAGCTTTCATCATGTTGTCTTGGCTATAGATAATGCAGCCATTGGTAGCTATAGATAGTCATTCTGTAGCATAGTTGCTGTCAGGATTTGAAGGCTACTCGCTGAATCCATGGCTGATATATGGAAGTTTTGTGGTGGGTTGGGGTTACAAACCACCGCATAAGGAAGATGGCTCTTCTTCTTCTTCTTTTTTTGTTCTAACCCTAGGAGTCTAGTGTTTTGAAATTACAACTCTATAATGGCACAAGTATCATTCGTTTATGGGATGCTAATTAAGCTATCCAACCCCTCAATCTGGAAGTGGTATGCCAACATCACTATTCTTAACTACCTTTTTAAAGGTTATGCTTGCCCAGTTTTTGAAGGCAAATGAATCTGTTAGAAAAGTATGGTGTTAAACGAAGCCTTAAGCGAAATTTGCAAAGTCAAATTACAAATATAGGTGATTAGTGCCACACATAGCTGGCCCTTTATTTTTTTTTTTTTAAAAAAAGATAAAGGCTTTGTGTGATGCTTGTTTGGGGAAGTGCCACACAAGTTTAACACTATCTGTTTTTTTTTTTTTTTTTGCCAAAACAAGTCAAGTTTATTAATCACAAACAAAATTGCTACACAAGCTAATAGCCGAAGCCAAAAGAAACGCTAAAAAAAAACCTAAGCAATGCAAACTAACACACAAAAACTCACCACAAAATAGACAGAAACAACAAAATGACAGCAAATAACATCAAAACCATCACATCGCATACTGATATACTTAAGCAATACCAGGATATCAATTAGTACACCAATTTGTATCAACCTTAGCCAATACCAGTCCTTTCAATCCTGCTCATGTGCTGACCAATCCCTTGACACTGAACCATATCTTGGTCCAAAATAAAAGAGAGGGTAGGGTTTGAGTAACCCAGTAACATAGACTCACCCTTTTTGAGCCAGCAGCTGCTAACCAATCAGCAGCCTTATTACAAGACCTAGGGACCACCCCAAAAGAGATGTTACCCCAGATTTCAGTAAAGTCAAAGTATCCTCCACAACCATATGAATTTTCCATTCACACCTTCTAGCATCCTTTCTACATAGAGCCCCATATAAAATCTCACAATCAGTCTCTACAACAAAATTTCCACCCCTCGCCTGACACATCATCTCAACAGCCTTTCTAGCAGCAAGAGCCTCAGTCATAAAGGAGATGATGACTGCACAGACCCAGAAAACCCTTGTAACACCTTACCCTCATGATTTCTAAAAATCACTCCAATTCTTGCATTACCCGTTTTACTCAGATATGAACCATCTATATTTACCTTAATCACTCCTGGATTTGGAGTTTTCCAGCAAAGGCCATCTAGGGTAGACCTTCTTTCCTCCTTCTCCTTCATCCATCCCTTAGCTACCCAAAACTTCTCAATTAAAAAGGTGGCATTATGCAGAACTTTCTCAGGATTTACCATCCCCTCCAGAAATATTACTCAACATCTCATTTTCTAAATATTCCAACAGATAGAAGCTATAATTGCCTTTTGGAACACACCCACTCTACTATTTCCACCTACAAACTTCCACAGCCATTCCTCAAACCTTGTAATGGTTTTTGAGTCAATCATCATATTCAACTCTGAACCAAACCAAACCCTTTTAGCCTACTCACACAACAAGATACAATGCCCAACTGTTTCTTCAGCTTTTCCACATATATAGCATGTAGAATCATTGGCACATTTCCTTCTAAATAGGTTCTCTCTTGTGGTCAAACACCCATTTACTGCTCTTCATAGAAAATGCTGAACCTTAAGTGGAACCTTCAACTTCCCAATCTCCTTCCATAGGCCCTCAGGAATATTATATGATGATTGTGGTTTTATTGTCTTATTGGGCCACTGCTTCTTTTTTAACATAGCATATCCTACCTTCACTGAATATTCTCTATACCATCCACCCCTTCAAACTACTTTGTCTTCTCCCCCCAGCACAAGAAATTGGAATCTTCTTAATTTTCTACACAAAGTCCTCATTAAACAAATTCCCAATTAATTCTTCATTCTACTCACCATTGTAAATCAGATCTAAGACCAACATTTCTGGATCTGCGCCACATACCATTCTAGATTCATTAAGATTTGATTCACCTACCCATCTATCCCTCCATACATTCACCTTCCTACCATTCCCAACCTTCCACACTAAATCAGGCAGAATCATGTCCCTTCCTTCCAAAATACTTGCTTATCCCCAATATGCTTTTCCACCTTTCTTTGCCTTTAAAAATCAGACTCAGGGTAATAGATACCTTTCAACATACGTACCCAAAAGGCATTAGGATTTTGTATTATTTGCCAAGCACTTTAAGCCAATAGAGCCAAATTAAAATTAGCAAAATCTCTAAAACCCATTCCACCCATATTCTTCTGCTTAGTCATTGCCTCACATGCCTTCCAATGTATACCATCCCCCTCTGCCCCTTTTCCCCACCAAAACTTTGATATCATCCTATCAAACTCCTTACATGTCTTCATCGGGAATTTAAAACATGTCATTGGATAAACCAGTACAGCATTTGCAACTACCTTTATTAGCACTTCCTTACCAGCCTGAGATAAGTTCTTCTGCTTCCATCCTTGGATCCTCTTCATCATTTTTCCCTAATAAATGCAAGGGATTCAGCCTTAGATCTTCCCCACAATATTGGTAAGCCTAGATATTTGCTTGGGTCACTAGTTTCTTTTATTTCTAACCACCTGCACACAGCTATCCTTTTGCTTTTATTAGTGTTTGCTGAAAAGTAAACACCAGATTTCTCTAAGTTTACTTGCTGGCCAGATGCCTTGCCATATACTTCAAAAATCTTCATTAATCTTCTATAGTTTCTTTTTGTGGCTCTCATAAAACATAGAGAATTGTCAGCAAAAAAATAGTGAGACAAAATTGGACAATTTATGGCTAACTTCATACCCACAAAATCCCCCTTCTCTACATGCCACTTAACCATATTTGAAAGCACATCTGCTATAATGATAAACAAATAAGGAGATAGTGGATCTCCTTGTCTTACCCCTCTATTAGGTTCAATATCTGCAATTCTCTTCCCAGAAAGCATAATTGAATACTTAACAGACTTGACACATCCCATAATGGACTTAACCCATTTGCAAGCAAAGCCCAATTCAATAATACAGCCTCCAAGAAATCCCATTCCACTCAATCGTATGCTTTGCTCATATCCATCTTAAGTGCGAACCCATGTTTAAACCCATTCATCTTCCTTTTAAGATAATGAAATGCCTCGTGTGCTGCCATGATATTATCATGAATCATCCTTCCTTCAACAAAAGCACATTGATTTTCAGATATAACCCTTGCCATAAGAGACTTCATTCGATTTGTTAAAACCTTAGCAATTACTTTATAACAAAAGTTATAAAGACTAGTGGGTCTATACTGAGTTCCCATTTCCGGTTTATCCACCTTTAGTATCATGACTAAATCTGTAACATTAATCGGTTCCAACACAACTCCCTCCTCAATATACTTCCTGGCCACCTCAAATATATCTTCACCTACCAAATCCCAAGAAAACTAAAAGAATTTTCCAGAAAACCCATTAGGACTTGGGGCCTTGTTACCCCCCATCTGAAAACAAGCCAACCTTACCTCTTCTCTGGTTACCTTACTCAGCAATCTATAGTTGTCCTCCTCAGTAATACAACACTCCATATACCTCAGCGCTTATGTCATATCTTTGACCTTAATACCACAAAAGAGATTCTCATAATGATTCGTAAACTCTTCAGCAATTGGCTTTTCATCTTCCATCCACAATCCATTGCTAGATTTTAGCCTCAATATTTTATTTCTGGCCCTCTTCTGAATTGTGGTTAAGTGATAAATTTTTGTATTATTATCACCTTCCCTTAACCAATTTACCCTTGAACGCTGCAACCAATATTTTTCTTCTAGATTCCATACTTCTTCCATTTCTTTAATAATCCTTTGCCTTTCTTGATACTTTTCCTCAGTCAGAATTCCATTATCACAATTCTCCAATTGTCTTTGTAATAATTGAATTCTCTTTCATTATTTGGAAAAGCCTTTCTACTCCACCTCCTTAAACACTTACCACATTCCTCCATTTTCCTAGCAGTCTCCTCAGTGATGCAATAATTCTGCCCATTATATTTCCTCCAACTCTCCTCTACTACCTCATTATAATCTTCATGCTCACACCAAACCGCCTCAAATTTGAAAGGTCTTGGGCACATATTTTGCTGGTAATTAAGATCTATTACCAGGAGTTTATGGTCTAACCTAACAGATTCATAGTGAAACACCATTGCTTTCGGAAAACTTTCCCTCATATCACCATTTCCAAAAACCCTATCAATTCTTTCTTTTATATGTGCTTTACCAATTCTGCCATTTTTCCAAGTAAACCTTGAGCCTTTGAAATCTAAGTCCATAAAACTACAATCACTCAACATCTTATGGAATCTTAGAATTTTCCTGGCAGACTTTGGATTACCCCTAGATTTTTCACCTTGGTTTAAGATATCATTAAAATCACCTACACACATCCACGACCCTTCCACTGTCATAGCAATTTTTGCCATCCTCTCCCATATCCTTCCCCTTTCATCCTCTTTAAGAGGTCTATAAACCAAAGTGAGATACTGAGGTACATCCATACTACTGCATACTATTGTTGCATGAATGATATTTTTGCTAACATATACCTCATTAAACACCAACTCTTCCTTCCACCATACAACCAAACCCTCACTCCTACCCCTTGGATCCACATACAACTCCTTATGGAACCCTAAATTCCTTTTAATCTTCCTCATATAATTTTGATGCTGTTTAGTTTCCATTAAGAACATTAAAATTGGTCTATGGATCCTATAGGCCTTTTTTAGGTTCCTTATTGTCAGGGCCACACCAAATCCTTGATAGTTCCAAGCAATAATCATCATGGCTCATTGGTAACTGATTTTGGCCAGTCATCATCGCCCTCTACAGTATTATTTTTGTATCATAGATTCCCCTGCACTAAATACAAACTCACTGCCTATAACCTCCATTCTATCCATCTTAGCTTCCAAAACAATTCCACCACTTTCTAAACGCTTCCCTCTCACCCTCCTTTTCATAACTCTAACACTCCTTCTCTCCCCTTTCTTCAAATCAGTCATCTTATGTAAACTCGATTTACCAACCTCATCCTCAAAAACAAGCTTTCTTTGCTTTCCTTCTCAGAGATTTTCAAGCTCACTACCAACACGCTTCAAGCCAAACCTTTCTATTCCAGCCATTACCTTAGTCATTAGAGATAGGCTACCATATACCACCATTGCTTTTGATACATCCTCACTTCCACTTATTGAGGACAAAATATTGACATTCACCTTAAGTTCCTTTTCTATCCTCTCACTATTCATTCTAATTAATGCTGAGCCTTTATCTCCATCTCCCTTATCCTTTTCTTTGACTTTCCCCAGGCCATCAACACCTGAACATTCCTGACTACACTCTACATTAGCGTTACCATCACGTACCATATCCACCTTCTTTACCAATTGCACTCTTTCTACCATATCCCCTTCCAGTTCTTTTCCTTCTGTTGTTTTATTTCCCTACCCTCCCCCATCATCCTCCTTCTTCCACCCAATGTTCTTATTACTTTCTTCCTCATTCCAACCTTCAACCTCCTCCCAATCCCCCCTAATTGGCCTCACAATTCCCTCAATCCATCGAGCCGCTTGAATACTCAACCAATTTACATATTCAGCTCTAATATCAGAATCATCATCCTTTTTATGAGGACATCCTCTTAAATCATGGCCAATTCTACCACATACAAAACATAAATTCTGCAATCTTTTGTAACGTACCTTAATTTTAAACGGATCCTTCCCTGGCCTAGGAGACCACATACCAGATACCAATGGCTTCCTCAAATCTACTAGTACTCTAACCCGTAAGAAACTCCTTATCAATAGGCCATCCTTCCTCGAATCCTCCATTATCAGAACCTCTCCAATTATACCACCCAGACGCAACGCATTCTCTAAATCCATTACTGCAGGAGGTAATTCATGAAACTAAATCCAAAATGGACAAAAATTAAAATCTACCTTACTAAAGACCATGTCTTCCTCCTAGCGTTTAATATTCAGTAGCAATCCATTGATCGACCAAGGTCTTCTGAGCAGGATTCTCAGGTAATCAGCTCTGCGTCAGAATTCAAAGGTAAACACCTTACGATCAATCTCCACAATCTCCAAGTATTCTCGATTCTCTAGGTTCCACCCTTTCTGAATCATCCTCAATATAGTCGGCACATTCAGAATCTTCTATACCATAATTCTTCCGATTAAATAACCTCCAGAGAGCCGAATAACATCTCTCTTCTTCCATACTAAATCGACCTTCAATTCAGTCCTCCTCCTCTCTGACTCTCCAAGATCACCATGACTACTATTCACCATCTACCGGATCCAAAACCTTCACCCCTCCTGATCAGAAAACCTCACCTATTCCTCTTTCACAATGAATAAAAGAGAAATGCACTCGTATTTTTTCCGCCGCAGTGGGCAGCAGAAATCGATCTTCCTCACCTCCCTTACCGCCGTACAAGGACGACAACACAAGAAGGCACAAAGAACGATGAAGAAACCATTGTAACCACCTCCTGCATGGAGAGAGAGAAACTCTCATGAGGGAGAGAGAAATTTTTGATCCGGTTAACACTAGCTATGACATTTATAATAACAAGCGTAACAACTTCTAAATATATTTTTAAAAAAAAAAAAATTTATGGCACTTTTTTAAAGAAGTGCCACAAGAGGGGCACCACTAAATCTCTCTTTTGTAATAGCGCAAACTAGAATTTTGTAAATTTGACCGTCTTTTAATAGGATTTTCTCAAATTTTTTATCATAAATATAAATTTTATAGTGTTATTAATGATTGTATTTCGATTTTATTATTATTTAATTCTAGTTGGAACCAGAGAAAGAGAGAGGGGGGAGGGAGGGAGGTGAAAATGATTTGTAAATGTGTAGAGAAAGAACATTTTAATAAGGGTAAATTTAAAAAATTTTATCAATTTGAGACATATTCAATGATTTAACTTTTATTCCTCAGTATGTGAGAATTAATAAAAACGAACTTATGATAAAGACCAAACCAAAAACATTAAAAAGTTAAATTTGGGGGAATTACTATGAGAATCTAAGGAAAAAACTTAATCATTAATAAGTCTTAATGATAAGTGAGGTATTATTATTTCTTAGCCTAAAACTTTTTACATATTCTTCAATTGCCATTAAGACTTCATGATAATTAAAACTTTTTCTTAAAGCCTCATAGTGTTTCCCCATTAAAATTTTCAACTTGCCAGGGGACAACCACCCCCAACCGCCTAAGAACTAAGATATGCACAGGGAGGTCCATTGACTTTAGTAATTACTTTGTTGTTTCGTTTACAAAATTAAGAAGCATTTTAAGGTTGGGTGACTTGTGGTCCACTCCCCCATGCTTTTATTTTTTATTTTTGGTCAATCATCATGCTTCTATGAAAATTTTAATGGGGAAACAATGGGGAAACAATTTAATGTTTAATTTCAATGGGCAAACCCCTCCGTAAAGTCTCTAATGACAATTGCCGTAAAAGGGTGCAGTGAAGTTTTAGAAAGTTGAGTTCTCCCATATGAAATGTTTACGGAGGGGTGCAGTGAATATTCCCCCCCCCCTTTTATTGCAAGTAAGAATTTCTTTATGTGCTTGGTCCATATCTGGCGTCGACCCTTGCAAACCCAGAAGACATAAAGGAAATTTTCAATAACATTTCTGTATTTGAAGAGCTTAAATTCAATCCACTGAGAAAACTTCTAATGGCCGGAGTATTTGACTCCAACGGCGAAAAATGGGTTAAGCACCGAAGAATTATAAACCCAGCCTTTCAGTTTGAGAAATTAAAGGTAGATTTTCTTTCTTTCCTTGCATTAACTCTGTTAAGGGTAATGTACCATTTTCCAATAAATGAAAATTATCTATCTATATGAACTTTGTGGCAGCTGATGTTACCAGCGTTCTTTAAGAGTTGTAATGAAACGGTAGAGATATGGGTGAGATTGTTGAGTGAAAGCCAAAGGAACTATTGTGAGATAGATGTGTGGCCTTTCTTCCAAAACATGACCGGTGATGTTATTTCTTGAACTGCTTTTGGAAGTAGTTATGAAGAAGGACAACGAATATTCCAACTCCAATCTGAACTAATTCCTCTTGCCCACAAGGCCCTTCATTCTATTTACATCCTAGATTGGAGGCAATTAGTTTGAGTAAAATAATATCATTGAAATTAAAGTCCTATCTGATTTGAAGTCCTCATAAACTAGGAAAAAAAATTAGTTATATACGCACTTTGATCACCTCTTGTTTTTGTATGCATAGATTTGTACCAGTTAAGTTGAACAGGAGATTAAATGAAATTGAGAAAGAGATACAAGCTTTGATGAGGAGGAGTCATTCGCAAGAGAGAGAAGGCTAGGGAAGCAACAGAGGCCCCCAGCAATGATATATTAGATATAGTCTTTGAATCAAATCATAGTGAAATCAAAGAGAATGGCAACAACAAAAACATGGGAATGACCATTGAAGATGTAGTAAAGGAATGTAAATTGTTCTATTTTGCAGGACATGAGATAACTTCCGTTCTCCTTAATTGGATAATTGTGTTACTATACAAATATCCCAATTGGCAATCAAAAATAAGGGAAGAAGTCTTCTAAGTCTCGGCACTCAAACACCTAATTATGATGGTTTAAATAATCTCAAACTGGTTAAAATTTATGAGTATAACATTTTATTATTGGTTCCTTTTTTTCTTTTTTGATTCCATGTCATTTCGAAAGTATCATTAAATATCCTATCAAACAAAAGTATCATTAAATCGTTCTTCACGCTTGATTATGCTAGAATAATAGTAACATATTCCTATATTATAGGTAAGTATGATATTGTATGAGGTTCTCACGTTATACCCTCAATAATTCTTATATATGTTAATCTGAATTGTATTAGAATATACAAGCCTCAAAAGTATGAGTTTACCAATTGGAACTCAAGTTTCTATTCTAGTAAATTATGAATCAACGAGATCCTCAGGGAGAAGATGTAAATTAAGGAGTTCAATCCACTAAGGATGTCATTGGTTTGAAGGGAGGGAAGGGAAAGGGAGGGAGGGGAGGGGATTGTAGTTAATGATAGGGGTTACCTTAGTTTAATATAAGGATAGGGTAAGTGATGGGCTTTTGATGATCCATTGTTTTGTTTAAGAGGAGAAGAAAAGGGAGGATGATAACAATTTACCATAAGCCTCACATATTAGTTTATATTTTTTATTTATATGTTATATAAATTAATTTACATATTAATTATAAATAATATAATAATCTTGTATACGATAGTAATATTTTTTATTTATAATTAATATAATAATTTATTTTAAAAATGGAATAATATTTTTAATTACAGTAATATTTTTATTTATAATAATATAATTTTATTGTATATTAACGTTATAAAAATACATTTTTATTGTAATATAATAATATTTTTTAATTTCTAATAACATTATTTTTAATTTATAATAATATTTTTTATTTTAAATTATTTTATTATAATATAATTTTTAATTATAATAAAATTTTATTTTTTATAATAATATATTTTAAATTTAAATTAATTTTATAATAATATATATTAATTATAATAATATTTTGGACTATATTTATATCAAGTTTCTTATATTTATTACATCAAGTTCTTTAATCATATATGATCATGTGTCCTCTCTTTTTTTTTCATAAATAATTAAATGATAATAATTAAAATATAGGACATATGGTCGGATATGGTTGGAGAACTTGATAAAATGGATAAAAGGGACTTGACATAAGTTTTTTCCTAATATTTTTTTATAATAGTATATTTTTATATGTAATAATATTTTTATGTACAATAATATAATTTTTAAAGACATTATTATTATGATAATATTTTTTTTGATACAATAGATTTTTTATTTGTAATTAAATAATTTTACATTTATAATAATATATCTTTATTTTAAATTAATTTGATAATAATATTTTTATTGTGGGCATTAATGTAATAATAAAAAATTTATGAGGACAAAGTTGTCAAAATACTTGGCCACCCTTCATAAAATCCCCAATTTGTATGATAATATTTGGCCCAAAATAGAGTGTATGATGGAGGGAAGGGAAGGTTTGGGCCCCCTCTTCCCCAAAATTTCAAATTAAATGAGAGGAGAAGAGCATCTACCCTTCCATTTATTCCCCTTCCTTCAAATCAAACACACCCTAAGATTCTTTGAATGAATCTCTAAAGCAGTGAAGAGTAAAGCATCTTATTTTCCACTTGCTTTTGGTTTAAGGATGCGCCAAAACTTTACTTTGTTTGAAGTTAAAATGGCGTTGTCCTTACTCTTTAATTCTTCGAAATTTCTCCTTTGAGCTTTCTCCATGTAATGCTCATACTCCTGTCTCAGTGATGACCCGTCAACCTAAACATGGCACCCATATCATTTTGAAGAAGCACCAAAATAACTAGTCAAAGGTTCATCAGATGCACTCTTAATAGAGGGAGTGTGTGTATATGTAGAACAATAATATCGATAAACCTTATCCGTCTAAATGGATATATGTGTGTGCGTGTGTAAGTGATGAGAATATAATATACATTTAATATATATATATATATATGTTAGTCTGGTGTAATGTGTTTCTGTTTTTAAATTTTGGGCTTCTAATCTGTCACTGACCTATGATCAGTTGGTGGTCATATCTGTATTGTTTTATCTTTTTGTTGATTAAATTAACTTTTATATAAAAAGATGGAAAATATCCATGTATATCTACATATCTTCTGTAATCATTGAACGGTTATTGTGTTACTCAAATCATACAGTGCGACATGCCTCTAGATGGCTCAATTAATAATTGGTTTTAATTTTTTGTGTCTGAAAAATCATATGTTTCTGTCGCAAATTTATATTAGTGATATAAAGGTTCCATTACTCAAGCTTTAATAATAACATAACGATGTTATTACTAGCTAGCACACATATAATTTAATTGAAACAATGGATCGAAAATTTTGAGCACATACATATACATTTTTTACTACTTTCTCTTGCTGCAATTAATCAGATTTTTTAATTAATTTTATTTTTATTTTTTACTTTAATATATAGCTTCTCACTTTGTTGTTTTGTTTAGAAAAAATAAAAAAGTATTAAGGTTGGGTGATTTGTTAGACGACAATGAACTTCAAATAAAGATGACCCACCAGAACAAGCAACATAACATAATGTAGCACCTGATTATCAAGGATGTAATGGCCACTAGATTCATAGCCCTTACCAATAACCTGCTTCTTCGTGAGATCCTGAATCAAACAATGTTCAGGAAAGAGTGTAATGAAATAATTTAATTGTCGAGTAAGTTTGCCAGTAGACAAAAAGATTAAAGGTAAGGTCAGGAACATGAAGGACAGAGGATAAAGGAACAAATGAGGTAGGTTCGATAGTGCCAGATCCGAGAACACGAGAATAAGAACCATTAGCAATGGTTATATCAGAGGGATTGGCATAAGGTGCGTACGAGGATAATAAATTTTTGTTACTTGTCATATGATCAGTGGCACCGGAATCGATAATCCACTTTAAGGAAGAAATGACAAGACTAGAAGTAATGTTACCTGTAGCAAGAGCACCCGAAAAAATCCCGAGCTGCTTCATTCCCCATAAAAACCGGCTCAGAGCCGTGTACTTCTTTATTGAAGTTGTCGTCTTGAGATCCAAACGCATCACGCACAACATCATTCACAGGATCATCTTCATCTACTTGAATGGCGGGAATTCAAATTTAACATTTCTAATTTAAATAAATAATTTACTAAATTAAAAAATTAATTTACCTTCGACCTGCACCTCAAACCTAGTGGACCGCGAGGACGACCCTCGCGGGTTGTTCTGCTCCCGAGCGTCCTCCTCATCGAGGAACTGCTCCATCTCCCTGAACCCAATCAGGATCTCGAACTCCTCCTCGTTGAGGAAGTCTTCGACACTAATATCTAGCCCCCAACCTCAGGCACCTCCGGTGCGGTCGTCTCCTGTGGGATCGTCTGCGGTGCCTGTGGTAGGGCCGACTCCTGTGGGGGGATGGGCTGAGATGCCACAGTCGCCCTGCCTCCTCGCTGCCCCTCCCTCTGCCCCCTGCCCGGCTGCTGCCTCCCCGTAAAATTGGTCTGGGGACCTCAGGGGCCTTCCCCTTATCCTGATTTGAAGCCATATCAACTGTACAAATCAAAAAAAAATAAAATTAGTCACATTATTATGCAAATACTAAGAAATACTGTAGCAAAAACTCTTACACAGACGTCTGAGCGCTCAAATCTTGAAGAAATCACTCAGAGAAACCTCAGGAAACAAAATGAGCAAAAGGAGAAATGAGGAAGGCGGTGGCTTAAATAGGCCAGATATTAGTAGCGGTTATTCAAATAGCCGCTACTGTAACCGCTACAAATAATTAAATTTGTAGCGGTTCTACAATAACCGCTACAAATGATAACTACATTTGAAATTCTGTAGCGGTTATTGCCCAGAACCGCTACAAATGTCGAGACTCTTGAAATTCTGTAGCGGTTATACCCCTATAACCGCTACAAAATGCTAACCTTTGGTATTTTGTAGCGGTTTGGTTGCTGGAACCACTACAAATAACCGCTACACTGTTGGCGGGGCTTGGTCGTGCCAAATGGCGGGAATATTGTAGCGGTTTCTGTGTATTAACTGCTACAAAATCACCACTACAAGTTTTGGCAGGTATTTTGCGCCAAATTTCTAGCGGTTTTGTCTACCCAACTGCTACAAAAAACACGGCTAATCTGTTGCGCCATTTGGTGCATAGCTTGCCGCTACAAAGTTGTAGCGGTTTAGGTTAAAATTGCTATAAATACTATAATTTGTAGCGATTTAATATAACCGCTACAATTGCACCACTACAAAACACCTTTTTTTTTTGTAGTGAGCGTGCGTGCACGCGCTCGTGCATGTGTGTGTGTGTGTAACTAAAGATAAGGAAAATGGTATTCTGAATTCATTTAAATCAAAACATGTACAAGTAAGCTGATTTATATATACAAGCGTGTATCTTCCTAATTAATGCTATGATATGTTTCCTACCATTATAATACGATTGCCTAATAATATTGATATACAATCCTTGATTTTGTGGGATATGATTTGAACACTCCCCCTCAAGCTGGAGCATATATATTATCATGCCCAACTTGTTACAAAGATACTCAACCTGTATCTCATTTAAGGCTTTCATCAGAAGGTCTGCCAATTGGTCATTCGATCGCACATACCTTGTAGATACAACATTCTTTTTGATCTTATCACAAATAAAATGACAGTCACTTTCAATATATTTTGTACACTTATGGAACACAAAGTTTGATGTTATATGTAATGCCGCCTTATTATCACACCATAGCTTTATAGGCAATGTTGTGGTAATGCCAATATCCTTCATGAGCTGAAAGACCCACACAATTTCCTTTACTGACTAGGACATGGCTCTGTATTTTGCTTCTGCACTAGATTTTGACGCAACACCTTGTTTCTTACTTCTCCAATATATCAAGTTTCCACCAACAAACATACAGTAACCTGAGTGGACCGTCTTGTGGACTTTGAGCTTGCATGATCTGCATTGCATAAGCACTCAACTCTAGTATGCCTATAATCTGCATGGAGAATATCACGACCTGGGGAACCTTTCAAATAATTTGCAATATGCTCTAAGGCCTCATACTGTGCCACTGTTGGGGATGCCATGAATTGCCCAAGTACACTGACCGTAAAAGTTATATTAGGATGAGTTACTGTCAGATAATTCAGCTTCCCGATAAGTCTCATATATCTTTCAAGAAATGTAAATGGCTAAGTTTCTTTAGATCAATCTTCTTCTTCAAGTTTTAAGTTTCTTTAGATCAATCTTTTTCTTCAAGTTATCAGGAAGCTCAAAAACATGCCATCATTAAGATCCAGGAACAAATTTGGAATCATGGGAATGCTACTTGGTATTGCTCCAAGCTTCCCAGTCTCCTTCAAGAAATCGAAAAGATATTTTCTCTGAGTCAGGAGGATGCCCTTCTTGCTTCTCATAACCACAATACCTAGAAAGTACTTCAGTGGTCCCAAGTTTTTTGTCTGGAAGTAGGAGTTAAGAAAGACTTTAAGTTCTGAGATTCTAGAGGTGTTACTCCTGGTAATCACAATACCATCAACATATACTACCAGAAGAATTATGCTAGTATTGGACTACTGGTAGAACACATAGTGATCACACTTGCTTTGGCTCAATCCAAACTTCTTGACCACACCACAAAATCTATTAAACTAGGCACGGGGGCTTTACTTTAGACTATACAACGACTTCCAAAGGTAGCATACCTTCCCATGCTCCCCCAAAGCAAAGAACCCAGGTGGTTGCTCCATATAAACTTCCTCAAAAAGATCACATTCAAAAAGGCATTCTTGACATCCAACTGATGCAAATCCCAACTATAGGTAGTAGCCAGAGAGACAAGTAAGCAAACCAAAGTTAACTTAGCTGTTGGGAAGAAAGTCTCCGAATAATCAATACCATAAGTCTGAGTATAACCTTTGGCAACCAGTCGAGCTTTCAACTGTTCTAAGGAATCATCAGCTTTAGTCTTAATAACAAACACATATTTACATCAATAGCCTTCTTTCCAGAACGTAGATCAATAAAAGTCTAGGTACTAGCTTTTTTGAGGGCCATCATTTCTTCTTCTATTGGTACACACCAACCGGGGTGATCAAAGGCTTGGTGAAGGGTGGTAGGGTGGAGATAGAATCAAGGGCAGCAACAAGGGAAGAGGAAGCATGGGACAAATTCTGGTATGACTCAAAAAAGGAGATAGGATTGGTACAATCATCGTATCTTTTTGGAAGGCAAAGGGCGTGAGTACCTTTTCTGAGAGCGATGGGCAGGTCTTCAGATGGTTGAATAGGAGGGTCAGGCATTATGGAATCAGAAGTAGGTGAATCAAGGATAGGAATGTCAGGATCTAGGGAATCAGGAGCAAGTGAGTCATGAACAGAATCAGTCGCCAAGGTAGGCACTGGCAAAGGTAAAATATTGGCCACATCATCACCATTGATTATATCAGGGTCCGGAACAGCTATCTGTAGGGACTCGATAGACCAAGACATCATCTGGCTCATCAACTGGAGAGAGAGACTCAGACAATACCAAAGACTTGAAGAAAGAAGAGGACTCATCAGTAGACACGTGATAATAATGGAGATTAGGAGAGTAATACTAATAACCTTTCTAGACTCGAGAATAATCAAGAAAGACATATTTCAAGGACTTTGAATCAAGTTTACTAACACTAGGACGAACATCCCGAATAAAGCACACAGCCAAAAATTTTTCAATCAATAGGAAATAGCTTAGTGTTGGGGAACAGAAGGGAATATGGAGTAGCACCACTAAGAACTATTAAAGGCATGCGGTTAATGAGAAAACATGCAGTAGACACGGCATGAGCCTGAAATGGTTTAGGAACACATGAGTAAAACATGAGAGCTCGAGCAGTTTCTAATAGATGACGATTTTTTCTTTCAGTAACACCATTTTGAATAGGTGTATCAATACAAGAAGATTGGTGAAGGATGTCATGGTAGTGCATATAATTTGTGAATTGGGTGGAAAAATATTCGTTTGCATTATCACTTCAAAGGATTTTCACAGGAGTACCAAACTGAGTGCTAATTTCAGTACAGAAATTACGAAAATGAGAAAACAATTCAGAATGCTGTTTCATTAAGAAAAGCCAAGTTGTCTAGGAATAATCTCTAAAAAAAGTGATAAAGTATCGAAAACCAGTATGAGACACAACTGAACAAGGACCCCAAACATCAAAATGAACTAACTTAAAGGAAGACGCAGCCCGTTTATTGACTCAAGATGCCAACTGAACACAATGGTGTTTGGCAAAATGACACAACTCACAATCTAAAGCATAGAAATAGAAGAAAATTAAGGATACAACTTCTTTAGGGAAGTGACACATGGCCAAAACGACCATGGACTTTAAAAGGAGACGACCCACCAGAACAAGCAATGGAACACGACACCTGATTATCAAAGATGTAATGCCTACTAGATTTATAGCCTCTACCAATAATCTACTTTGTCGAAAGATCCTGAATCAAACAATGGTCAGGGAATAGTGAGATAAAATAGTTCAAATGATGAGTCAGTTTATTGGGGGGCAGAAGATTAAACATAAGAGCAGGAATATTAAGGATCGAAGATAATGAAATGGATGAAGTTGGTTTAACAGTACCTGATCCAAGTACACGAACAAGCAAACCGTTAGCAATAAATATGGAGGATGGGTTGGCATAAGGGGCATACGATGAAAATAAATGATGGTTACCTGTCATATGGTTGATAACGCCATAATCAATGACTCACTTTGTAGAAGTAGTAGTAAGACTAGAGGATGAATTACCTATAGCTAGTGCCCCTACAGATGATGGGCCAGAATCATATTAATCAGATGTTTGTTCAATATGGGTAAAACCACGTTGCTAATCACGCTGCTGCTTATTCTGCAATTTACGACAATTTCGCTTAATATGACTAGGTTTCTTACAATAATTGTAGATAATATTGCCAGAAGTCATGTTTGGAGCACTATTTCCCTATTGGGAGCCATAATTTTTGTTTTTAAAGGGGCCACACCAAGCCAAAGCACTAGCATTTGGATCCTCAGACGGACGAACCAAACTACTAGCATGAAGGACCCATGAGAACACATCTTCAAGAGATGAAAGCTCTTGACTTGATAAAATCTGAGAGCGGATATCTTATAAGAAGGGTCAAGAGCTTCAAGAAAACTGATGATAGCCTGAAATTCCATATTCTTGGTATAGGTCTGAATATCGACCTGCGGGGACATAAGGACCTTCATCTCTTCATATAACCTCTTAAAGTCCAAGAAGAAATCCTTTAAGGGATGACCTTGCTGTTGAGAGCAATTGAAGCCTTTACATACTTTGTAAATTCAAGTAATATTCCCTTTACTAGAGAACATAAATTTGAGATAACTCATAATTTCTTTCATACTGTTGCAGTGACTGACAAAGGACAGAATCCGTGGTTCAATAGAGTTCCGAATTTGGAAAAAGATTTGAGCATCTGCTCTAGACCAAGCCAAACTTTTCTCATCATTACCTGTAGAAGAGGGATCCTGAATTAAATGGACTTCCTTCTCATTACCCAAAATATAAACTCTAACAGTCTTGTTCCAATCATTATAGTTTGTCCAGTCCAATTTTGAATCAATAATCTTAATAGACGTGGGCAACATATCAGACGTCTTAGATTCAGTCATTGAGTAGTAACTAAGGAATCACAATAACAAGAAAACAAGCACATTCAAGAGAGTAACTAGCAATCAACAGAAACACCAAACAACAAACACAATCGCTAACCACACCAAAGTACCAAACATTCACAAGTCAAAGGCAAATACTAGTTTCAAAGTAAGGAGAAAAGGAAACCCACACCTGGAAGCATGAAACTAGAGTGTGCCAAGAAGTATGTTGGGTGAAACAAACTGTAAAAACAGTAACAACGCCATATGAACAGTAAACGATGAACAATAATAGCATGGATGAATAGTAAATGATAAACAGCACCGGATGAACAATAAAACGATGAACAATATAGTGCCAAATGAACAGTAACAACGCCGGAAAAAATTCCAAAGAGCCATAGGCTTTGGTACCATGTAACCAATGATAAGGAAAATTGTATTTTGAATACCTTTAAATCAAAACATGTACAAGTGAGCCTATTTATTTATACAAGCATGTATCTTCCTAATTAATGCTATGATACGTTTCCTACCGTTACGATATAATTGCCTGATAATGTTGATATACAATCCCTGATTTTGTGGAATATGATTCTAACAATATGTAAGTAATGAAAATATGCATTTAATATATATATATATATATAGAGATACAAATGTTAGTCTGCTGTATTGTTTTTTTTTTTAGACTTTGGGCCTCAATTTGATCCTGACCCAAAATCAATGTTATATGCTTCTAGGTGGCTTAATTGGTAATTATAAGTTTTTTTTTTTTGTGTAGTACAAAATCATGTGTCTCTGTTGAAAATTTAGTAAAGGGAAAGTTCCTTCAATTGCTTAAAATGGGTAAATTTGAAATTTTGATTATGTTTTGAGAAAATGGTTGCCTTTAATTTTGGTGTAATGAGTTAGAGATGCATATGATAGGACCTCGGGAACAAGATGAGCCACCTTGTCATTTCATGGCTTTCAAAATGCAAGACAAATAAGTGGAATTCCTCTTATTTGCACACGTAATTGCTAGAGCAGAGCCAATAGGAAACTTGTTTGTCGTTCTTCGTACAACTTGTTTTGCGTCTCTCAAAGACCCATAAAGTAAGAGATGAGGCAGCTCTAACGACAGAGTTTATTCATTATATAACACACGCACAAAATTCTGTTTTGTATCTCAAAAACAGAGTTGTATTTATGTATTTATTTATATGTGTGTCTGTTTTATAAGCTTTGATGATAAGTATGATATATATATATATATATATATAAGAACACTTCGATGCTCATGATTTGCACCAAAAATGAGAGAGAGAAATCCACCTAAACTGGGACCCGCTTAAATTCTCCAAGATCACACTTATATGATGTATGTCCACTGACCTTTGCCGATTCTCATTCTCTGTCTGATCAGCCATGGAAGCTCAAGAAATTGCGTCACTGAGAGTGGCAAATTCTCTTATGGCTGGTATAGCTATCGTTGTGATAGTGTTAGTGATAGTGATGGGAAGAGTGGTGGATTGGTTGTGGCTGAGGCCAAAAGGACTAGAGAGATTTCTTCACAGCATTTCTTTAAAAGTGAGTTGGTGTTTGTTTGAGGGAGAAACTCTTCTTATACTCTGCTTCGTATTGTTTGGTGCTTTAGTTGAAACCTGTGGTTCATATGTCGCAGCTGAACTAATTCAACCCATACTAATATGTATCCTTGAATCTCTACATTTCAGGCAAGAACTCCTCTCTGTGGTTTGGTCCTACTCCAGTGGTGATAAGAGACAACATCTGTTCTCCTTAATTGGACAATTGTGTTACTATGCAAAAGTATCCCCATTGGCAATCTCAAGTAAGAGAAGAAGTCTTTCACGTATTCGGCACAAAAACACCTGATTGTGATGGCTTAAATCGCCTCAAATTGGTAAGAGTACTTTAATAATATAATGTTTTGTATGTTTTAGATTCATATCGTTCAAAGCTCAAAAGTATCATGAACATTTTTGTTTACACTTGAGATTATGCCAGAATAATAGTCAATAATATTAATGTTTCTGTAACAAGTAAGCATGATATTGTACAAGGTTCTAAGGTTATACCCTCCAGCTCCTACATGGAATAGGGTCGTATCAAAGGACACAAAATTTGGAAGCTTGAGTTTACTCGCTGGAATTCAAGTTGGGGTTCCAACAATTTTGGTGCAGCAAGATTCTGATTGTAGGGAGAAGATGCAAATGAGTTCAACCCACAAAGATTCTCTGAAGGAATTTCTAAAGCAACCAAGAGCCAAGGTGCATACATTTCATTTGGTTGGGGTCAAAGGAAACGTCTAAAACCTTGCTTTGCTTGAAGCTAAAATAACTTTGTCCTTAATTCTGCGGAACTTCTCTTTCTGAGCTTTCTCCATCTTATGCCCATGCTCCTATTCCAGTTCTGACCGTTCGCCATCAATATGGCACGCATATCATTTTACAGATGCTCCAGAATTGTTAGTTAATAAAAGATTCATCATACTATTCTCTCTTTTTAGAAGGAATTTTATGCATGTATGTCTATGCATATTTGTAAGTCATGAAAATATGTACGTATATGCTTTCAATAGTCATTGAATGGTTATCCTAAAATTAAGATTATACAATGTTATTTACTTCTAGATGGCCCTGTTAGTAAGTTATGGTGCTTACTACATACATGTTTTCCCGTTTATAATGCATATGCAAGTGATCAAGCTATGTATTCTTGGTTTTTGGCATGGAGGAAAGGATTGGCTTCAAAGGCTACGAATTTGTGTTGTGAACGTCCTCTGTTTTGTTAGAACAACATTGATCTTGCAGAGTCATGAGTGGCAACTTAGCATATTTTAAAAAGTAAACAATAACAACCTGCTTTATCTCATTAGATGGAAAAGATTTTAAACGGCAAAAAAAAAAAAAAAAAAAACCGACTGTTTCATTTTGGGTTATGCTTCTATCTTGATTCTTACATTTGTCAATTTGCATCCATCAATGACGATGGAGCAAAATGTGATCCATCAGGGAAGGTTCCTTTCAATGATTTAGGGTAAATTAAAAATTTATACTATGTTTTGACAAAACGGTTTCCTTTAATTTTGGTGCAACGAATTAAAAATGCATATGATGGGACCTTGGAAAAAAGATAAGCCAACTTGTCATTTTCCCGCTTTCAAAATGCAAGCCAAATAAATGGAATTCCTTTTATTTGTACCTGTAATTCCAAGATCAGAGCCAATATCTTGTTTAGCGTCTAATCAAGCATATCATAAAAAACCCGTTAAGTTAGAGATGTTATGAAACAAAAACGGAAAACAGAAATGGTAAAACAGAGCATGAGAGCATGAGAGCATGACGCAAGTAGTGACGGCTGAACAGTGGCTGACGGCTTGGGTAGGTGATTGAAGAAGTTGGTGAGGCACACCAACGTTGAACCGAGAGTTATTTTTCTTTAGTTTAATGAGTAATGTATTAGTATAAATAGGTGAATGAGATTCATTGTAAAATGATCTGAGTTTTGAATAAATACATTTGAATTTGGTTTTTATACCATTTTGATATCAGAGCTGAGTTCTAGAGAGCCAAAGAGCGAAAGAGTGAGGAGTGGGTGAGAAAAAAAAATGTGAGAAAAAGGGGGTGTCGGATTTTCACTCTCAGAGCGTTTTTTGAAGAAACCGACCTCACCATCGTGTCTAGAAGGCCGAAAAACCTAGGAATAGCCTCGGTCACCGCCGAAAAACACCTCCACGCGCCTCCACGGACATCCCCGGAAAAGTCGCCAGAATTTCAGACGGTCGCTGGAGTCCAGAGGTTGAAGACGACCCAGTCATCTGCCACGTTATCACTGTCTGACCAGTCAGCGCCACGTCGTCCAATCATCATACGGCACGTGTCAATAGCGCCACGCCAGCATCACCGTCAGCATTGCCACGTCACCCGTCCAATCATTATCCACGTCATCAGTCAACGAAACGTGGACCAATCACTGGCTGCCACGTGTCATATCCGCCACGTCATCAATCCCAGTTAGCCCAACTTTCAGAAATTGCAATTTGGCCCCTAGATTTGGTAAAATTTACAATGTTTTCCCCAAAACGTTCTGAAATTACATTTTGACCCCAAATTTCTGCCAAAATTACATTTCGGACCCCAAAACTTTCTGAAATTAGATTTTGACCCCATATTTTTGCCAAAATTACATTTCCATCCCTGAAAGTTAAGAAATTTCCTTTCTACCCCATTTGTCCATAAAATTTCCAGTTTTACCTCTTACTTGCCATAAAAACTGATCATATCCTTGTACTTTTCCATCCTATACCTAACCTCACAAGAACAATTGCAAAATGCCTCCAAGACGCAGAAACACACGCGAGATTGAGATGGACGAGATGAGACGCCGGATACAGGAACTGGAAACCACTGTACAAACGCAGCAAGCCATGCTAGAATCTCGCAGTGAATATCCAGAGGATGATTCAAATAACAATAGTTCGTCGTCCACTGACTACCGCCATCGTCCTCAACAACAGTCATTCCGCCTTAATAACATTAAGGTAGACATTCCTGAATTCGAGGGAAGACTCCAACCGGACGAATTCATTGACTGGCTACAAACAGTTGAACGAGTCTTTGAGTACAAAGAGATTCCAGATGAGCATAAAGTTAAAATTATTGCCATCAAATTGAAGAAACATGCCTCCATATGGTAGGAGAATCTCAAAAGAAGGCGTGAAAGAGAAGGAAAAAGAAAAATACGAATGTGGGACAAGATGCGACGCGAGCTCTCACGTAAGTTTCTTCCAGAAAATTATTATCAAGATAATTTCCTTCAGTTACATCATCTTCGCCAAAAGGCTATGTCTGTAGAGGAATATACGAGGGAATTTGAAAAACTCATGATGAAGTGTGATATCCAAGAGAGGGAGGAGCAAACAATAGCCCGTTATATCGGAGGATTAAATATCAACATTGCTCATCCGGTACAGCTCCAACAATACTAGACTCTGGACGACGTCATTCGTCTAGCCATCCGTATTGAGAAACAGTTGCCCAAAAGGTTTCCGTTTCAACCTTCTTCCTCCAACGAAATTACTTTTGATGGACATGAAGCACACATGCATCAGCCTACACAAATACATCAGCATAACTCTTCAAATAAGTATACACAAGAATATCAGTCTAATTCTTCAAGCAAGCCTCCAACAAAGGCTATCAAAGAATTTAGCTCCAAAGCACCTAAGTGCTTCAAATGTCAAGGATTCGGTCATATCGCTTCAGAATGTCCTATCCGCAGAGTTGTTACTATTATTGAAGGGGAAACTTCTGCAGTTTTTGAAGAAGAAGAGGAGCTCATACTCGACAAAGAACCTGTCTTTGATGAAGAGCCAATTTTTGATGAAGTCATTTCTCCTGATCAAGGCGAAACACTTGTGATTAGACGAAGCTTGCATACAGCCACAGTGAAAGAAGAGCCATGGCTACGTCACAACATTTTTCATACTCGTTGCACCGCTCAAGGTAAAGTTTGTGACGTCATTATTGACAACGGAAGCTATGAAAATGTAGTATCTAACTACATGGTAGAAAAGTTGCAACTACCAACTCACAACCATCCGTACCCATACAAGCTCCAATGGTTCAATAAAGGAAGCACGGTCAAAGTGTCAAAACGATGCCTTGTTACTTTTTCTATGGGAAAAAGGTATCACGATGAAGTTTGGTGTGATGTTGTTCCGATGGACGCTTGTTATCTTCTTCTGGGAAGACCTTGGCAATATGATCGACACGCTCTATATGATGGGTTTGCAAACACATATTCCTTCCAGAAGGATGATGTGAAGATTCAGCTTGAACCTTTGCCACCAGATAAACACGTCAAAATCAAAAATAAGCCCAAGTCATTTTTACTGAAGCATAAAGTTTCAGATCAATCTCCATTCATTGATGATGATGTTGTTTGTGACTCGAGGACAAGTCTTGTCCAACCCCGGGAGAATGAAACAGAAACGGAAAACAGAAATGGTAAAACAGAGCATGAGAGCATGACGCAAGCAGTGATGGCTGAACAGTGGCTGACGGCTTGGGTAGGTGATTGAAGAAGTTGGTGAGGCACACCAACATTGAACCGAGAGTTATTTTTCTTTAGTTTAATGAGTAATGTATTAGTATAAATAGGTGAATGAGATTCATTATAAAATGATCTGAGTTTTGAATAAATACATTTGAGTTTGGTTTCTATACCATGTTACCTGTCAAACAACGCAAGATTATATATAATAAAACACACACACACACACACACACACACACACACACAGAGAAAATGATGATGAGGTTTATATATGTATTTATATAGGGAAAATTCCAAAAAACTAAATTAGAAATATTGAAAGGATAATTCAGTACATTGAAAATGGAAAAGGATAGATCAGGTGGTGTCAGATGGGTAGAGGAATCTGGGATTTTGAAATCTCGGCCAAATGACGAAAATGCCCTTCAGCCCTCCATCCCCCACTTCAGAATAACAACATGATCCTCGTAATTAACAACTCCGGATTCATTATTAACAACTTCAATTATATTCTTCTCTTACAATTCACAAGTTTCAGGGCCAATAACACCACCAATCTCGCCATTAACAACTTTGGATTCGATATTAACAACTCCATTTTCTTCTTTCGCACTTAACAAGTTTCAGGGCCAATAACAACACCTATCTCTTAATTAACAACTCTGGATTCGAAATTAACAACTCCAATTTCTTCTTTCACAAATAACAAGTTCCAGGGTCAATAACACAATCGATCTTGTCATTAACAACTCCGGATTCGCCATTAACAACTCCTATATTGTTATTCCAACTGAGGGCTGAAGGGCATTTTCATCATTTACCCGAGATTTCAAAATCCCAAATTCATCTGCTCGTCTGACACAGCCTGATCTATCCTTTTCCATTTTCAATATACTGAATTATCCTTTTAATATTTTCAATGTAGTTTTTTAGAATTTTTCCATTTATATATGTGTATTTTCTACGCAAAAGAAAGGAAATTCCATAAGACCGTTGATTCTACAAGATCACATTTATGGATCCGATTTTTCTCCCTCCCTTCACCTCCTTTGTCTTTTGTTTTTTTTTTTTTGATCTGAATTGTTAAATTAACGTTAAATTAAAATTTCAACGGTTTATATTTAATATTTTTAATAATAATATTTTTATAATATTTTATAATAATAATATTATTTTTATAATAAAAGAAAAGTTTAAGTTGAGAAAAGGTGAAAAGAAGAAAAGAGAAAAACGGGTCCCACGTTTGTATGCCGTATGTCCATTGACCTCCGCGATTCTCATCGATTCATTTGAGTCCCCAAAGCTGTTCTCTTTCTGTTCGGCCATGGAAGCTCCAGAAATTCCATCACTGAGAGTATCAAATTCTCTTATTGTTGGTATTGTTATCGTTGTGATAGTGACAGTGATCGGAAGAGCGGTGAATTGGTTGTGGCTGAGGCCAAAACGACTTGAGATATGTCTCAGACGACAGAACCTCAGGGGAAACTCATACAGACTAGGGTTCGGAGACTTGAAGGAGATGGCTCACATGATTCAAGAAGCCAAATCTAAACCCATCAACCTAGACGACGACATCATTCCTCGTGTCGTTCCTTTTCACCACCAAATGATTCAAAACTACGGTATGTCCCTTCTTATGTTGTCCCCAAACATTTTCTTCAAAAGTGACTTGGTCTTTGTTTGAGGGAGAAACTCTTCTATATGCCTTATGCTCTGCTTCTTATTGTTCGGTGTTTAAGTTGAAAGTTGTGGTTCATGTGTCGCCACTGACTTGGACTCTGTTTTTTTTTTTTCGTATTTCTATTGATTTGTTTTATTGCAGGCAATAATTCCTTCATGTGGTTTGGTACAAATCCAGTGGTGACAATTGCAAACCCAGAAGACATAAAGGAGGTTTTCAGCAACATTTCTGTATTTCAAAAGGTTTCTAACAATCCATTGGGGAAACTTTTGGTTACTGGACTGATAGGATACAATGGTGAAAAATGGATGAAACACAGAAGAGTTATCAACCCCGCCTTTCATTTGGAGAAGTTGAAGGTATATTTTATCCTCTTCTTCCTTCCTTGTGTTAATTCTCCAAAATATACGAGTGGTTTATAGCTTTTTCTAATTTCAAAGTTTAATTTGTGACAGCTGATGTTGCCAGCATTCTATGAGAGTTGCAGCGAAATGGTAAAGAAATGGTTGAGACTAGTGAATGAAAATGAAAGCGGATGCTGCGAGATAGATGTCTGGCCTTTCTTTCAAACTATGACGAGTGATGTTATTTCTCGAACTGCGTTTGGAAGTAGCTATGAAGAAGGCCAACGGATATTCCAACTCCAAACTGAACAAATTCTTCTTACCCTCAAAGTCTTTCGTTCTGTTTACATACCAGGCTGGAGGTAAGCTTGAGAAAAACTATTGCTTCTCCCCTCCTAAATATAGGATTTAATTCAGAATTCATCTTCATTTTAAATATAAGATCTATTTCCTACATTAATCAATTTTTTATCTGAACTCTTAACAATAACCAAGAGAAGGGAAAATTAAGAAAACTTATTAGATTATTTTAGAAAAAAACATGTCATATCAATTAATTTAACTAACTTATTTAATCTAATCAAATTAATTAAGTAGGTATAGCATTAAGGACAGGACGAGTATTAAAATTAAAGTCCTATCAACTTTGATTAAATTCAAGTACATTATGTTAAAAAGAGCAATTATATACTCACTTGGGTTGCATCATGCTTGTGTATGTATAGATTTGTACCAACTAAGTTGAACAGAAGATTGAAAGAAATTGATAAAGAAATACAAGCGTTGGTGAGAGGAATAATTCACAAAAGGGAGAAGGTTAGGGAAGCAGGACAATCCCCAAGCGATGATCTATTAGATATGCTTTTGGAATCTAACCACAAAGAAATTAAAGACAATGACAACAATAAGAGTATGGGAATCAGCATTGAAGATGTCATAAAAGAATGTAAATTGTTCTACTTAGCAGGACAAGAGACAACCGCTGTTCTCCTTAATTGGACAATAATATTACTATGCAAGTATCCCAACTGGCAATCTCAAGCAAGAGAAGAAGTCTTTCAAGTATTTGACACTCAAACACCTGATTATGATGGTTTAAACCGGCTCAAACTAGTAAGATTATATGAATATGACATTATATTTGTTTTTAAACATTTTAGATCCATGTCATAGAAAAGTATCATTAACATTTTTCTTCACACTTGATTATTATTTGTGTTTGCGTAATAGGTAAGCATGATATTGTACGAGGTGATGAGGTTGTACCCTCCAGTTCCTGCATTAACAAGGGTCGTAACAAAGGATACACGACTTGGAAATCTAAATTTACTGGCGGGAACTCGAGTTGGGATTTCAATAATTCAAGTGCAGCAGGATTCTCAATTATGGGGAGAAGATGCAAAGGAGTTCAATCCACAAAGATTCTCTGAAGGAATCTCTAAAGCAACCAAAAGCCAAAGTTCATATGTTCCATTTGCATGGGGTCCAAGGATATGCCCAGGCCAAAACTTTGCTTTGCTTGAAGCTAAAATGGCTTTGTCTTTACTTCTTCAAAACTTCTCTTTTGAGCTGTCTCAATCATATACTCATGCTCCATTTTTAGTTTTGACCATTCGCCCTCAATATGGAACCCATATCATCCTACGGAAGCACTAGAATTTTAAGATTAATCATGCGACGCTCTTAGATGGAATTTTATTGATGTATGTGTGTGCCTATATAGATATTTGTGGGTCCTGAAGATATGTATGTATGTAGACACTTTCTAAAATCAATGAATGGTTATCCTAATATTCAGATTACACAATGTTATATGTGTTTAGATGGCTTAGTTGGTTGGGGTGCGATGATGTATGAGAAGACTCAGAAGAGTGGACGGTTGGAGCTTACTAAGAAGATCAGCTACCTCTGTTTTGTGATAACAGAATGCATCTTGCAGAGTAATGAATGGCAACTTGGTGCATTTTAAAAAACTAAACAAATATTAACCAACTTAATACATTTTTCGTTTTGCTTCTATCTTAATTCTTACATTTTTAGTTTAGCATCGATCAATGATGGAGCAAAATCGGATTGACATGGCTAGGGATGGAGCCACCTCAGTAAAGATAAAAAAAGAAAATTTCCAAAAAATGTCATAAATATAATATAAATATTAGGTATTACCATTCTCTTTCTATTAATAGAAACTTATTATTAAATAATGCCAAAAATAAAGCAATGAAATATATGAACAATGGGAAAGGTGTATATTGTATACATAAATACATAAAATGGAAAGGATGGAAAAGGAGTCAAGAGGGGATAGATGTGGGGCCAAATCATAAACAATACATAAAGCAGGTGCCGAAATCCACTTTAAATATTCTTTAATAAATAAAAGTTTTTGATAAATTGGGCTATTTTAAATATTTACTACAAAAAAAAAAAAAAGTTCAAATGGTATTAGGCATTCTTAATGATATAGCCTAAAATTTGGCACCCCTTATATTGTTTGGAAAATAATAAAGCCATACTTATCACATTACAAGCCAGAGGTTTAGAATACAATTGTGCAATAAAGGCATAGGTCAACATTCTAATCCACATAATGAAGACATAACCATACAACTTGGATAAAAGCAACAAGTTCTGATGGCCTGCTTTCATTATTTTCCTTACGGGGCTGCTATAGTAAGAATTCGTTTGTGATTTGAACCCTGGAGGCTGTGTAGCAAATAACATGCGCTAATTATTATTATTATTATTATATTGTTAGGCACATGTAACCTTCTATTGGAGATAATTCTATTTAAGATACTGTCAGGTACTAAATGTAGACACCTCTCCTTGAAAGGATTTGAATCTTAATTCGTCATATTGTGAGAGACTAGCTTCTTTTATTACACCTAATCTCAGTTGGTTGTACGCTAGTTAAACCCTACGGAGAGGGCTATGTAAACTGTTTGTGATATGGGCCAAGCTTTTTAATGGACAGTTGTTAGGCTCTGATGTTATTATTGGTGGTCATTGTGTGTTTGAGGGGAGCGTTCCCAAACGCTCAATTGTAAGGAAAATATCAATTGGCAATTGGGGGAAAAAAGAGTGTTTGGAGTCCCCAATTACAAATTGAGCTAGTAACATTTCAACTTTTTAAAACCAAATTTAACACATTAAGTAACCTACCATGAAAATAAAAAGTTAAAACTCAAAAAATAAAAATTTCCATGGTAGAAAATTCTAATCAATAGTTTAAAAAGCCAATCAAGGTAAAAAATGGGAAAACTTAACAGTAGAATATCAACCTCGATTAATAGAACGTAATCAAAACAATTTGATAAATCATTTTCTAAACACAGCGAAAGTAAGTACTAGGGATCCCTGAGAAACAACTGGACCTCGGACAGTCAAAACCCAACTATACAACAATCTTTCCACAAGCCCAGATAACAACTTATTAAATCTCTTAATCCAAATCCATTATCACAAAATCACAACAATAGGGGGCTCCGCTCAATAATAACAAACATTTATCGAATATCTCAATCAAACACCAAAACCAATCATTTCCAAAACCAGAGTTCACAATACTCAATTTATATAGAATTCTCAAATCACGATTTAGATAGTTCCTAGGTTATGGCATTACATATGTAAATAGGAATGACAAATGATGACATGTGCAAGTAAGAGGATTCTTAATGAGAGCCTACAACTAGATTCACCCTCTTACCAACTTCCCTGTAACCCTACTCATATCTCACCTAAAAAAAAAAATGTAAATATAGCAACCATGAGATCCAAAGATCTCAGTAAACATTGGTTATTCAGAAATATACATACAAACCGAGATAGAGAACATACAGCTCGAAAATCAAGTTTAGCTTACAATAGTTAATTTATATTACTCTTTACATAAAAAATTTAACAAACTAGTTCTTGATTCAGTTATCAAAACCCCCTTCCAAATAGGTTCAAAAACGCTTGAAAATCACAATTCATTTTCCAAATATTGTTCACAAGAGATTTCACAAAAAAAACATGTGTCAACCTTGTTACAAAAAAATAATTATACAAAAACTTTATCATATTCAAATCATAAATCACAAATATAACATGCCAAGCAAGTGATTGATGCTCAGATCATCCTTATTACCCCGGACCAACCTTATAACCGCTAACTGGAGTCATAGGCTAACACATAGTCCAACAGAAACTCATCCATTTAACTGGATTGTCCCAAGCTCACCAGTTCTTAAGATGTACCAGGCCAAAGGTGTAGAGCTCAAGTTTGGACTATGACTCCCCTCCTTAAAAGAACAAAACTAAGGAGGTGCCACATGTCCCACAGCTCCAATGCAATCCCGGCCAAAGGAAAACATGGAAGAAGGGGCCCTGACAAGTGCCATCCACTGTACACTGAGTGACGGTATACCACGTGGTATTAACTTACACAAAATCTCCCATCACAACTCCACAACCATCCGCTTGCATCAAAGGCAATCAATCACAATCATGGCATGTATATTCGAATTCCAAATCATCAGTATGGCTCCAAAAAGTATTGATAAAAAAAAACATTATCTCAATAATCATGAAGATAATAGTACTATTTCAACTTAAGGAACCATAACAAGTATGTTCATCATCTGAAACATAACATCATTTCCAAATTTTTCCATTATCACACACAAGCATGCTTAAACAATTTCCAATATACAAATCCATGAGTTCTAATACACACAAGCATGCTTGAATAGTTTCTAAGTATAATATTAGTTTCTATTAAATATACAATTTCAAATCAAGCCCTCCATAGGCACAACAAATCCCAAAACAATTTAGTGTATATATATATAGTTGACAAGTATATAAAAGAATAACCAAAGTTACCTCTATTCCAAGCTTATTATTACCAACACTTGAGTGCTTCCAATTTGCCAACATCAAACAATCTAACTTCAATCTACATAATTATTATACAATTTCTCATTACTCAAATTGTCAAATAAATATTCAAGATAATTACATAGACTTAAAGTCTCTAACTCTACCTCTAACTTTTAAATCTCACTTATAATGTCTAATTCTTCATTCTAATGCCAATCCTATCATTTCTAAATTCCAATAATTCATTTGAACTAACAACTAACTCAAAATAATTCAAATTGATTAAAATCCCCAATTTCTCCAACTTAGGGTTCCAACCAAAATACCCATTTCCATTATATTTTACAAGCCTAAACAACATTATAAACCGATTAAATATCAATTCTACCTCCAATAAACTTAACTCAACCATTAAACTCAAGCTTAATATGTAAAACTATCATCTTCAATCATAACATTTCTCTAACAATCAAACCCTAACTCTAAATCTCTCAATTAATGTAATATAAAAATTCTAAACCGATAAAATGTCAATATTTACTCACCTCATCAAGCTTATGGTTCCTATTTGTTGAAACCCCATACTTGCTTCAAGCCCTAATCTTCAAACTTGCTTTTCTCCCATCACAATCTATACTTTTAGAAAGCTCTCAATGAACAGAAAAATATTTGGTAAATAAGTGTGGTGATTGGGGGATTTTATGGGGAAGAAATTAAGCTCAAAAGCATCTCAACTTCTCCATTAATGGAGTAATGGAGCTACTGGACGAATAACGAAATAGATGGGGGCACAGTGAGGTGCACGACGGTGAAGGAATGAACAAGATGGATTATAAAATAGTGATATGGGTCCCACTTTTTATTTTTATATTATTTCATTATCCTTTAGTTCTTTTCTTATTTTTTTTTCTTGTTTTATTCTTTCACTTTCTTCTCCTCCTTTTTTTTTTTTTTAATTTCCACGTCTACGTTTTTTTTCATAACATAAAAAATTATTCATAACCCATTGAATTTTTAAGAATGGTACCAATGATTAAGTTATATTTGTGTATTTTTCTCAAATAAAACCTTCATAACATATAAATAATCATAATCATTTTGGTATTAAGATATTTTAAATACCTTTATTTAATCACTCCACATCTTATTAAGTTATCTCTCTCTCTTTTTCTCTTTCTAAATTTACAATATGGGATTATTATCATCAAATTTAATCCATTTGTGATAAACTTTTTATACTCAAATAATTATATGGTAATTTCCCATTCACATAAACTAATCTCATTAAATTCAACTTATTATTAATAAATATACTACTCAAATTTTCCAATCATATTTTATTATTCCTATATTTTTTTATCTCAAATAACGTATTAGTTTACTTTACACCTCAAATGACTTAATAAATTGCTTCCTAATAATGCTTAAATAATATGAGTAAAAATTGGGATGTTACAAAGTTTGTGATTACCAAAATAGCTTATGTCATAAGCTCAACATTGGAGCTTTTACTGATTTAGTGTGTGTTTGGTGAGCATCCATAAGCTCGATTGACAGCCATAAGCCCAATTGGTAGCCATAATTTTTTTTTGAGTGTTTGGGGAGGCTTGCAGGCAATAGAGCTTTTGCTAAAGCTCAGTTGGTGAACGCTCAATTGTGAGAAGCTAGAGAAAGAAGCTTTTATTAAAAGCTAATGGTATTTTATGCTAGATTGAGTTGTTTGGAAATTAATTATATGATATTGACTTTTCCCATAAAAAGTTTTTTTAAATAGTATGTAATATCAAAAAAATATTTTTTGAGTGTTTTTAACCCCTTAAAATATTTTTCTAGTTGTACCCACCACCCAGTATGTTATCAGACTGATTGCAATTTTACCCTTAATGTACTTTTTCAACTCCAAAAATTACTTTAAAATATTTTTTTGTTCTTTTTAACCACTTAAAATATTTTTTTGTTCTTTTTAACCCCTTAAAATATTTTTTCAGCTGTACCTAGTGTGTTATCAGACTTATTGCAATTTTACCTTTAATGTAATTTTTTCAGCTCCAAAAATTACTTTAAAATATTTTTTTGGTGCTTTTAACCATTTAAAATAATTTTTCAGTTGTACTCAGTTTTAGGAAATTGACTACAATTTTACCTTTAATGTATTTTTTTAAGTAGTAAAGAGCGCCCAAAACTCAGAAACAAGCCCAATTGCCAATCGTTGTTTCTTATACAACCGTCAATCCAAACATAAATCACAATACACAATCTGACTTTTACTAAAAGTAATATTACAACAAGTCCAATTGAAACAAGCCCAATTGAAACAAGCCCAATTACCAATCATTGTTCCAATTAGGGTTGAGTAATGGGCGGGCTGGGTTGACCTGAAGGTTATATTCTAGGAATTGAGATGGAAACCCATTTAACTGAGGATCCTCCTTTTGGTGATGAAACAAAACTTTTGGCTTGGCAAAGAGCGGATGCTCGAATTCTGTTTCAAATTCAAGATTCTGTTGAACCACAGATTCTATCTTATGTTAGTCATTGTAATACTGTCAAAGAAATTATGAATTATCCTGAATTTATCTTCTTGGACTTCAAGAGGATGTATAAGGAAACAAATGTACTCTTGTTTTTGCAAGCGGATCTTTCGTCTCGTGTTAAGAATTTGGAACTTCAGGCTATCATAAGTTTCCTTGAAGCTCTCAACCCATCTTATGAGACTATTCGTTCTCAAATTTTATCTAGTCAAGAGCTCCCTTCTCTTGAAGATGTTTTCTCACGGGTTCTTCACGCTGATAGTTTGATTCATTCTTCTGTTGATCTAAATGCAAGTGCTTTAGCTAGGCGTAGCCCCTTTGAAGCCAGGAATTATGGGTACAAACAAAGCACTAGTTCTTCGACAATGAATTCTGGCAGTATTATCTGCAATTATTGCAAAGAACCTGATCACATTAAGAAAAATTGTCGAAAATTGCAAAATAAATAGTAGCGTGATCAATATGGTCTTGCTCGTATTGCCCAGACACTTGGTCCATCTGATTCTGGATCTTTATTTGTAAGAGCCCTAGCTACAGGTACTTTGTCTTCTGGTCTTACTACTACTTCAACAAAGTGGGTCATTGATTCTGGTCCCACCAACCACATGACAGGTAATCATCATTTGTTTTCATCATATACCTCCTATGCCAACCCGTCATCTATATTCGTCCCCAATGGTTCCCCCGTCTGTGTTCTTGGCTCAGGCATTGTTAAGCCAACTGCATCCCTGTCACTATCTTCTATTCTTAATGTTCTCAATCTTACCTTTAATATTTTGTCTCCAATTAAACTAACTTGTCATTTAAACTGTTTTAACTCATTATTTCCTGACTATTGTTTAATTAAGGATCTATCGACGAAGTAGATTATTGGTAGAGGCTATAAATCTAGTAGGCATTACATCCTTGATGATCAGGTCCACATTCTGTTACTTGTTCTGGTGGGACGTCTCCATTTGAAGTTCATTGTCATCCAGGTCATATGTCTCTGTCATCTCTCCCAAAATTGTATCCTCAGTTCTCTTTTGTGTTTGCTCTATATTGTGATTCATGTTAGTTTGTCAAATACCATCATGTTCATTTGGCACCTCGTGTCAATAAATGGGTTGCATCGCCCTTTAAGTTTGTACATTTTGATGTTTGGGATTTTTGTTCAGTCTTGTCTCAGACTGGTTATCGTTATTTTGTCACTTTTCTTGATGATTTTTCCCAAACCACTTGGCTTTACTTAATGAAACAACGTTCTAAATTATTTACTCACTTTCATAATTTTTGTGCTGAAATTCTAACCCAGTTTAACACTCCTGTGAAAATCTTATGAAGTGATAATGCAAAAGAATATTTTTCCACCCCATTCATCGATTACATGCAAAGTCATGGTATCCGTCACCAATCCTCTTGTGTTGATACCTCTGAAAGAAAGAACCGACATCTCTTAGAAACTGCTAGAGCTCTCATATTTCATTCCTCTGTCCCTAACTTTTCAGGCCAATGCCGTGTCTATAGCCTGTTTTCTCATCAATCGCATGCATTTGGTTGTCCTTGGTGGGGATATTCCGTATTTCATTATGTTTCCCTCCACTAAACTATTTCCTGTTGTTCCTAAAATCTTTAGTTGTGTCTATTTTGTTCGGGATATTCATCCAAGTGTTAGTAAACTCGATCCCAAGTCCTTAAAATGTTTTTTCTTGGTTATTCTCGTGTTTAAAAAGGTTATAGGTGTTACTCTCCTGCTCTATGTTGTTACCTTGTCTCCACTGATGTGACTTTTCATGAGTTTTCTCCTTTCTTCTAACTTTGACCTCCTCTGAGTCTCCCTTTGTCATGGATAAACCTGATGATGTCTTGGTTTATCATGTTCCTCTCTCACCAGTACAGGCTATGTTCCAGAACCTGATATCATCAATGATGTTGATGTTGCCAATATTTTACCTTCGCCAGTTATTGCTTCGCCGATTGATTCCGTTGATGCCTCTCTAGTTCCTACTCTTGTCTCCATAAATCCTCCCCTTGCTATCACTGAACCACTTGTTCCAAATTCTCCTGTTGATACCATTGATGACTTGCCCATTGCCCTCTGAAAAGGTACCCGTCCTCATTATCCTCCCAAAAGATATGATGAATGTGCCTATCCTATCTCATCTTTTGTATCCTATAAGTCTTTGTCACCTGTTACCTCTTCTCTTCTGGCCACCCTTGATTCCATCTCTACCCCTACAACCCTTCACCAAGCCCTGAGCCACCCTGGTTGGCATGCAATAATGGAAGATGAAATTTTGGCACTTGAAAAAGCTGATACTTGGACTCTTATTGATCTCCCTCCTGAAAAGAAAGCCATTGGATGTAAGTGGGTGTTTATTGTTAAGACTAAGGCTGATGGTTTGGAACGGTTAAAAGCTTGACTTGTTGCAAAAAGGTATGCCCAAACTTATGGTATTGATTATTCCAAGATTTTCTCTCCTGTGGCTAAGCTCACTTCTGTTTGTCATCTTATCTCTTTGGCTGCCATATATCATTGGGATTTGGATCAGTTGGATGTTAAGAATGCCTTTTTGAATGGTGACCTTTTTGAAGAAGTTTATATGGAGCAACTACCTGGGTTCATTGCTCAGGGGGAGAATCAAAAAGTGTACTACCTCTAAAAGTCATTGTATGGTCTAAAAGAAAGTCCTCGTGCCTGGTTTGATAGATTCTATGATGTGGTCAAGAAGTTTGGGTTACGTCAAAGCAAGTGAGATCACTCTATGTTCTATTAGCAATCTGATATATGCATGATTCTTCTAGTAATGTATGTTGATGATATTATGATTATAGCGAGTAACATTTCTGGAATCTCAGAACTTAAAGTCTTCCTTAACTCTCACTTCCAAACAAAAGATTTGGGATCATTAAAGTACTTTCTTGGTATTAAAGTTTTGAGGAGCAAGAAAGGTATTCTTTTGACTCAAAAGAAGTATGTTCTCGATCTCTTAAAAGAGACTGGAAAGCTTGGAGCTGCACCAAGCATCATTCCTATGATTTTGAATCCCTTCCTAGATCTTGATGCTAGTATGTTTGATAAGCTTCCTAATGACTTGAAGAAGAAAATTGATCCAGAGAAATTGAAGCCATTTCCATTTCCTAGAGATATAGGAAACTCATTAGGAAGTTGAATTATCTAACACTAGCTCATCCTGTTATAACCTTCTCAGTCAATAGGCCCAGCTAATTCATGGCATCACCAACGGTGGCACAATGGAAAGCTTTAGAACATATCTTGCATTATTTGAAAAGTTCTCTAGGACTTGGTATTCTTTATACAAATTATGGGCATACTAAAGTCGAGTGCTTTTGTGATGAGGATCATACAGGATCTAAGGCCACAAGATAATTCACTACGAGTTACTGTGTATTTGTTGGTGGAAATCTAATATCTTAGAGAAGTACGAAGTAAGGGGTTGTGTCAAAATCAAGTGCAAAAGCAGAATATAGAGCCATGTCACAATCAGAACAAGAAATTGTGTGGGTATTTCAACTCTTGAAGGAAATTGGCATCACCACGACGTTGCCTGCAAAATTATGGTGTGACAATAAAGCAACACTTCATATAGCATTGAACTCTGTGTTTCATAAACGTGCCAAACATATTGAGATCAATTGTCATTTTATTCTTGACAAGATTGAAGAAAATATTATATCTATAGGGCATGTGCAATCAAACGACCAATTGACAGATTTCCTGACAAAAGTCTTACATGGGACACGAGTCGAGTATCTTTGTAATAAGTTAGGCATGATAAATATATATCCTCCAACTTGAGGGGGAGTGTTAGAGAAACATAGATTAGGAAATCTAAGAACGTTAGGAGACGTAAACGTTATAAATCTTTCCGGATCTTGAAATATATGTAAATAGATCTATATATTTTTACATTGTAATCATCATAAATGAGAACTTGTTTTGAATCTAAATATTACACTTGGTTTCGGTATAGAGGACAGGATCGACTTATTTGTGTTATAAATATACTCCGTTTATTATGTTTTGTAAGAACAACAATGAACTTGCAGAGACATTAATGGCAACTTGGTACATATTAAAAAAAATCCAACTTGGTAAGTTTCTATCTTAATTTTGTTTTTGTTTGAATTAGTGGGGTATAAAGTAATGGTAGGATATTGTCAGAATTTATCAAAACCCATTAACATTTCGATATGTGTAGAGTAATAAAGGCACAGTTCCACAAGCATACAGAAACAATATAATTGTACTGATAAAAAGTACTTGTTTACATACAGAAATCATCCCCACAGGGATTGGTAGTATATACACATTTCCCTAAATTGGAAATTATTTTTCTCAAGTATACCCAATAGGTTCGCTAAGAATCAGGATCAACAACGCCTATTCCAACCTTCACGGCATTTAGGGTAATATCTTCAAAACATTACTGAAGGTTCAATACTATTCACAAGATTCAAACTTTCATCACGAAACAGAACCATAGTGCAACAAGTTCATATTCCGACCTCAGCATTATTTCAGCTTTGATCAAATTCAAGCCTATTCTTAACCTTCAGTACCATGTTTCTTTAATTTATTCAAGAAAATGATTGGTTATTTGTTTGGTATTTTTTATTTTATGAAAACAACTCTTCTATTTTTATTGAATAAAGAAAGATTTTTGGAAGGCACTTGGACTAAACTTCCTGAGGAGATTACCATAATCTCACACGGAAGATAATTGATTTTTACTTGAGAAGGCTCTTAAAACCTCACACAATAGAAATCCCTTTTAAAATCAATTTCATTTTATTTTGATAAAAGAGAAGATTTTTTCTTTATTATTTTTATTTACGAAAATGGGTCACAATCATTTTTATTTTTCCTTTTTATAAAGAAAACTTATGTTAGAGGGAGATATGAAAATAACAAATAGGTAATACGCATCCAAACAGTGAAAATAAGTGGTCGAAGCAAATCATCACTTGTCAAGTCAATGAATGAAGGATATGTACCTTCTTCATGCTCCAAGTAACACACAAATATCATTGGGTATATCCTTACAATATCAACAAGAAGAGAGAAGCATAAATATTGTTGGGGTGGTGGAGTGAAAGAAATAAAAAGAAAGAGGGATGAGTGGTTCAATCACATGAGATTAAAAAAATTAAATAGACAAAAAACCGACAAGAAAAAAAAAAAAGAATAGAGAGGAAAAATATAAGGAGAAAAAGAAAGAAAAAGAAACACAAGATAAAATGATCCTAATCATATTGGATTGCACCATCTAGCAATTAGTATTGTGGCTCACAAAGATGACAACAATCATAAGAGCATGTGCTTTCCTTGGGCATAAAGAAAAACAATAGAAATAGAAGAGAGAGAAAATGAAGAATAATAAGAAAACAAATCAATCAAAATTTTATATTGGATTCACCCTCTAGCCATTGATACTTAACCTTGCATATGTGATCATCATTATAAGAGTATAGGCTTTCCTTGGGTTTTTAAAAAAAGATAAGAAAAGGAAAATAGAAGAGAGAAGGAAAATGAAAAACAATAAGAAAATGAATTGATCCTCATCGTATTGGATTCCTCCCTCTAACCATTAGTATTGAAGTGTCATATATGTGACAACAACTATAAGAGCATAGGCTTTACTTGGGGGCATGAGAAAAAACAAGATAAAAAAAATGAATAATAGATTTCACTTTCCTCCTTTCTTTTGTCTTTGCTCTCCCAATATTTTCTGTGTATCTTACTTCAACCCTTGATCCCCTATTTATAATCTCAAAGTACAGTTTCTTCATAAATGCTCCTTCTTTTTTGAATTTTCATTTTTTTAATTTTTTTTTGTATTTTATGTCAATAAAACTACCTAACTTGACCCAATTACTATCAACGGGAGATTTTTTTTTTTCATTTTTTTAGTATTTTCTATTAATAAAACTTCCTAACTTGACCTAATCATCATCAATGAGAGATTTGCTTGTTTTTTTTTATTTTTGTTTTTAATCTTTTTTTTTATTTTTTCCCACAAATAATTCCCTAATTTAAATCTATCAATATAAATGAAAAATATTTTTATTTATTTATTTTTTTTATATTTTTTCTACAAGCAATTTCCTAATTTAAACCTATGAATGAGAGATATTTTTTGTATTTTTTTAATTTCCACTTTTTTTTTTCCTCCCCAATGACTTCACACTAAATTTCCTCATCCGAATATTAAATAACATCAATGAAATGAATTATTATGAAATTTGTTTCTATTTACTACAAAACCTCAAGTTCAAGACAATCACCATTAATGATGATCATTTTTCAAATTTCAATTACAATCCAATCACCATCAATGTCATTTGCTTATTAATTTAGATGTGTCAGGATTTAGGAAGATTTTTTATTTTTTATTTTATTTTTTTTATTTTTGAGTTGGGCCCGGAGAAAATAGGTGTTTACAATACATATGACTCAAGGAAAAAAAAAGTATACACGTACGTACATGATTAATTATTGAATTGAAGTTATCTAATGGGATTGGAAATACAGTCAACACTTGTCCCGGAATGTCTGGGAAGGTTTACTCTTTGTTCGCATATACATGTGGGCATAGTTATGATTTAATCATGGCAAGAATTTCGAGATTAAAAAAACACAAGTTGCAAATCATTGGACAGAGACATTAATTTAAAGTTGAAGAAAGAGGATTTGGGCAAAGACCGCAATATAAATAATCAACAGGACGGGTAGCTCTATTGTTAACATAAGATACGGCCAAGGCAACTCTGTTAATTCTCTTCCTGTGCAGCCATGGAAGCCACAGCGAATTCCATTATCGCTGGTATAGTTATAGTTGTATTAGGTATAGTGATGGGAAGAGTGGTGAATGATGCGTGGGTGAGACCTAAACGACTGGAGAAATGTCTCAGACGACAGAACCTCAAGGGAAATTCATACAGATTTGTGTTCGGAGATTTGGAGGAGTTGGGTCAAATGATTCAAGAAGCCAAATCTAAACCCATCTCTTTACATGATGATATTGTTCCTCGGATCATTCCTTTCCATCATCAGATGATTCAAACCTATGGTATGCCCCTTCATATGTTGATCTCTTATTCCAACGTTTGTCCAATAAAACAGTTATAAGACTGACTTGGACTTTGTTTTCTTTGTATCTCTTTATTTTGCAGGTATGAATTCCTTTATGTGGTTTGGTCCATTTCCAGTGGTGACAATTGCAAACCCAGAAGACATGAAGGAGGTTTTCAACAACATTTCTGTATTTGAAAGGCCTCCTAGCAATCCATTCGGTAGACTTCTGATTACTGGACTATTAGACTACAACGGAGAAAAATGGATTAAACACAGAAGAATTATCAACCCTGCCTTTCATCTCGAGAAGTTAAAGGTGTGGTTTCTTTCTATCTTGGCTTGAAGTACCCTTTCCAATTATTGAAAATTATGTCTCTATGATCTTTGTGACATAAAGCTTTTATGTTTGCGGCAGCTAATGTTGCCAGCATTCTATGAGAGTTGTAACGAACTTGTAAAGAAATGGGTGACATTGGTGAGTGAAAGCCAAAGGAACTATTGTGAGATCAACGCATGGCCTTTCTTTCAAAGTATGACCGGTGATGTCATTTCTCGAACTGCTTTTGGAAGTAGCTATGAAGAAGGCCAAAAGATATTCCAACTCCAATCTGAACAAGCCATTCTTACCCTCAAGGTCCTTCAATCTGTCTATATTCCCGGCTGGAGGTAATTAGTTGTAGAACGACAACAGCAACAATAATAATAACAATAGAAGTTAAGATTTGAGTTTCTTCTAATTTGAACTAGTCTTCACCATGCTAATTGTGCATGAAATCCTAATCGATTGTAATAAAGAACAATTACTTATATATTTACTTTCATAACTTCTGGTTTGTGTTTGGATAGATTTGTACCAACTAAGTTGAACAGGAGATTGAAAGAAATAGGAAAAGAAATGCGAGCTTTGGTGAGGGCAATCATTCACAAAAGGGAGAAGGCCAGGGAAGAAGGAGAGCCTCCAAGTGATGATCTATTAGGTATACTTTTGGAATCTAACCGCAGAGAAATCAAAGACAATGGCAACAATAAGAATATGGGAATGAGCATTGACGATGTCATAGATGAATGTAAATTGTTTTACTTAGCAGGACAGGAGACAACCTCTGTTCTCCTTAATTGGACAATTGTGTTACTTTGCAAATATCCCAATTGGCAATCTCAGGCAAGAGAAGAAGTTTTTCAAGTATTCGGCACTCAAATGCCCGACTATGATGGCTTAAATCGTCTTAAAATTGTAAGATTATATAAGTATAATGTTTTGGTGTTGTTTTTTTAATTATATTTTTGGTTGATTTAATGTCATTCTTCTTCTGTAAAAGTATTATTAATATTTTTCTTCACACTTGGTTTTATGTGTATGTGATAGGTAAGTATGATATTGTATGAGGTTCTTAGGCTGTACCCTCCAGTTCCTTTGATGATGAGGGCTGTGTCAAAAGATACAAGACTTGGAAGTCTGAGCTTACCAACCGGAACTCTAGTTGGACTTCCAATAATTCTAGTACAAAAGGATCCTCAATTGTGGGGAGAAGATGCAAAGGAGTTCAATCCACAAAGATTCTCTGAAGGAATATCAAAAGCAACTAAGAGCCAAAGTTCATATTTTCCATTTGCTTGGGGTCCAAGGATATGCCTTGGCCAAAACTTTGCTTTGCTTGAAGCAAAAATGGCTTTGTCCTTATTTCTACAAAACTTCTCTTTTGAGCTTTCTCCATCTTATGTTCATGCTCCTTTCTCTGTTTTAACCCTTCACCCTCAGTATGGAACCCGTATCATTTTACGAAAGCTCTAGAATTATTATTTATAGAAATTATCATACTACATACCCTCATGAAGGGAATATGATTTTATGCATTTGTATGTATATGTGTGTTAAAGAGTGGGTAGTCAATAAAAAACAATGATCAGGTAATACAATTAATGTAAGCCGATCATATCTAGTGGTTGAGGTTTGTTATTATTATAGTTGTTGTTGTATTCGCATCAAACTCATGAAAACTATGCATGTATGCTTAATAATTATTGAATTATTATCCTTCTATTCAAATCATACAAAGTTATATATATATATATATATTCTTCTATATGTCTCAACTAGTGAGTTCTAAATTTTAGTGTAGTAGAAAATCTTGTGTTTCTTAACGCTATTTACTAAAGGTAATTATAGTTATTATATAATCGGTTTGGGATCAATTGAAAATTTTGGTTAAGATCACGTTTAATTTTTCACAAAATGGTAGCGTCAAGTTTTGTTGTGATGAATCAATCGCAAGAGCATATGATAGAAGCTTAGTAAGAAGATTCAGAGACCCGGTCAGAAGGTTGGACCTAATCATCCTAGCTTACTACATACCTATTGATATTTTCTCGCTTACAAAATGCTTGGTAATATATAAATATTTTAAATTCATACAAACCTTTCATTCATATAATTAAATCATCTCTAGGTAACAAAAATGCTCTATATGCTTGGTTTTGGTATGGACAACAGAATTGGCTTCATCAAGGGCTACAATTTCTGTGTTATGAAGAACATTTAAAATTCAGACTGATCTTTCATCCATATAATTAGGTAATATATATATATATATATAACATATAAAAGAAATGCGTAGATACGGAGGGGAAAGAACAAGAAAAGATAAAGAAATGGGGCCGGCAAGGAATCTTTCCGGCGAAAGTAACGATGGAAAGTTCATTTTCTCATAAAATATTTCAAATCTGTCCCTTTGGCTCACCATTTTATGTTTGTCATTTTTTGACATGACTTTTCTCTATACCTATATTCAAACTCTGATGGATGTGGACCAAATAATAAACGCTAAGGACGTATGATTGATTCTAACTCTTAGTATCAAATAATATATAAGTCATTGCCACAACTCATTTTAGTTTTTGGAATACCTACATATATGTAAGGACCAATTCAATATGCATAACGTGCCACCACAGGTGACCGTGACAGAGATTTAATGAAGGAATCTCCAAGGACCCATTTGGAGATTATGAAATGTTCCATGAATCTACATTTAAGAAAAAAGGTAAAATTAATCTTGTGGTTCCTGTAGTTTTAACTGAATTATAACTCAGCCCCTACATTTTGACTCAGTGTAACCCAATCCGTATAGTTTTGACTCGGTTGTAACTCAATCCCTGAACTTTGACTCACAACACCTCAGTCCCAATAGTTTTTACCATTTTATAATTTAGTCCTCATGTTCTAGAATAAATGTGGGTGACTATACTATAAAATGGTTAAAACTATAGGGACTGAGTTGTAGTAAGTTAAAGTTCAGGGACTGAGTTACAATCGAGTCAAAATATAGGGACTGATTTACAACTCAGTTAAAATCAAAGGAACCAAAAGAATAATTTTCCCGAAAAAAATCGTAGGTACGTTCTCAATCCGAACTATATAGCTTCAAATTGTTAACCCCCTATGGAGAGTATAGATTAAACTATTTGTGATCTGGGCAAAGTTTGTTAATGGAAAGTTGTTAGGCACAAATGCTATTTTTTAAAATTATTTCATCAAAGGTGCAAGGCTTAAAGCGCAAAGGGTTTTTGCTTCTTTCAACGAATGTGCTTCTCATGACTCAAAATTGTATTCTTCTTCTTATAAAGGTGAGACCCCTTGCCACCTCAACGAACAATTTGTTGGTGGCCCTGATGCTATTCTTGATGTTGTTTGAACTCCACTAATCCTATTTATATGGCGAAACTTCATATTTTCTATTTGCTTTTGGTCTAAGGATTTGCTCCCGCCAAAACTTTGCTTTGCTTGAAGCTAAAATAACTGTCTTTAATTTTTTAGAATTCTTCTTTTGAACTTTCTCCAACTTAAGCTCTTACTCCTTTCTCAGTGATGACTCTTTACCTTCAATATGACACCCATATCATTGTACGCGAATTCTAGAATAATTAATTAGTTAAAACACTCTTCACTAGGGGAATTCTACGGATATTTATATGTATGTGTATATCCATACAACAATAGTATGATAAACCTTGTCCTCCTAAATGGGAATTTAATGTGTGTGTGTGTGTGTGTGTGTGTGTGTGTGATGAAAATATGCATGTATATATATAAATCTCTCCTGTAATCATTGAATAGTTATCCTAATACTCAAATCATACTGCTCTATACATTCCTCTGGATGGCTCAATTAGTAATTAAATACATTTAGTAGTGCTTTTATGAATTAGATATTTGTTTCAAGCAATTTCATTTTGCTATGGATTGTAATGGAAATTGTTGTAGATTTGAATTGTAAATATAGAGGGTTTCACTAGGAAAAGGAAACAATTACACAGAATTATTTAAAAAAAAATAGAGACTTCGTATGGCACTTCTTTGAAAAGTGTCATATGAGGTTATAGGAAGAACCATAGGAAGTGGGGCACTTCCTATGGCACTTCCCCGGGGAAGTGTCATAGGAAGGTATTAAAAAACAAAGCTATGACGCTTCCTTAGATTCAAAAAATGCTACAGCTTTCTTTTATGGCGCTGAAACCTTTTCAAAACGCCGTATAGGGAAGCGTCATTGGAAGGTATTAAAAAAAAAAGCTATGACGCTTCCTTAGATTCAAAAAATGCTACAGCTTTCTTTTATGGCACTGAAACCTATGGAGCTTTCAAAACGCCGTATATTTTGTTTTTTGTAGTAGTGTTAGCATTCCCTTTCTAATGATGAGGTCCTAGCAATAATAAATTGGAAATACATAAATATAAAAATAAATATTTTAACAATGGACTTGCCTTGTGATGTTCATCATCAAGCACTTCCTCATCAATTATAAAAAGGCTAATTTCCTTCATAAAAAGGGCTAATTTACTTATTTAAATATTAGGTTGGCCTTATTCTTCTACCTGCAAGTATGTTAAAATCTCAGAGTTAATATGAATCAACTTAATGTTATGAAGACTTTTATAGCCCGTTTGGTTTGTTTTCATGGGAAAGGATTCTGGGCAAAAAAAAAAAAAAAAAAAAGGGAAAGGATTGCATGTAATCATAACGGAACAGAGTGATTACCCACGTTTGGCTGAACTTGCATGCAGCAGAATTAACTAATTAAAAAGAGAGGAAGAAAGAAACAAATAAATGTAAACAAAAAAGAACTAAAATTAATGGACTAGGAAATTTGTAAATATCCTTGATGACAATGAAGTTAAAATCTTGATTGGCTCAATTCTGCGAGTGGATGGGTAATTATATGTTTTAATTTTTGTGTTGTAGAAAGTCATATGTTTCTGTTGAAAATTTACTATAGGCCGCGAAAATTCCTTCACTTGCTTAATTTGGTCAATTTGATATTTTTGCTTATGTTTTGACAAAACAGTTGCCCTTAATTCTGGCGCAAGGAATCATAAATGTATATGATGATACTGTACTGGTTTGAATGCTTATCAAGAATGATTAATTAGCACCCAAACTCATTAAGTCTGAATGCTTTAGATTTATTTATTTTTTATTTTTCAAAAAAACATTTTAATGGTGTAGACTCTAAAATAAAGATAATATTTAAACTAGCATTGTTCTAAAAAAAATTTAAATAAAAATTCACTGCTGAATTGTCAGTTATGATAAATTTGGTTGCTTATTATTATTGATACCCAAACCGGTTCCAACAGGACATTAGACGTAAAATCAGCCACCTTGTCAAAAACTAGAACATAATTATCCTTCTCCATATAGTGCAGCAGTTCTCTCTTCTCAGTGCGTGCCAGTATTTTTTAACTGAAAAGTTTTACTCTATCTCGTGAAGATATATATATATATTGCAGAGTTTCTATAATGCATGAAAGCATGGGCTTGTTGGATTGGATCAACGTCTAAATCATTTGATTAAATCAATCGTGAGTTGGAAAATGGGGACAAGGGAAAGAGCCATGGAAATAAAGATATATATATATATATATATTTGTGTGTGTAAAAGAACACCTCATTGCGCTTGATTTGACCCAAATAGGAAAGAGAGACAAATCCCTTACTGGGACCCTCTCTTTCCTCGAAGGTCCCATGTCCATTGACATTCGGCAATTCTTTAGTCCCCGGCCAAACCTGTTCTCTTTCTGAGCAGCCATGGAAGCTCAAGAAATTCCGTCACTGAGAGTACCAAATTCTCTTGTTGCTAGTATAGTTGTCGTTGTGATAGTGATCGCAAGAACGATGAATTGGTTGTGGCTGAGGCCGAAACGACTTGAGAGATGTCTCAGAAGACAGAATCTAAAGGAAAACTCATACAGATTAGGCTTCGGAGACTTGAAGGAGATGGTTCGCATGATTCAAGAAGCCAAATCAAAGCCCATCAACCTACACGATGACATCATTCCTCGTGTCATTCCTTTTCATCACCAAATGATTCAAAACTATGGTATGCCCCTTCCTTTGCTGTCCCCAATCTCTTCAGTCCTGTTAAATAGTTTATCTTCATCCGTGATTTTTTTTTTTTCAGAACGGTTTGAATCCATATATGTGGTGTTCATCTCTACTGATTTGTTTTTATTGCAGGCATGAATTCTTTCATGTGGTTTGGTCCAAATTCAGTGGTGACAATTGCAAACCCAGAAGACATAAAGGAGGTTTTCAGCAACATTTCTGTATTTCAAAAGGTTCCTAACAATCCGCTCGGAAAACTTTTGATTACAGGTCTGCTAGAATACAATGGTGAAAAATGGATGAAACACAGAAGAATTATCAACCCCGCCTTTCATTTGGAGAAGTTAAAGGTATATCTTTCTTTTTCCCATGTGTTAGTTCTCCTAAGTAAGAGTGTTTTATACGTTTTTCTAATTTCAAAGATTAATTTGTCATAGCTGATGTTGCCGGCATTTTATGAGAGTTGTAATGAAATGATAAAGAAATGGGTGAGACTGGTTAATGAAAATGAAAGGGGTTGTTGCGAGATGGATGTGTGGCATTTCTTTCAAACCATGACAAATGATGTTATTTCACGAACTGCTTTTCGAAGTAGCTATGAAGAAGGCCGAAGAATATTCCAACTCCAAACTGAACAAGTTCTTCTCACTCTCAAGGTCCTTCGTTCTGTTTACATACCAGGTTGGAGGTAATAAGCTTGAGAAAAATTATTATTAAAATCAAAGTCCTATCGGGTTTAATTAAATTCCTAGTAAATTATGTTCAAAAGAACAATTATATACTTTGATTTGCATCGTGTATGTGTAGATTTGTACCAACTAAGTTGAACAGGAGATTGATAGAAATTGAGAAAGACATACAAGCTTTAGTGAGAGGAATAATTCACAAAAAGGGAGAAGGCCAGGGAAGCAGGACGAGCCCCAAGTACTATTAGATATACTGTTGGAATCCAATCGCAGAGAAATCAAAGAGAATGGCAACAAGAACATGGGAATGAGCATTGAAGATGTCATACAAGAATGTAAATTGTTCTACTTAGCAAGACAACAGACAACCTCTGTTCTCCTTAATTGGACAATTATGTTACTATGCAAGTATCCTATTTGGCAGTCTCAAGCAAGGCCAGAAGTTTTCCAAGTATTTGGTTCTCAAACACCTGATTATGATAGCTTAAATCGTCTCAAATAGGTAAGACTAAAAGAAAATTAGATGTTTTATGTGTTTTAAATGTTTTAGATTCATTTCATTCAAAAGTATCATTGAAGTTTTCTTCGTTTTTCATTATGCTAGAATGATAGTCAGTAATATTTGTGTTTGTGCAATAGGTAAGTATGATATTGTACGAGGTTCTTTGGTTATACCCTCCAACTCCTATGCTGACTAGGGTCGTATTAAAGGATGAAAGACTTGAAAATATGAATTTACCGGCGGGGACTCGAGTTGGGATTCCAGTAATTCTAGTGCAACAGGATTCTCAGTTGTGGGGAGAAGATGCAAAAGAATTCAAGCCTCAAAGATTCTCTGAAGGAATCTCTAAAGCAACTAAAAGCCAAGGTTTGTATGTTCCATTTGCTTGGGGTTCAAGGATATGTCCGGGTCAAAATTTTTCTTTGCTTGAAACTAAAATGGCTTTGGCATTAATTCTCCAAAACTTCTCTTTTGAGCTTTCCTTATCTTATGCTCATGCTCCTTTTTCGGTTTTGACCCTTCGCCCTCAGTATGGCACACCCATATAATTTTAGATAAGCTTTAGAATTATTAGTTAAAGGTTCGCCATACTATATATGCTAATTTTATTTATATGCGTGCGTCTATACATGCGTGTGTAAGTCATGACAATATGCATGTGTATGCTTTCTATAGTCATTGAATGGTTGTCGGAATATTCAGATTATACAATGTCATATGCTTCATATTATAGATGCTGTTGATATTTTCTCGTTTATAATGCACACGCAAGTCAAGTTCTATTTCTATATGCTTGGTTTTGGCATCGAGGACAGTATTGGCTTCATGAGCTAAAAATTTGTGTTATATAGATATACTCCTCCAATCCTGAATATAAAACCTACGTTGTAGTGTAATTGATACTAGGACCGATGTACTATTTTGTGAGAACAGCATTGATCTTGCGGAGATGAATGACAACTTGGTTCATTTTTTTTTTTTAAAAAAATCAACTTGGTGCATTTTTCTTTTTGTATCTTAAGTTCTTACATTTTTAATTTTGCATCCATCAATGATGGAGAAAAATAGAACCGACATGATAGCTAATTTTTATTGGCTCTAGAAAGCAAGTGCTTGTCAAGCTAAAGGAAGTGGTTTCAATGCTCATAAGAGAGATGAATAGAAATATATATATGATCTTCCAAATCTAATTTGGACGTGTTATAAAATCAATCATCCAAAGCAAGTAAGGTATAGATCTAGGGGATACAGACAAGGATGGAAGAACTATCTTGTATTACTTTACTTCTCTTCACATGTTATATTTAAAAGACAAACAAACGATAATAAAATCCATGAATGTGAATGAGATGAATTTCACTCCCCCTGCCCTACTATATGACCTATTCACAGAGTTGATTTTGGTCCTAAATATAAGATATATTTTTTATATTTGTCAATCTTTTTTTAATTTACCTTTATTGATGTTTTCTCAACAATAATCAAATAAGAGAGGCTTTGCCCCCATAAGGAGGAGAAGCGCATTTGTTGGGAAAGATGAAAACCCTTTACGCTCTAAGTCTTAAAAAAATACTCCTTCTAGTCTTTAATATAATATATATTTGGGGAGTTGATTTTAGTCATAAATATAAGATGTATTTTTTATATTTGTCAATTTTTTTTCCTAATTTACCTTTATTGATGCTCCTTCAACAATAATCAATGAGAAGAAGAAATGAGGAATTAAGAAATATGATTAGGATATTTAAGAAAGTATATATTTATTTTAACTAAACTAATTTTTTTTAATTTAATCAAATTAGATAAATATATCATAGATTAAATACATTCGAGAGTAATATAAATAATGGAAGATAGACGCAAGGAGAGGACCCAAAGCCACTTGTTGGGTTTACATAAATATATAAAATAAGGGAAAATTGCCATAAATGACCTCATTAGCCTAATATTTGCTGAATGGGACCTAACCTAATTTGTCATTAATTTCATATGACTAAAAGACTGAAATGCCCCTAATGAGAAAAGAGAGGGCAAATGAAAGAAAAAGGAAACAGAACTGTCGAATTGGCCGAAACAGAACCAGCGAATGTTTTTTATTTTGAAGGCGCGTGAAGTTGAAGAGGGAAGGGCAAACTCGATGGACAAAATCGAACTAGAGTGTGGGGTGGCGGAGTGTGCGTCTTGGAGGCGGCAGTGTAAGATTGGTCTTTGCTGTGGCAGCGAGGCGAGGTCTTAAGGTTGTTGTGGTGGTGGGGCGGTGTGTTGCTCTTTGCGGCGTCGAGGAGGTATTGGGCACGGCAGCGGTGACGGCAGCCTCTCCAAGTAGTAGCGCTTTGAAGAACACCCAAGATCCGAGGTTTGTGATCCTATTTTTCACTTTCTTCATTTTATTATCACCATTATTCCCATTTGTTCTTTTTCCCTGGTTTTTAGAAATAACTTCTCTTGCATTTAAAGACCAAATGATATTTTATATCACTGATTTAGACATTCATTTTAAGTACTCCTCCTCCAATGAGTAAGTTATTTTACTTGCGTTGCTTTGAAAATTAAGATTTAGACCTGTATGTTTAGAAAATTAAGCTCGACATTGTTCTGTTTGTTTTCGCCTAGCAACTACCTCATGTAATATAAATATTTTTTTTTTACCTATTCAAATATTTCCTTCCCTCATCTACCTTCATTGGTTCTTTTGGATTTTGACATCTCTATTCTCATCTGCACGATGTCTTTATTCTTCACTATAAGGTCGAGACAAGTTGTTATTTAGATGTTGTCTGATTCTTCCAGGTACCCTTACTAGGTGGAGCACTCTGCGCATGCACATGGCATTTCTTTTATAACTTTGAGTCCCTGGATACTGTATACTGGCAATTTTACATGATATGATAATTGCATATATGGACGTGAATATTAAGTCACTCTCATTAGCCTCATTGGACCTATTGCCCTCGATTTTCATGTCTGTGCATATCTCTATGCTGTTTATGCTACTCACTATTTCAGCAAGGACTCTGCCATCATGGGAATGGATGCTGTTTTGTTCTCATATTTCCTATTTTGCCTTTTCAATCTACTGAATTTACCTTCTTATTTCTATTAGTATAATTGGTGATGTGTGAAAAAACCTCTTTGCACGATTGTATGCACCAAGTATATTGATTACCTCTATTTTGCTAACTATGTCTCATAGGCAATTGTCAAATTATATTAATGTAACATGCTTTTACATACAAATTCTATTGCATGAATTACCAAACTGTTTAACCAAAGTGATTTATCACTTTCTGCAAGTTTCTAATGCCCATCACCAAATTATGTAGAATTTGTCTTTGCCTACAAGGGAAGAGCTTCGAGTATTCCTACTTTTTATCACTTTTATCAGTGCTTACTTCTTTATATCGGTCTAACATTGCTAAGACATAGTTTTCATATTTTTAGCAAAGGTGTGTTGGTGTTTTGTTAATCTACAATATGTTCAGAAGTTGTCATTGGAGGGAAGTAGTTTATTAGGAGTTATATTTAATTTGCAATATGTTCAGAACATGTCACATTCCACTGTTCTAATTTCAACTGTGTCTGCATTAGCAACCCCCCTCCTTTTTTCCATCCCTATTAGCAGCATGCATGACATAGCTACCCTGTCACTAAAATTGATATAAACATGGTATGTTTTATGACTTTTGCATATGTCTTTTCCTTGTATCATGAACTCTACTGTCCAATATAGTGACACCTCATGCGTGTTAAATGCAACACATATGGAAGTCATTGTTAAGTCACTCTTATGATCCTCTTATGAGGTATTTTGATGGCATCATTTGACTGTCATTACTTTTGGTGCAAGCTAAGATTGCCTTCAAAATATTTTTTTATCAAGAGGTTGTAATATGTCTTTTCTCTCTGGGTGCCCTGGAATTCCTGTCATCACTTGCAATATGGGTTTTCAAATTTAATTGCATTTGTGGACATGAATGTTAAGTCACCATCATTAGCCTCCTTGGTCCTATTAGGATGCCATCATTTCCTTGTCATCACTTGTGTAACAATATGTTTCCAACTTTCCATATTTGACTTTTTGAAATTTTATGGTCTTATCGCTTCTTTGTCATCATGCCTTTTGTTTATTTCATTTTTTCAAGGCATCAAACTTTTCTATCATCCATATTCATCCCACATCATATCCTCACACTCCCTTTGTTGGCCAGTAATTTGTTAGGGAGAGTTGCTATCAATCCATGCCTCCCTGTTGAACCCTTATTCCCCACCACTCTTGGCAGCTTCTTTCCTCATCACCAATCCACTCAAACACCACAATTGGCTTCACTGCTTCAGTATGGAGATATACCATGTGCTGATGACAAATGATAGTATGCTTTCCTTTCTTGCCTAACTTCAATTTCTGAGCTAGCCTAATATATAAAATCTTGCAGCTTCACTTTCCATCATCATCTTCCACACTCTATCTCATTCGCAATCATATTCCTTTAAAACTTCAAATTGTTTACATGTGAACCAGAAGCTATGGTCATTGAACTTTTCATTTTGACGGAGTAAATATTTTGGTGAATTACTTGAACACCTTAATCATGACATCAATCTATGGATACAACCCTTACATTGAGTTTAGATTTGGTCTTGTTCAACAGCAGAACAATGGGTGAGTTAGTTGTAGTGGGTTTAGCATTAATCATTAATGTATGCATGAGTATATTGGTATATTACTTGTTACAATTGCACTTTTTTTGACTGCGAACGTGTTTGTGCAGGAAGACAAGGATCAAAAGCAGGTTGATATGGTCTGGTGGCTAGTAGCAATGAGAAGAATAAACATTAGGACATGGTCATGCATGCCATTGAAGGTTGGAAGCCTAGGAAAATAAGGAGAAAGTAGTCAACGTTGTATTTATTCTGTTCATATTGAATTTTGTTGTCATTTTTTGTTGCAATGTAAATGAAACTCAATTATTTATATACAACTGTGGTACACTAGTGCTTGTTTTGTATATTACATGTGGTCTGCAAACACACTCTTCCCCTACGTGCACCACTTATTCCTTACTTGCAAAAACCCTTCCCCTACGTGCAATAAATTCTTCCCTCTGTGCAAAAACTCTTCCATGTGTGCAAGATGTGGAGGAATGTGCAACGATCTTCCCCTACGTGCAAAACTTCTTCTTCTGTGTGCTAAAGATCTCCTACTTGGATTCATTTTCATTTCTAAGATCTCCCACCATGTGCAGGAACTCTCCCCTATGTGCAAAAACTCTTCCCTATGTGCAAAACATGTTCCGTTAGTTCAATGTTTCTTCCACTTGGGTTCCTTTAGTGCTCATATGGGCCACCGAACCATGTGCGAAAGATCTTCTCCCATGTTCAACATATCTTCCCTATGTGCGTGCAATAACTTTCCCCTATGTGCAACAACTCTTCCCTATGTGCAAAACATGTTCCGTTTATTCAATGTCTCTTCCACTTAGGTTCATCTAGTCCTCACAAGTGCCACTGAACCATGTGCGAAAGATCTTCCCTCATGTGCAAGAACTCTTCCCTATGTGCAAGCACTCTTCCCTTATGTGTAAAAACTCTTCCCTATGTGCATGAACTCTTCCCTATGTGCAATAACTCTTCCTTATGTGCAAAACATGTTCCATTTTTTCAATGTCTCTTCCACTTAGGTTCATCTAGTCCTCACAAGTGCCACTGAACCATGCGCGAAAGATCTTCCCTAATGTGCAAGCACTCTCCCCTATGTGCAAGAACTCTCCCCTATGTGCAACAACTCTTCTCTATGTGCAAAACATGTTCCATTTGTTCAATGTCTTTTCCACTTAGGTTCATCTAGTCCTCACAAGTGCCATTGAACCATGTGCGAAAGATCTTCCCTCATGTGCAAGAACTCTTCCCTATGTGCAAAAACTCTCCCCTATGTGCAACAACTCTTCCCTATGTGCAAAACATGTTCTGTTTGTTCAATGTCTCTTCCACTTAGGTTCATCTAGTCCTCACAAGTGCCACTGAACCATGTGCGAAAGATCTTCCCTCATGTGCAAGAACTCTTCCCTATGTGCAAGAACTCTCCCCTATGTGCAACAACTCTTCCCTATGTGCAAAACATGTTCGGTTTGTTCAATGTCTCTTCCACTTAGGTTCATCTAGTCCTCACAAGTGCCACTAAACCATGTGCGAAAGATCTTCCCTCATGTGCAAGAACTCTTCCCTATTTGCAAGCACTTTTCCCTTATGTGCAAGCACTCTTTCCTTATGTGCAAGAACTCTTCCCTATGTGTAAGAACTCTCCCCTATGTGCAAAACAACTCTTCAAATCAGACATAATACACTACTCTGTAAATAACTCAACATTGGATACAAATCTATCTACTACAAAGTAAATGGAACCTTGATGATTATGGAGAAAATCAGAAAACCTAATGAAACCACAATTTAATTTATTTACTACTTCCTCACTCGGTAAAACAATAATGCAAAAACCTAGCTTTAAAGCAAATGCAAATCATCAGCTCAACCAAAATCCTAGCTCTAGAATAAGGGTCATGATACAACTCACCTCCCCTTTACTGATACATCAAACCTCCGGCAGCATCCACAGTGAACGATGGCTAGAAGGGAGGATGTTTATCTGTGCACAGCTAAGGAGAAGAAGCTAGGGAGGACGTCAATCACTTGCTTTGTTTATTACGCAGGCAATTCACTGGTTCTGTTATGTTTCCTTTCATTTCCCTCTCTTTTCTCATTAAGGGTATTTTAGTCTTTTACTTCTACAAAATTAAGGACAGATTAGGTCAGGTCCCATTCAACAAATATTAGGCTAATGAGGTCTTTTATGGCAATTTTCCCATAAAATAAAAAGGATAGCGTATTTTCAGGGAGCCAACCACTCTGTTGAATCATAATATGGAAAAGGATTTACGGCAACGAATCCAAGAGTTGATAGGTGTGGAGCCAAATCGTAAACAATATTTGATGTGGGGCCAAAATTCATTTTAAATATTGTTTACAAGTAAAAAAAATAGAATTTTCTTCAAATGGTCATTCAAGGTGGGGCCATTTCCTGTCCGTCTTTTCTGATTCTGGTTCATTATTCCTAATTCCTAATTCCTTGATGATTGAACTTAATATATATATATATATATATATATATATATATTCCATTTTTATTCATCAAAAAAATCAATGCATAATCCCACCCTTGTTTCTTTATTTATTGGACAAAACTGAAGTTCCTTTTATACCCCTATCATATTTGACAATGATTATATATATATATATATCTTTTATTAAACGTCTTTCTTTTCCTCTCATTCTATTCTTGGAATCAAATGATCACAATAAACATATGCAGCTAGCACTTATTCATCAATATATATAGATACACAGGAATCTTCAGATGAAAAAATTATACACGTACATGATTAATTATTGAAGTTATCCGCCGCCCATGGAATTGAAAATACATTCACCATCTCTTCTAGAATGTCCGGGAAGTTTGACTCTTTGTTGTTATAAATGGAAAGTCGCAGGTTTAACAAAATGATATTGATCTACATGTTTCACATATCATCTTGAGAAACAAACGGGTTTTTTTTTTTTTTTTTTAATAAAATTGTGCTCATTTTTTGTTGGAGTTTTAACATGAAAGTGAGTGTGTCAAATAAAACAAGTCCCACGACACATTGCTTAGGAGAGAGAGAAAATACAAGTGTATATATATTTTACATGCATCTTGTGAATTTGGGCTACTAAATGAATCAAGAGGAAGAGCGGGCTCATGCGCACAACAATGGGCTACCAGGAGGCAAACACAATGGAAATATAGCAATTCCCTCCCTGCGTGCAAGTTAAATATGGACTAAGGCACTTTTTACCAAATATTTTTTTGAAAAATCCAAAATTTTTGTGAAAATGACTTACCGGAAAAACCAAGTTTTGAAGTATTTGAATTTTATATCTCAACATTTTGGTTACATGGGCATTAACTAGATTTTATTTTGTTTAACCGACCATCATTACCAATGATCATGTTACAGGCCATTATCTCCAGATTCCAAAACTAATCAATAAAATGTTTTTATAGCCTTCAATGTTCAGAAATCGCTGGTTTAATTATGTTTATTGCCATTGTTTTTTGCCCAACATTTGAGTGCATGAGAGGCCAATAAAAGGCATTGCCTGTAAGAGGTTCAAGCACCTCGCTCAAAAATCGCGAGCACTCTCTTCCTCTCTGGCTTTTTCTTCGTCTCATATTCTCTCTACCTTCTAGTTGCTTTATATTATTCTGTTCACCTTGTATCTGCAGGAAGGGTCCATTTTATCCTAGGGAGTGCCACTTGCAATCAGCCGATGGTTGAAAATAGCTCTTAAGGACAACATCATTCGACGTGACTCGGATTACACAGTGTGTTTGCAGGCACTTTGCCAACATTGTTATATGTGCCAATTCTGCCAAGTTCTCTTCCTTAATTGAGGGAAGAATCTAGACAAATCAGATTTTTTGGGGAACATCACAAGATGGAATTGGATTTGGTTAGACAATGTGTGAATGACAAACACCGGATGAAACCTCGTTTTCTCCTCCCATGCATCATCTTCCCTTTTTATAACCATTATATTAACATTAAAAAGAAAATGATTAAGTAAATTCAAAAGGTTAAATTTTAATGTGAAATTATGTAATACAAAAATAAATAAAATACAAAAATATTTTGTATAAAATCAAATTTAGACCATTTAAATGCTGATTTGGTTAGAAAAGGACAAGGATGAAAGAGGATGGGAAAAAAAAGGAGAGGTTGCTAGCTCAATTATACATAAGTCCAAGAAATAATTATTGTCAAACTTGCGAGTTGATTCTCCGAACTTATTGTTTTTACGTTTTCATCTCACAAAATCGTTTTGAGTTGTTTTTAAACTCGTACTACTTGTAAACTTAGTTAAATTCACGAGTTCACATATCAAGTTTACCCTTTTTGAGTTACTTTACAAAATTCAGTTAACTCATGCTTAAATCCATGCTAACTTTCTCATTTTGATTATACCCAGTGGCTTTATATATAAATTTTATAGAAATTTTTTTGTTAGGTGTGATAAATTATGAATGTTGATATTTTTAATTTCAACTGTTTAGATTTAAATTATATTTAAATCAAATTTTTGTCATTTTTATATTTTATTTATTTAATTGTACATTATTAATATCTATTTATTACTGAAGGTAAGCTCTTACGACTTATGAGTTACCATTCAAATTCGTGTTACGAGTTCTTGAGTTTGCTGAAACTCATCAGCTTGATAACCGTGCATGATATTGTTAACCGATTATTCCAATTTAATGAAGTTGTTCTTCTTTTTCCTCGCTAACATATTTTAACAAACTAAATCTCATTTGAGGCAGAGTACCCGGTTTTTCATACTCGGTTATGTTGTCTGCATTGGTAGTCCTCTTAATTTTAGAAGCCTTTTGACCTCTTCATTAATTGAGAACTTAATATATCATAAAATAAAATGAAACAAATAAACTAAAAAATCACATGGAATCGCTACTTTTTGATGAATAAGGGCACTATTTAAGGACATACAAAACCGAACCGGTTAATCTTTGACCACGAAGAATCCATATCCTAGTAAATGCCATAGGAGTCAGAGATTAACCAAACATTAATTTGAAGTTGAGCAAAACTTTTACGCGTTCATTATTTTAAAATATATAATGATCGAATTGAATTTTAATTGTAATTTATTAAAGTAATAATTTGGAAATAATTACAATATAAAAGCATCACGCAAGGATGATGAATTGATGATAGAGGTGACATGGCAGTCAATCAAATTGAAATTGAAAAAAAAAAAGAAAAAAAGAGAGGAAGATGGTGTTGACAAAAACAGAAGTTGTTGATTTTTGGCAGTAGATTAAGTGAGTGTTTAGAGTATATTATTTCAAGTGATTTTATACTGTGTGATCAAGTAAATATATAAGAAAAATTTTGTCTCAGAAAATGTAGAAGAGCTCGTTTTTAATTGATTCTAGTATGAAACAAACACCACAAGTGCCATACGACCATACCTTTAGACTAATATTCTAGTAATCATCTACGTTGAATCTTTTCGATTCATCTTTTCTTTATGATTGGTTAGATCTCTAATAATTATGTCAACACAATGTGAAAATTAATCATAAGGAGTTAACGCAATTAATCATAATGTCACATGCAGGCAAAAAAAATAAAATAAAATAAAATCATAATGTCACATGCATTGAAAACCTCTTTTCGGAAAATCCATACATGGTATTACATAAATATAATAATAGAAGATAAATAATTTTTAACACCTAAAGTAGGAAAAACCACTAATGAGATTATGAGAACATGGTATCTAAATGGCGGGGGAATGTCCAATTCATCTACTTAATTATCTACCCAATAATGGTGTGAGTTTGAATAGTAATATGATGAATATCCACTTAGCTAATCTACATAAAATAAAAATAGACTGTCTTGATTAATATTTTCTGAATTTCAATTAATCACAACGAATATGAACTTTTACATGGCAAGAAAATAAAATGATGTCAAATATATATTACATGGAACCGTTATGAAAGAACCAAATATTATGAGACAAGAAAGAATAAAATATTTTTGTTATTAACTTTGATGATAAAATTACTTAAGAGAAAAATATATGGTTTGAAAAAAGTGATTGGATCGACTGACAGGAGTCATTCTTGTTTAATCAATAGTCTCATGTTCGAAACTTAAGTATGCAGTCGCAATAATTACTTGAAAATAGCGAGATTCCCCTATTATAGCTCTACATTCTCACGAATTGAACTATTCGGTTGTTAGTGGCATTGGAGACCAATGGAGAGATTAAAAAAAGGAAATACTATATTTCCTCACTCTCAATAGAAAAATATTAACTCAGATTTAAAACCCATTACCAAAATCAGAAAATGTACAAAAAAAACAGACAATTTGCTATCTGTACATACATGCAAGCCTCGTGTCATTCATGCAGACAAGAAACGGTTAAGTTATTTACTTATATTCATGTTCTCTGTCTTCCTCCTCTCACCCTCCATTCTCAGTCTCTGCACAAACTCAAACTCAAAAACCAGACTTTCTGGACACACAATTCACTTCACCACAAAAGGAAATGACAAGGATCAGAATGAGAATACCCAAGGCCGAAGAAGCTGCATATCATACTACGGTTGATTTAATCAGCCAACTCCCTGATGAATCTTTGTCCTTCATTATTTCTGAGCTTATGATCGATAAAGCTATTAGAACAACCGTGCTTTCAAAAAGATGGCGGAGATTATGGCGTTTCACTCCCCATCTTGAGATTGATGGGAGACGAATGATTATGCCTTTGTCTCTGAAGACTGAATAAAATTGTAAGTAAGTTCTCATTCATGTAATATTACATATAGGTATATACACAGGTAAATACATTTGAAAGATTCAATTTGAATCCAACATTCTATTCCTAACATTATGACTTTTATTTACGGCGGGAGATATGCCTGACGGTGGAGGGATATGCTTATTGACTTCTAACACTCCCCTCAAGTTAAAACATATATATTTATCATGTCCAACTTATTACAAAGATATTTAACCCATGTCCCATGTAGAGCTTTCGACAGAAGATCTGCCAGTTGGTCGTTAGATCAAATGTGCCATGTAGATACAATATTTTCTTTGATCTTATCATGAATAAAATGACAGTCAATCTCAATATGTTTTGTTCGTTTATGGAACTCAGAGTTCGATGCTATATGAAGTGCTGCTTTATTGTCACACCATAGTTTTGCAGGCAATGTTGTGGTGATGCTAATTTCCTTTAAAAGTTGAAATACCCACACAATTTCTTGTACTGACTGTGACATGGCTCTATATTCTGCTTCTGCACTTGATTTTGACACAACTCCTTGCTTCTTACTTCTCCAAGATATCAAATTTCCACCAACAAACACACAGTAACCCGTAGTGGATCGTCTTGTGGCCTTACATCTTGCATGATCCGCATCACAGAAATACTCGATCTTAGTGTGCCCATAATCTGTATAAAAAATACCAAGGCCTGGAGAACCTTTCAAATAATACAAGATATGTTCTAAAGCTTCCCATTGTGCCACTGTTGGTGATGCCATAAATTGGCTAAGCCTACTTACTGAGAAGGTTATATCTGGATGAGTTACTGTTAGATAATCCAGCTTCCCTATGAGTCTTATATATCTCTCAGGAAATGGAAACGACTTCAATTTCTCTCAATCAATCTTCTTCTTCAAATCATCAGGAAGCTCATCAAACATACTAGCATCAAGATCTAGGAAGGGATTCGAAATCATGGGAATGTTACATGGTGCAGCTCCAAGCTTTCCAGTTTCTTTTAAGAGATCGAGAACATATTTCCTTTGAGTCAAAAGAATGCCTTTCTTGCTCCTTAAAACTTCAATACCAAGAAAGTACTTTAATGACCTCAAATCTTTTTTCTGGAAATGAGAATTTAGGAAGACTTTAAGTTCTGAGATTCCGGAAATGTTATTCCCTATAATCATAATATCATCAACGTATACTACTAGAAGAATCATACCTGCGTCAGATTGCTGGTAATACACAGAGTGATCACACTTGCTTTGATGTAATCCAAACATCTTGACTACATCACAAAATCTCTCAAACCAAGCACGAGGGCTTTGCTTTAGACCATACAATGACTTCCAGAGGTAGCACACTTTCCTATTCTCCCCCTGACCAACGAACCCAGGTGGTTGCTCCATATAAACCTCTTCAAGAAGATCACCATTCAAAAATGCATTCTTAACATCCAACTGATGTAAATCCCAATGATATGTGGCAGCCAAGGAGATAAGAAGGAAAACTGAGGTTAGCTTTGCCATAGGAGAGAAGGTTTCAGAGTAATCAATACCATAAGTTTGTGTATACCCTTTGGCAACAAGCCAAGCTTTCAACCATTCTAAAGAACCATCAGCCTTAGTTTTAACAAAAAACACCCACTTACATCCAATGGCTTTCTTCCTAGGGGGTAGATCAATAAGAGTCTAGGTACCAGCTTCTTCAAGGGCCATAAGTTCTTCTCCCATTGCTATACGCCAACCAGGATGAGTCAAGGCTTGGTGAAGGGTAGTAGGGGTAGAGATGGAATCAAGTGTGGCCACAAGCAAAGAGGAAGTAGGGGATAAGGTCTGGTAAGACATAAATGAGGATATAGGATAGGTACAGTCAGCATATCTTTTAGGAGGACAAAGAGGACGGGTTCCTTTCTAGAGGGTAATAGGTAGGTCAGGAGAGGGATCAATAGCTGAATAAGAGATAACTGGGTTAGGGATTATAATGAGAGGATCTGGGAAATCAGGAACAGAAACCAAGGAGTTATGATCAGAATCCATCTGAGAAGCAGTGACTGGTGACGGCAAAATATTGGTAGCATCAGCATCATTGATGATATCATGGTTTGGAACAATGGCCTGTACTGGTGGGAGAGGGACATGATAAACCAAGACATTATCAGACTTAGCAATGATAGATGGAGACCCAGAGGAGGTTGATGATGTGAAGAAAGAGGAAGACTCATGAAAGGTCACATCAGTGGACAAAAGGTAACGTCAGAGATCAAGAGAGTAACACCGATAACCTTTTTGAACTTGAGAATAGCCAAGAAAAACACATCTTAGGGACTTGGGATCAAGTTTACCAACACTGGGATGGACATCTCGAACAAAACAGACACAACCAAAGATCTTAAGATCAACAGGAAATAGCTTAGAGGTGGGAAACATAATGGAATACAGAATATCCCCACGAAGAACAGCCGAAGGCATACGATTTATGATAAAATAGGCAGTAGATACAGCATCAGCCCAAAACCTTTTAGGAGTAGAGGAATGAAACATGAGAGCTCGGGCAGTTTCTAAGAGATGTCGGTTCTTTCTTTCAGTAACACCATTTTGAGCAGGGGTATCAACACAAGAAGATTGGTGAAGAATGCCATGACTTTTCATGTAATCAGTAAATGGGGCAGAAAAATATTCTTTTGCATTATCACTTCGTAAGATTTTCACAGGGGTATTAAACTGGGTTTGAATTTCAGCACAGAAATTACGAAAATGAGTAAACAATTCAGAACGCTGTTTCATTAAGTATAGCCAAGTGGTTCAGGAAAAATCATCAACAAAAGTGACAAAATAACGATAACCAGTCTGAGACAGAACTGAACAAAGACCCCAGACATCAGAATGTACTAATTTAAAGGGGGACGCAGCTCGTTTATTGACGTGAGGTGTCAAATAAACACGGTGATGTTTGGCAAACTGACATGACTCACAATCTAAAGTAGACACAGAAGAAAACTGAGGATACAATGTTCGAAGAGATGACAATGATAACTGACCTAGACGATAATGAATGTCAAAGAGAGACGACCCACCAGAACAAGCAACAGAACATGGCACCTAATCATCAAGGATGTAATGCCCACCAGATTCATAGCCTCTACCAATAATCTGCTTCGTCGATAGATCCTGAATTAAACAATAGTCAGGGAAGAGTGAGATAATGCAGTTTAAATGACGAGTGAGTTTACTTGGAGATAAAAGGTTAAAGGTGAGATATGGAACGTTAAGAACAGAGGATAATGAGAGAGATGTAGCTGGTTTAACAGTGCTTGAGCCAGTAACATGGACGGGAGAACCATTGGTGACAAATATAGATGACGGGTTGGCATAAGGGGTATATGAAGAAAATAAGTGATGATTACCTGTCATGTGATCGGTGGCACCAGAATCAATGACCCACTTAGAAGAAGCATTAGTAAGACCAGAAAATAAAGTACCTATGGCTAGGGCCCCTGCAGGTTTAGATCCAGAATTAGAGGGACCAGGTGTTTGGGCAACATGAGCAAGACTACGTTGTTGATCACGTTGTTGTTTATTTTGCAATTTTCTACAATTTTTCTTAATGTGTCCAGGTTCCTTGCAATAATTACAGATAATACTGCCATAAGTCATTGTTGGAGATTGGTATATAGTTTATACCTATAATTCCTGTTCTCAAAGGGACCACGTCCAGCTAGAGCACTTGCAGTTGGATCAACAGAAGAGTGACTCAAGCTATCAACACGCAGAACACGGGAGAAGACATCTTCAAGAGAAGGAAGCTCTTGACTAGACAAAATCTGAGAACGAATAGTCTCATAGGACGAATCGAGAGCTTCAAGAAAACTTATGATAGCCTGAAGTTCTAAGTTCTTGATACGAGTTGAGAGATCGACTTGCGGAGACATAAGTATCTTCATTTCTTCATACATCCTCTTGAAATCCAAGAAGAAATCTTTCAATGAACGGCCTTGCTGTTGGGAACGATAAAAACCTTTACAGACTTCATGAACCCGAGTAATATTGCCTTTTCTAGAAAACATAAATTCAAGATAACTCTTGATTTCTTTGACAGTATTGCAATGACTGACAGAAAATAGAATTCGTGGTTGAATCGAATTTTGAATTTGAAACAAAAGTCGAGCATCCGCTCATTACCAAGCCAAAAGTTTTGTTTCATCACCAGAAGGAGGATCCTCAGTTAAATGAGTTTCCATTTCTATGCCCAAAATATATACTCTAACAGTTTTGTTCAAATCACTATAATTTGTCCAATTCAACTGTGAAGTAGTAATCTTAGCAGACATAGGTAACATATCGGAGTTCTTTGAGTTTGCCATTGATATTACTTAAAGGATAATCAATCACAATACCAGTTGAGAAGTAAAAGAGAGTCACACGGATAATGCTCACAAAATTTGAATAGTGTGTATAAATTTCTAAACACTCAAGAGTGGAAAAGTATCATAAACCAATCAACAAAGTTTCACAAAATGTCAACAAATATCACAGATTCCCAAACAACGGAACAACTGAACCAATCAACAAAAATATGTAGTGTCACAAAAAGGGAATAAGGGACCCATAGAGGTAGAAGTACTAACTCAAAAAATAGCAAGATCAGTGGTAAATCGCAACTTGGAGAACTTTGAAGCAGAGGCGAAGAGCAAGGCTTAAAATTCCAACATAGTCGGATGACTACACAACTTCAGGGATAGACAGAACGTGGGAAGTCGATTAGAATGCAACCATCACCGTCGCAAACGGAGGTCAGAGCCACCTTTACGCGCCGCACGTGGATCTAGGTGGCGGTGCTGATGGTAGCGCATGTGGAGTCACCAGAGGTCGGAGGGAGACCAGATTTCAGGTACAAGCCGATATGATGGTGGTGAAGATGATGGGAAGGCGCGTGTAGTCAATATGCACACTGAGGAGGGGGATCTAAATGCTCAACAGAGAATGAAGGTGTCGCCAGAAAATATGGAGGCTTCACCGAAAAACTTACAAAGACATATCTGAACACTCTTGCTCTGATACCATGAAGACTGAATAAAATTGTAAGTAAGTTCTCATTCATGTAATATTACATATAGGTATATATACAGGTAAATACATTTGAAAGATTCAATTTGAATCCGACATTTTATTCCTAACATTATGACTTTTATTTACAGCGGGAGATATGCCTGACGGTGGAGGGATACACTTATTGACTTTTAACAGTTCCAAAGAGAAAACTCATTACAATCACTTCTCCACACTTTAATAATGGCTTGAATCAAAGTCTCCCACAGTATGGTCTTAAGATTTCTATCATTTTGATTCGTCACACTGGTGATTTACAAAGCTGTCGGTTCATCCATTTCCCATATAGTATTGCTCGAGAGGAAGTTGTGTCCTGGTTATACTGGCAAAGCATAAGAAAGTGAAAAAAAAATTAAGCCTAGAGTGTGAGTTTGTTGACATAGGAACATTCGAGAATTTTCTTGACCATTTAGGACCTAGTGAGAGGAGATCAAAACCTAATTTCCTAGCTAGAATTTTCTCAGGTTTATGTTCGCTCCAGTTTGTTAACTACACACTAAGTAGTTCAGAACCATTTGAGGAATGTGAAAATCTTCAAACCTTGATCTTGAAGAATGTCAATATGGATGATAAAACCCTCGAGGGAATTCTGGAGAACTGTAAGGGGTTAGAGAACTTTAGTCTCCTTAAGTCTTATGGGTTCGGGAAACTCAAAATCCTTAATCCTAATTTGAAGATCTTACAACTGAATGCATTAGAACTTGATGAAATAGTTGTTTTTGCTGAGAGGCTTGAGGTTTTACTCCTTGATACTCTAACTTTTCCTGAAAGTTTGAACATTTATGCTCCAAGCCTAAGGGTTATCCATTCTTACAACAACTCGATGCTTGGATCAATGTTTGCATCTTATGCTGGGAAACAAGTTCTCAAAGCTTCCGAACTTCTTGGTAATTATCGTCATTTTTCGGTAAGTTCTTTGAATAATTAGTTTTGTGATGTGTCCCTAATTTTATATATTTTGTTGGTGGTGCTAATTGTAACTGTGTCTTTATTTTCACTTTGAAGGATTCTAGGAGCAATTTTTTCCCAAGTTTGTCAAAACTCTCAATTGATATGGATTTAAATGATATACAAGAATGTCGTTTGATTTCATCTTTCATGGGATTGTGCACCAGTCTTGAAACTCTGGAAATTACTTTACCGGTATGTGACATTAGTTAATTAATATCACTAGCTTTCAATTTCTATTGTGTTCTACCTACGATCAATGCATCGGCTTAAGGTAATGAATTTATCCTGAAGGCTGAAAATTCTACTTATTGGGGTCTAAGCTAGTTTGTTGGCTTGGCTATATATATACCACTTAATATTGCATATTCATTGAATGTAAATTTCTATTATAGTCCACAATTGGTTGCTTTTACTACATATGAAGGTCCTCTAATGTCTCTAAAAGCACTATTTTATATGGCTTATGAAGAGTCAATTTTTTTAGTGTAGCCAATATCCTATCTTTACAAGATTCAGTAAGAAATCATAGTCAAAGCAAAATATAGATAATTTGAATTGGTGCAATTAAGCAGAGAAAAAAGTTATGCCTTGATCAAAAGACTCAATTCAACAATAGTAAATGTTTGCAAGGCCAAAAAACTTAAGGACTAGTCAAATTTGAAATATAGAATTTGCCAAAGTCTTAATGGCTCAATGGCACCAAATCATTTTGCAAATGGTAGAGGTTAGGAGTTTGAAAACCCTAGGAGGATCGTGTAGTATTGTGTACAAGTTTTCTTCTCTTCCGAAAAGTTAGGGTATGTGAGTATTTTTTTTGTTTTTTAAAGAAGTTCAAGTTGGCCAAGTCAGGTAGAAATAGTTATGCCCTTACAAATGACATAACATTTTGCCTTGCTCATTGCGGTTGTTAGAAGTCAAATAATCATACGTTAGAAGTCAATAATCATATCCCCAATCGTCAGGAAACTAGGAAATGAATGACGGTTTCACATTGGTTTTCAAATGTATTTACTTGTATATATATCTTTGTATGTAACATTACATTTATGAGAACTTGATTAATTCTTGTACATGGTATCATAGCACCTTTGTTCTCCGCTGTCTAATTTTAGTGATTTGAAATTCTGAATCCATTGTTTCCTGTCACAAGCACTACAAAAAAAGTGATTTAGTAGCGGTTAAAAATGGTTATTAGTAGCGGTTTTAACCGCTAGAAACAACATTAGTAGCGGTTTATAAAACCGCTACTAAATCGTATGTTGCAAGTGGATTTGTAGCGGTTATTTAAAACTGCTACTCAAGCAAAATAACCATTACTTTCTTCGTAGCAGTTCAATCCCACCGCTACAATATTGCCATAAGCAATAATCATTTTCTGGGATATTTGTAACGGTTATATAACCGCTACAAATATCAAAACATGAAATTTTCAATGCGGGAAATAAAAAATAAATTTTTTGCTCATTTTGTAGTGGTTCATGAACCGCTACTAATAAAACAATGCCTTTAATTAGTAGCGGTTATATAACCGCTATTAATTTCATCGAAATTCAAAATTCGCGTAAAAAAATTAATTTCATTTTGAAAAAGACCCGTTAATTAGTAGCGGTTTCGTAACCACTACAAAAATTAAGTGAATTTTTTTTAAAAAAAAAATACGATCATTTGTTTCAATTTTTTTGATATTAAATTAAATATTTTATTTTTTTTAGTAGTTTAGCTAATTTAATTAGCTTATTATTCAATATTTTAGCTCATTTATAAATTAAAAGGAATAATTTAATTTAGTTGGATAAGTATAAAGATTGTATTGATAATATTATAGAGCATACGTAGGTAACAATAAACTATTATGTTGTCTACTACAATGTGATTATGTATGAAAAATAGGTGAAAATGAGATAAAGCTCTGAAATATATGCAAAAAATGGTGACAATAAATTTTATGCGAAGGAAAGAAGTATTGAAATAAAAAATTTAAAAACCTGTTACTATATTTGATCACATTGTTCGGTTCCTCAACTCATACAAAACAATTTGTAAATGAGAAAAAAAATGAAAGAGGGGTAAAGTGAAAAGAAATGGGGGAGTGTTTGAATTGAGATGTGGTGGGGATATTTATAAGAATTTGCGTAGCATTTGTAGCGGTTAATGTTTCCATTTTGTAGCGGTTTTTAATTAGTAGCGGTTATTGTTATTTTTTTAGCGGTTTAGAAACCACTACAAATATTGATTTTTTTAAATATTTTTTTAAAGACAACAACATAATTTAAATTTGATCACTCATCCTCGCCATCCCTACAGAAATTGTGTAGAAAAATTGTTGTTAGTGATGTATTATTTTGTTTAAAAAATTTAATTTAAATGATGTGAACTTAAAAAAACACACTACAGTAGAGGTAAATTGTCATCGCCTTCAGGGAAGAAGTTTTCAAAATTGGTGGGCTGAAATGGCTCACTCTTGTAGGTGATGTTATCGCCTTCACCCATGTCGTAAAGGTCTCATGACTTTAAATGGACGACCATGTGCCAATCCCTATGCCTCTTGTCCTCGACATAATAAATCTATTGTGCCTCTGAAGTAAGAATATACAGCTCATCATCTTGAGAAATACTAGTATGAATTGGCCATGAGAAATTGATTGATGTGATCCCTAAGTCGTCAGTTGTCAATCCCTGGGAAGTAGTGGTATTTGCCCACAAACACTTGAACAGCGTCACAGTGAAACGGCCTTGATAATTAAGTTCAACCACATCAAGAAGCTTTCCATAGTAAGGGACGCCTCTGAACTGCATGTTGGTGTGTCACTGCTACTCGCATAACTCCTTTCCCCAAATGTGCCATAAACACCCAAATTTTGAGTTTACAATCCTTGATCCCGTGAAACCGCGCAAAACTTGAAACCATTGACATTGTATGCTGTAAACCTTTTTTGCATGATGAAGAGGGCTGATTACGAGATCTCTGAAATCTAGTGAGTGTGGGTTGTGGTCATTTAGTATTCTGCGTGCAAACCAGCTTGGGAATTCTCTATAGACCTTTTTGTCAACTTCTAAGGATGTTTGTGTACAGATCCTGAGTTGACGCTTAACATGACTTATGAATTCCCTGCAATTAATCATGGAAAGGTGATAGTGAAATGAAATTGAAAAATGTTACGAAAGATATAGAATCACATGTGAGTGTACAATTCTTACTATATGAAAAGTTCAACTTGATTGCAATTAATCAAGACATGTCTATGTACTTGCAACTTTTCAGTTGCCGTTAGTTTGAAGTTCTCAGTTCCTCCAACTGGTTTACCAACATGATGAATAAATTCTCCTGATATTGGCCCAGGTTCAGGACAATCGTCAATACAAGGTAGGCGGTTGAAAGCCGTCTCAAGGTCATCAAAGTACCTTGAACAAAAATACAACACCTCATTCCCTATATAGCCTTTAGCTATAGAACCCTCTGGCCACGCCTTATTCCTTACATAAGATTTTAATTTCCCAAGAAAGCTACGAAGTAAAGAAGAGAAAATTGATACTAAATGCTGAAAAGGATGACTAGCAAACATAAGAACTAACAATGAAGCACATATTTAAAATGAATACCTCTCAATCGGATACATCCATCAATATTGTACTGGGCTAACGAGCTATGTTTCATGAACGAGGTGGATTGTAAGGTGAACCATCACAGTGAAAAAAGATAGAGGAAAGATCATCTCTAAATGACAAAGCGTAAGAATGATTTTGGACTACAGTTAATCGAGCTCCTAACAATCAAAACCTTAGAACACAACTTCTGAAAGAAAGAACAAAGTTCCACTAAAATGATGGACACATTGGGAGGAAGTGCATTCTTTATAGCCAGAGGGAGTAACTATTGCATAAGAACATATGAGTTATGACTCTTTAAGCCAGCATCCTTTCGAGCCTGCAAGTCAACACATCGAGAAATGTTGCTTGAATACCCATTAAGAACTTTTAATTTCTTCAACGTCGTAAGGAAGACTTCCTTGTTCGGTTTTGTGAGGGTAAACTTTACCGGTTGAAATTTGTCATGCTCATTTGGCCAAGCATCTTTATGAACTCCCATAGCGCGTAAATCTTTCCCCGCTCGAAGGTGATATTTTGTCTTGCCGGGTTTGTTAAGCAGTGTATATAGCACATTATCGCAAACATTTTTTTCAATATGCCTGACATCAAGACTGTGGCGAAGTAAATTAGATTTCCAATGTAGAAGAGTGAATAAAATACTTATCTCTTCCATTACTGAGGAACCGAAGTCCTGCGCGTCTTTTGGCGAGCTTGTGCTGAACCGTCGCTTTTTTCTAACTCGAACTCAACATTTTCAAGCTGCTATAAGATTTCTGTACCGGATAAAGTCTAAGGTGGTCCTCTTTTTTTGGCTTCCCATTGAAGCGATTCCACTGCAATATAAACTTGTGCCTTCCATCAAGAAACCTCCAATGGCCCATTAAGCACCACTTTCGACTGTGGGGAAGGCATACTACGTCAGAGTCAAAATTACAAGCTGGACATACCGACCCAATATGCACATTCAACCAGATAATGTGCCAAGGCCAGGAAAGTCACTAATTGTCCACATCAAGGCTGCATGCAAGTTGAACAATGTCTTCCTGAAAGCGTCGTACGTCTCGATGCCAACATTCTACAGGTCAAACAATTCCGTAATAAGTGGTTGGAGATACACATCGATGTCATTACCTGATGCCTTTTTGCCTGGAATAATCATAGACATAATAAAGGAGCTTTGTTTCATATACATCCAGGGTGGCAAGTTGTAGGGAACTAAGACTACCGGCCAAATACTATAACTTATGCTAAGATTCCCAAATGGATTGAAACCGTCGGTCACCAAAGCAAGCCTAACATTTCTAGGGTTAGCCACGAAAGATGGAAAGTCATTTTCAAATGTTTTTCAGGCGTCTGCATCCCGGGGATGTCTTAATTTACCATCTTCATTCTTATCAACGTCATGCCACCTCATATGCTCCACCGTTTTGGATGACATAAATAATCTTTGTAGGCGAGGTTTCAAAGGGAAGTACCTGAGAATCTTTGTAGGTTTCTTCTTCTGCTTTTTTCCCTTCTGAATTGTCTTGTACCTCGATGTGTGGCATCTTTTACAAGTCTCCCTGCTGGAATCATCTCCCCAATATAGCATACAATCGTTGGGGCATGCATCAATCTTTTGATAGTTCAACCCAACTTGTTGATAATCTTCTTGGCTTCATAGAATGTTGTGGGAATCTCAGTGTCAGGGAATACATCTTGTAATAATTCGAGCAATATCAACATTCCCTTATCTGTGATTCCACACAAGCACTTGATATGATACAATTTGATCAAGAAAGATAATTTAGAATATTTTTGACAACCTCAATATAAAGGACGATATACTTCATCCATCAAACTAAAAAAATCTCGAGCTGCTTCATTCCTCATGAGCACCAGCTCAGAACCTTACACTTCTTCGTTGAAGTTGTCACCTTGAAATCCAAAAGCATCACGCACAGCATCATTAACTAGATCATCAACCTCTAGTTGAACTCCTACTTATGAACTTCGAGGAAAAGCATTATCATATCTCATACCGGCCTTCTCACCATGTACTACCCAGAACGTATAATCTAGCGAGAAATGCTTCACAAACAAATGTTCCTTAACAACTTATCGTGTTTGCCACTTCTTAAACTTACAACTCCGACACAGACAGACGATTTTGCCATTACAGTTGGCGTGAGTGAATGTGAAATCCAAGAAATTGTTTAAGCAGTACAAATATTCCGGAGAATTGTGTGGCAGCTTGATCCATGATTTATCCATAGCTACTAGTGAGAGAGAAGAAAGTATAGTGAAGAAGGTGAATGAATATAGAATTATGAATGCCTGGAAGCTTTTGTTGTGGTTATAAAACAGCTACATTAACCACTATTGAATTGAATATTAGTAGCGGTTTGATGAGCATAGCCGATACAAAATTAGAGACCGTTGGCAGATTAAGAAAAATTTATTTCAAATTTGTAGCAGTTTAATTAGTGTAACCGCTACTAATATATATTTGTAGCGGTTTAACCTTATTAACCGCTACAAATTTCGGCGCTAGAAGAAATTCAAATTTCAAATTTATTTGCATATTTTAGCGGTTATAAGCAATAAACTGCTACAAATGTTTAAGCATTTTGTAGCGGTTATAAAAAAAAAACCACTACAAAACTAGAACGCCGAGTGAGGGAAATTCAAATTGAAAATGTTTATATCTATAGCGGTTATTACTGTAACCACTACAAATACTCAAACCTTTGAATTTGAATTTTCCTCCCACCGTGTTCATTTTTTCCAATGGTCCTTAACATTTGTAGCGGTTTTATCCTTATAACCGCTACAAGATCACAAATATTTATAGCGGTTTTTATTCAGTAAAAACCACTACAAGTATTACTTAAATTTTTTTTCGGTTGTGGTTAGTTTTAGTAATATAAATGTAATGTTAGATAAATGCAACAAAAATTTAAGTTTTGAAAATGAATGTCATAAATATAACTATAAATATTTACAAAATTTATGAAAAAGGTCTAAAAATGAATGTCCTAACTATAACTATAACTAAATGTCCTAAACTAACTAGCAGGAGACTGATCATCTAGTCCTCCCTCCGGTGGTACTCCCTTAGGTGTAGCAGTATCAGGGTACGGAGCAGACTGAACAACACTATCATCATCAACAGGAGGAGGAGGAAGAGGCTAGATGATGAACCGAGGGACAGGGGGAACCTCTGGATGCGCCTCGTCTAGTAACAGGCGACTCCACGACCACTCGAGCATGTAGTTCATGATATCGCGCCACTGTGCATGCTGAGCGTAGTAGAAATCGGACTGTTGTTGCATCTGCTGCTACTGTTGCTGAGCTACTGCAGCTTGTGTCCTCGCCAAATCTGATCCCAGCTCCTCAACAGACTTGTCTCTCGGACGTCTGACCCCTAACGTCTGTGCTCTAGAGTTGCCAGCCTCAGAGGCAGCGCTCTTGCCATAGACCATGCTAGGTCTGGCGCCTATCCCCAGGCCTCGCACGCATCTGAGGTGTTCAGCCTGACCCAGACTAACCTTTAAAGGCACCGTGGGGTCCACAGACCCTTGTGACTCCTAGTCTAGGTCTCTCGCAGCTTAGCCTGCGACTACTACATCCGTGCTTGCCATTTTATGAAACAATTAATTTTAAATATAATGGTTTAATTTTATAAGCAATATAAGAATAAATTAACTTAAAATGGCCGCCTATGCCTACTGAGAGGTCGGAGTCCCGTCACGGTGTCGTGTGATAGTAAATAACTCCCCGTAGTCTGTTTGACGGTTCTCCTCCTATGCCTTCCTCTCCTAAAACAATTACAAAGTTACAAAAATTAAATTAGGATAATGAACAACAATATACTAAATTTATAATATGAAATAAACAGCTAAAAGTAATTGATAATGAGAAAACTTACCAGCTTGCTATAAGTCACAGCAAAGGTCTTCGATCCTGCTGTGTGGTGGATCGTCTGTTGCTCTCGGCACCTTGTGTTCCTATGAGAGAGAGCCTAGGAAAAAATATATATTAAATGTATTAAATTCATAAAAATAATTAAATTTAAATTTAAATTATAAATATAATTATAATTATAAATACATTACCTTCCCCCAGTGTTCCTCCTGTATTTGACGAAACTCGCCCAATCGTTCGGCGGGATACCGTTCGGGACGTTTTCGATCAGCTGCTGTAGAGGAATCATCCTATCCTTATACATACTGTAGAAGAGATGGTTCCTCCTGTTCCTCTAGCCGTCGCCTATCTTCATCAGCGTGTACCTCTTTCGGCTGTCCCGGACGGCAAACCTAAGCTGTAGAACACAATTGAATAAAAATTAATTAAATATAACTAATTACAAATAAGACAATTAATAAATATTAATTAAATAAATTTAATAACAGAAAATATAATATAATTAAATATTATTACTTACCCGTATCACCTCGTCCCATGCCTGGTCCTTCAGCTCCTTTGGAACGTTCCTCCACTTCCTGAAGTGAAGGGGGAACTGCATCCAATTCTAGCCTAGCTTATTCAGGAAGCGATTGAACAGGTGACCCCCCATTGTCGATGGGTTGGTCCGTGCCTTCATTCCACGGAACTACGACGCGTAGTGTCCGGTCTAAAATGTTCAGACCGGCCACGTCCAGCCTCCTAGTGGAGACGTTCCCCTGCTCATCTGCACAATTTACCGCATGTTAGATAAATTGCAATTCAAATTCTACATTTCGAATTTAAAGTTATTTCGTCTTCTATTTTTGATTTTTGATCTCGTATATCTAGATAAATAGTTATCTATAAAATCGAAAATCAAAATAAAATAATAAAATAATATAAAAAAATAAAAATAATTAATATTTATAATTAATAAAAAATATTTATATATATAATAAAATCTAATAAAAAATATATACGCTAAAAAATATATACAATAGTATCTTTGTATTGTATTTAAATATTTAATTTATTAAATAAAAAATATATTTACCTTAGACCTGCACCTCAAACCCAATAGAGCGAGAAGATGACCATTGAGGGTGGTTCTGCTCCCGCGCCTCCTCCTCATCGAGGAACTGCTCCATCTCTCTTATCCCAATCGGGATCTCGAAGTCCTCGTTCGCATCATAGTCATTGATACTGATATCTCCCTCACCTAAATCAGGCACCTCTGGTGCAGCGTCTCTTATGGGATCGTCTGCGGTGGCTGTGGTAGGGCTGACTCCTATGGCTGTTGTGGGGGGATAGTCTGAAATGGCGCGGTCGCCCTCCCTCCGCGCCGCCCCATCCTACTACCCCTTGCTTTGTTGCTGCTACCCTGTAAAATTGGTCTGGGGACCTCGGGCTCCTTCCCCTTATCCTGTCTTGAGCCATATCAACTACAAAAATTCAAGAAAAAAAACAATTTAATCACATTTATATGCAAAAATATAATAAAAATAAAAATAAAATACGTATTGTCCGTACCTCAAGTACAAATAATAAGAAATGTTGCAGCGAAAACTCTTCAACAAACGTCTGAACGCTCAAATCTAAAAGAAAATACTCAGAGAAACTTCAGGAAACAAAATGGCAAAATGGGAAAATGAAAGGGGCGGTGGCTTTATATACTGGTGGATTTTGTAGCGGTTCTTGAAATAACCGCTACAAATATGCTAAACTTTGTAGCGGTTTTATAATAACCTCTACAAATTACAAGACCTTTGAAGTTCTGTAGCAGTTATGGTACAAAATTGCTGCAAATTTCAAGACCTCTAAAATTTTGTAGCGGTTATAGCTATATAACCACTACAAATAGGTGACGTTTAGAATTTTGTAGCGGTTTAATTGGTGAAACCGCTATAAATAACCGCTACACTATTGGCGCATTTTGGTCGAGCCAAGTGGCAGGAACTTTTTAGTGGTTTTTATGATGTAACCACTACAATTTAATCGTGATAATTTTTTGCGAGAAAAGCGCTCCATATTTATAGCGGTTTAGGTTATAACCACTACAAATTGTAATATTTGTAGCGATGAATTGTAACAGCTACAATTGCACTGCTACAAAACACCATTTTTTTGTAATGAAGCTTTTAGTTTCTAGCAAGAGTGTTTAGTTCAGATCTCATCCGCTAGACACTCTTCAACAGACACGCACCCCTTAACCTTGTTCTCCAGCATTAGATCAATCAAAACCCAAAGCTGCTTCCTCAAACGATGGCGCGTGAATACATACATGCCTCCTGCATCTTCGCCCGCCAGACACGCGCCGGCGAATGATGGTATCTCTGGCGATCATTTCTGGTACTTTCTAAGCACTTTCTGACTGATTTCTCAAGCCCATTCCATCCCCAGTGGCTGTATAAACCAATTTTCATCTTGAATTGTCAGGTACCTCTCGCTATTTCTCTCTATTTTGATATTTTTTTGAACTTCTTTTAGTTGGGATTATCCCCTTTTGTTTAATTGTGTGTCTGGTGACTTAGTCTCTTTGTGATTATATACCTTTGAAATTTTGTAGTTGTGTATCTGAGTTAGGGTTATCCTATTTGGCATCTTGTATCTTGTGGTTTTTTGTTTTGTTTGGATATTATTATTAAAGTATTTCTTGCTTTTGGCTTAAGAGTGTGCTTTCGGAACTTATATTCTCAAGAAAATTAGTGACTTCCACTTGCCTGTTATTATTCTACATGGCTGACTCCAAGCACTCTGATATGTTGTCCATGTCTGCTAATATTACTGCTTCACAATTGGACTAGATAAATTATAGTGTTTGGAACAATACTGTTAGAGTTTATATTATGGGAATTGAGATGGAAACTCATTTAACTGAGGATCCTCCTTCTGGTGATGAAACAAAACTTTTAGCTTAGCAAAGAGTAAATGCTCGAATTCTGTTTCAAATATGAAATTCTATTAAACCATGAATTCTATCTTCTGTAAACCACTGCAATACCATCAAAGAAATTATGCAGTATCTTTAATTTATGTTGTCTGGAAAAGGCAATATCACTCGGGTTCATGAGGTCTGTAAAGGCTTCTATCGCTCCTAACAGTAAGGCCGTCCATTGAAGGACTTCTTCCTAGACTTCAAAAGGTTGTATGAGGAAATGAAAGTATTCATGTCTCCGCAGGTAGATCTTCCGACTCGTATTAAGAATATGAAACTTCAAGCTATTATTAGTTTTCTTGAGCTTCTTTATTCTTCATATGAAACGATTTGTTCTCAGATTTTGTTGAGTCAAGAGCTTCCCTCTCTTGAAGATGTTTTCTCACGTGTTCTTCGCGCTGATAGTTTGATTCATTCTTTTGTTGATCCAAATGCAAGTGCTCTAGCTAGGTGTGGTCCCTTTGAAAACTGGAATTATGGGTACAAACAAAGCACTAGTTCTCAGATAATGAATTATTGTAAGGAACCTGGTCACACTAAGAAAAATTGCTGAAAATTGCAAAATAAATAACAACGTGGTCTTGCTCATATTAACTAGACACCTAATCTATATGATTCTGGATCTTCATCTGTAGGAGGGAGCTACAGTTACTTTGCCTTTTGATCTTACCGCTACTTCTACAAAGTGGGTCATTAATTCTGGTGCCACTGACCACATGACATGTAATCATCATTTGTTTTCATCATATACCTCCTATGCCAACCCGTCATCCATATTTGTCACCAATGGTTCCCTTGTTCATGTTCTTGGTTTAGGAACTATTAAACCAATTGCATCTCTTTTACTGTCTTCTGTTCTTAATGTTCCTGATCTCACCTTTAATCTTTTGTCTCCAAGCAAACTGACTCGATATTTAAACTGTTTTATCTTATTATTCCCTGACTATTGTTTAATTCAGGATCCATCGATGAAGAAGATTATTAGTAGAGGCTATGAATATGGTAGGCATTACATCCTTGATGATCAGATGTCACATTTTATTACTTGTTCTGGTGGGTCGTCTCCCTTTGAAGTTTATTATCGTATACGTCATATGTCTCTGTCATCTCTCAAAAAATCGAATCCTCAGTTCTCATTTGTGTCTGCTTTTAATTGTGAGTTATGTCAGTTTTCCAAACACTATCGTGTTCATTTGGCACCTCGTGTCAATAAACGGGTTGTGTCCCCCTTTAAGTTAGCAAATTCTGATGTTTGGAGTCCTTGTTCAGTTCTGTGTCAGATTGGTTATCGTTATTTTGTCGTTGATGATTTTCCCAAACCACTTGGCTTTACTTAATGAAACAGCATTCTGAATTATTTACTTACTTTCATAATTTCTGTACTGAAATTCAAACCCAGTTTGATACTCCTGTGAAAATCTTATGAAGTGATAATGCAAAAGAATACTTTTCCGCCCTATTCACTGATTACATGTAAAGTAATGGCATTCTTCACCAATCCTCTTGTGTTGATTCTCCTAGTCAAAATGGTGTTGCTGAGAGAAAGAACCGATATCTCTTAGAAACTGCCTGATCTCTCATGTTTCATTCCTTTGTACCTAAAATTTTTTGGGCTGATGCCGTTTCTACAGCTTGTTTTCTCATCAATTGTATGCCTTCAGCTATTCTTGGTGGGGATATTTCGTATTCCGTTCTGTTTCCCACCAATACATTGTTCACTGCTGATCCTAAAATCTTTAGTTATGTCTGTTTTGTTCGGGATGTTCATCCTAGTGTTAGTAAACTTAATCCCAAGTCCCTAAGATGTGTTTTTCTTGGCTATTCTCTAGTTTAAAAAGGTTATCGGTGTTACTCTTCTGATCTCCGACGTTACTTTGTATCCACTGATATGACCTTTAATTAGTCTTCTCCTTTCTTCGCATCTTTGACCTCCTCTGAGTCTCCATCTGTCATTGCTGAGTCTGATGATATCTTGGTTTATCGTGTCCCTTTCTTACCAGTACAGGCTGCTATTCCAGACCTTGATGTCTACAATAATGTTGATGCTACCAATGTTTTGCCGTCACCAGTCACTACTTCACCAACGGATTCTGGTCAAGACTCCTTGGTTTTTGTTCCTGAATCCCCAGATCTTCCCATTGATGTTCCTAACCCAGTTGCCCCTAATTCTGCTGTTGATCCCTATCCTAACCTACCTATTGCCCTATGGAAAGGTATGTCATCCTAGAAGATATGCTTAATGTACCTATCCTATATCCTCCTTTGTGTCTTACCAGAATTTGTCCCCTCCTTCCTCTTCACTTGTGGCCACCCTTGATTCCATCTCCACCCCTACTACCCTTCATTAAGCCTTAACTCATTCTGGTTAGCCTACAGTAATGGAAGAAGAACTTATGGCCCTTAAAAAAGTTGGTACCTGGCTCTTGTTGATCTACTTCATGGGAAGAAAGCCATTGGATGTAAATGGGTGTTTATTGTTAAAACCAAGGCTGATGACTCTTTAAAAAGGTTAAAAGCTCAGCTTGTTGCCAAAGGGCATGCCCAAACTTATGGTATTGATTATTCTGAGACTTTCTCTCCTATGGCTAAGCTAACCTCCGTCATCTTCTTATATTCTTGGCTGCCACCTATCATTGGGATTTGCATCAGTTGGATGTTAAGAATGCATTTTTGAATGGTGATCTCCTTGAAGAAGTTTATATGGAGCAACCACTTGGGTTCGTTGCTCATGGGGAGAATAGGAAAGTGTGCTACCTCTAAAAGTCATCGTATGGTCTAAAGCAAAGCCCTCGTGCTTGGTATGATAGATTCTATGATGTAGTCAAGAAGTTTAGATTAAGTCAAAGCAAGTATAATCAATCTATTTTCTACCACCAATCTAATGCATTCATGATTCTTTTAGTAGTATACATTGATGATATTGTGATTACAGGGAGTAACATTTCCGAAATCTCAGAAATTAAAATCTTCCTGAATTCTCATTTTCAGACAAAAGATTTGGGGTCATTAAAGTACTTTCTTGGTATTGAAGTTTTTAGAAGCAAGAAAGGTATTCTTTTGAGTTAAAGGAAGTATATTCTTGACCTTTTAAAGGAGACTGAAAAGCTTGGAGTTGTACCAAGCAACATTCCCATGATTTTGAATCCTTCCTAGATCTTGATGCTAGTATGTTTGATGAGCTTCCTGATGATTTGAAGAAGAAGATTGATCCAGATAAATTAAAGCTGTTTCCATTTCCTGAGAGATATAGAAGACTCATTGGGAAGCTGAATTATCTAATAGTAAATAGTCCTGATATAACCTTCTCAATCAGTAGGCTTAGCCAATTCATGGCATCACCAATAGTGGCCCAATGGGAAGTTTTAGAACATATCTTGTATTATTTGAAAGGTTCTCCAGGTCTTGGTATTCTTTATATAGATTATGGGCACACTAAATTCGAATATTTTTGTGATGCAGGTCATGCAAGATCTAAGGCCACAAGACGATCCACTACGGGTTATTGTGTGTTTGTTGGTGGAAATTTGATATCTTGGAGAAGTAAGAAGCAATGAGTTGTGTCAAAATCAAGTGCAGAAGTGGAATACAGAGCTATGTCATAGTCAGAACAAGAAATTGTGTGGGTATTTTAACTCTTGAAAGAAATTGGCATCACGACGACATTGCCTTCAAAACTATGGTGTGACAATAAAGCAGCATTTCATATAGCTTCAAACTCTGTGTTCCATGAAAGAACAAAACATATTGAGATTGATTGTCATTTTATTCGTGATAAGATCAAAGAAAATATTGTATCTACAGGGCACATACGATCAGATGACCAACTGGCAGATCTTTTGACAATGGAATGGAATACAGGTTCAATATCTTTGTGACAAGTTGAGCATGATCAATATATATGCTCCAACTTGAGGGGGAGTGTTAGAAGTCAAATCAACATATGTTAGAAGTCAATAATCATATCCCCACCGTTAGGAAACTAGGAAACGAATGACGGTTTCACATTGATTTTCAAATGTATTTACTTGTATATATATCTGTATGTAACATTACATTTATGAGAACTTGATTAATTCTTGTACAGCAGTCAAGTAGAAATAATTATTCGTTTGCTAATAGATATAACTGCATGCCTTATGCATTATAAATTTTTTCCGTTTCACAGTGTGGTAATGATATGATCAATAGAGGTCTTTACTGAGATCTTCAAGATAATGCTTGTAATTGTGTCCATGACCAGTTGAAGGTCGTGTACCTGAGAGGGTACAAAGGCAATAGTCAAGAATTTGAATTCTTAAAGCAAATTAAAACAAAGGGGAGGAAATTGGTTAGAATTACGATAATATGTACCCAACCTATAGAAGAAGACAGGCTGATGGCCCTTAGAAGTGCGTCCCCTAATATCTCATTCATCATTAAGTTCAAAATACACAATGCAGAACAGGAGCTGTAATGCTGTATGACACTCAAGACAGGGCGCTAATAAGTTATAAATGATTCTTGTGATGATGAAGTAATATATATGTGCTCAGCACAATTAGTATGATTATAATTTCTGAGTTTGTAATAATGCTCCATGTTATGGGGTAATTGCACTAAATTTCTAATCTGCTAGCCTTTGAACAGTTGTGAACATGCGATCAGTTGAAATTATGTTATATATGCAAGGATGCTTTAAATTTAATTTACATCTACTTCATTGGTTACCTTTAATTTTTAAAATGATGGTAATTAAAAAAAAGGTACATTATGTATGTAAAACAAAGCACGATTAGTCATGTATGTTCTTGGTTGGTTAAATGTTTGCAGCATCTTTGATTTGTTATCCTAAACTTTTAAATTGAGAAGAAAGAAAAATGCAATGTACATGTTGTAAATAGTCGTATTGTTCTGCTGGACACGACCATAACCTTGTTAGCGGTGTCCTTATAATGTTATTGGAATATCTGTTGACACATTTTAGGTCTTTGTTCAGTACAGATATGTCACCAAAAGAAATGCTCCTTTTTAAACGGGGAATAACGATATTTAGACCTCTTGTGGAAAAAAAAAAATATTAACATTGTAGTCCCTTGAACACGTGATTCTTTTTATTTGATATTTTGTTAATTTCTTTTTTTTTTTATTAAGTAGTGATTAAAGTATTAACAATTATTCCCTTACAATATCCCACGGCATTTTGCAGCTTACTGCCTAGCCCGGCTCGATGAAAGCCCGAGTAATTTCGGGTTGGGTTGGGTTGGGCGAGGCGGGCTTCTATGCCCCAAAATCTCCCTAAAATTGAAAAAATAATGAAGCATCTAAAAACATTAAAAAAAATAGTTTGATATTTAAAAAACATATAGTATATAATACTCCTTTTTATATTTTATTGTTTAGGTTCAATTCATACGCCAATGAAACAAATTAATTCACTAGAGATTATTTTCTTGCTATTTAATAATAATTTATTTCTTAAGCACTCAATTTACCAATTTCATAGTTAAATGTGATCATGAAAAAATATGCATATTTGCTGAGTAAATAGAAAATATGTTTATTTACTATTTTAATCAAATGGTAAGTAAATATACTTATTCTATTTTGTAAAATAATGAATGTATGTGTATATATTATATGTATTTTAAACGCAATATATACACATTTCAGGCAACATATCTTATCCTGTGCTCAGCCCTACCCAATACTTTGCTTAGCCCAAAGATGCCCAAATAATTTATGAGCTGATTTCTTAGGGCCGGACTGAGCCTTTTTTTGCTGGGCTTGAACAGCCATTGTGGGCATTTTGGCATCATAAACACCCCAAGGTTTTACCGTGTCATTTGGCACATTCAAAATTTTGATCGTCATTATCCTTTTTTATTTTTCTTACACGGAACCTATCTATCATTTTCATTCAATTATTGTATGACAGCTAACTATACCTAAAGATGTTCAGGCTGCAAAACAAAGAACGTTAGGGCTTGTTTCAATTAGCATTGCAAAAGTACATTAATGCAAGCTGAGACAAAATTCCTTTCACATACTTACCTCATACATTGTAAATCACGTTGAAACCGTTATTCCAAATAGGCAGTAAAGGTTTGCATGGCCACTCAAGCTAATTCATTTATTATTCAAAAGATTATAAGAAACGGGGAAGATTGGTAAGTGAAAGCGAAATGGGTTTGTTGAGAGATACATGTCAGCCCTTGTCTTTTCTTGAATTAGTTCTTTTTTTTTTTTTCAATTTAATACGACGCAATGAAAATAGGTGGTTAGACCTTGGAGCATCTAGCCATTGAGTTTCTTCCATATGTCCATTTTAATAATATTTCTGCAATGTATAGGAGGAATATCAACCACGCATAACAAAGTTCATGTTAATATTATGGGCATATTGAACAAGCCAGTTAATACCTCTACAGTTTTACCCGTATTGTGTGTGAGAGAGAGAGAGAGGGAGGGAGGGAGGGAGGGAGGGAGAGTATTCAGGGTTGACCTTCCATGTCTTACGATAGTTTGTGAATTTTTAATCTGATTAACGAAATAAATTAGCGCAATTATCGTTGATCAGGACGTTGATGATGATATCCATATGAAGATTCTGAGAAAGGATTGGAGTAATATAAACTTGAGTCTTTTTCGGTTACTTTCTTGAAATGGTATCCCAAAGATTCGCGACGAAAGGAAAACTCCAAAAACGTACACATATACTATTCGCACGTTTTTACGTAGCAAAACAGTTGACTTTCTCATATACAAACACAGTTGAGTGATTTCAGTTGAGTAGGACTTTTGATATAAAATAACATTTCAACACCGTTCTCTTCAAAGTTGAAATCACCACGTTTTCTCTCTCATGAGATCGATCTCTATATATAAATGTAGTAAGTTCAGGTAGATACAAACATTAAGCAGAGAGAGACAGAGAGAGTTAGATATGTTTGAAGCGTCAGCATCATTATTGGTGGCCACGTTGTTCATTGCAGCAATAATAGCAGTGATAAGATGGGGATGGAAGATGGTGAAGAAGGTGTGGCTGAACCCTAAGAGGCTTGAGAGGGAACTCAGAAAGCAAAACCTTAAAGGCAATCCTTATAGATTATGGTTTGGTGACTTGAAGGAAATGGTTAAGATGCAACAAGAAGTTAAGTCCAAACCCATGTTGTCTTCTCATTCTCACGATATACCTCCCTATGTCTCCTCTTTTGTCCACCACTTGGTCAACAAATACGGTCTTCTCTCTCTCTCTCTCTATATATATATATATATCTTGTTTATATTTATTTGAGCTTGCTTCAATTAAAGTGCAGGTAAGAATTCATTTATGTGGTTTGGAACGACACCAAGGGTGATCCTGATGGATCCAGAGAAAGTAAAGGAGGTGCTTAACAGAAACTATGACTTCCCAAGGCCCGAACTAATTCCTATTGTTAAGTATATAGCCACTGGTGTTGCAAACTATGAGGATGACAAGTGGGCTAAACATAGAAAGATCATCAATCCTGCTTTCTATTTGGAACAATTGAAGGTTCTCTTATATTCTCTTCTTGATTGAAATTAATTACTACTTCTGTTATAATTGTGTTTTAATTAACTAAGGTTATGCATGCAGATTAAATCATTAACTTCAGTATTCTAAAAATTTTCTTTGAGAGATCCTCGTTTTCTTCGTTATTTGTCACAGGCTCTGATTCCAAGCTTTTCCGAAAGCAGCAATGACATGATAAGGAAATGGGAAAATATGTTGTCTTCTACTTCAGATGGGACAAGTGAAATGGATGTACGGCCCTGGATTAAGAATTTCACAGAGGATGCTATTTCTCGAACAGCATTTGGAAGTAGCTTTGAAGAAGGTAGAAAAATTTTCAAACTTCTCTCGGAGCTAGGTGATCTTATGATGAAGAATGTATTCAGATATCACAACCCACTGTGGAGGTAATAAGATTAATTAGTGACTCATAACCACTCGTTGACCCAATCACTATCGTAAGGTTGAATATATAGCATATATGCATAGTACTGATGAAATCAATCTGCAGTGTGATATACGCTAAGGATAAAAGGAGGATGAAGGAAATTGATAGAATGGTGGAAGCTTCTCTGATGGGTATCATTGAGAAGAAGGAGAAAGCAATGAAGGAAGGTGAAACCACCAAGAGAGACCTACTGGGCATACTTTTAGAATCCAATCACAAGGAGATTGAAGAACAAGGAAGAAACAAGAACAACAATATTGGGTTGAGTATGAAAGATGTGATCGAGGAATGCAAGTTGTTCTATTTTGCAGGCCAAGAAACCACTTCGTCCATGCTTGCTTGGACGATGATGCTGTTGGGTAGGTACCCTGATTGGCAAGCACGTGCAAGAGAAGAAGTCCTACGAGTCTTTGGCAACCAAAATCCAGACTATGATGGGTTAAGTCAACTCAAGATTGTGAGTATATATATATCTTCTCTGTATATATATACTTCCGCCTCCTCTGATCTTTAATATAAGATCGAATTGATTTTTTTTTTTAGAGACTCAGGAAGCTATATAAATTATTTTAAAGTATTTATATTTATTGTTTTTCTCCAAACTAATTTGCTTGACTTATAAACTGATATATAATACGGAGTATAATGATATACAACATATGATTAAATAATTTATTTAACTTCCTTAATCTCTTTAAAAAATTCATCTACGTCTTATATTAAGAAATGGATGGAGTATATAGTTTTATAACAAACAGGAATGATATATTGGATCATATATATTCTGCTACTATACAGTTGACGATGATCCTGTACGAGGTTTTGAGGCTATACCCACCAGCAGGATGGTTGACACGATGTCCTAAAGAGGACAAGAAGCTTGGTAATATGTTAGTACCAGCTGGAGTAGAAATTCTGCTACCAATACTCATGCTTCACCATGACAAAGAATTTTGGGGGGATGATGCTAATGAGTTCAAACCAGAGAGATTTTCTGAAGGAATTTCAAAGGCAGGGAAAGGAGGTTCGGCTGCATTCTTCCCATTTGGATGGGGTCCTCGGATTTGCATGGGATTAAACTTTGCCATGTTAGAAGCTAAGATGGTCTTATCACTCATTTTGCAGCACTTCTGCTTTGAGCTTTCCCCAACTTATTCTCATGCCCCTATCTTCAATCTCACTATTCAGCCACGCCATGGGGTTCATATCATTCTACATAAATTATAGGATTTCATCATTCATAATTTATATTATTTAAGCAAGTTTGAGTTAATGAAGCTAATAAATTTGTTTAGTGCATGTTAATTAACCCCCTCCGCGAGTAAACTTGTGTATTGATTGATCTCATGTAATATCATCTTAGTCCAAAGCATAGTGCTTACACACACTGGTGTGTTTGGTTTGAGGGGAGGGGAGGAGGGTTAAATTACCTTTTTGGGTTGAAGGTATTTAAATTTTGAGCGGAAACTCAAAATTTAAAAGGAATGAGAGGGTAAATTTTGGGTGGGAATCCAAAATTTAAAAGAATGAGAGGGTACATTTTGGGTTTCTCCAGTCCAAAATTGTATTTACCACTCCCTCCCCTCCCCTCAAACCAAACACACCTGTATTATAAATAAATAAATAAAATATGCATTTTCACATTTGTTTAGCAGCGATTTCAACTGCTATAAACGTACATAGGGGTTAATTAATTAATTGCTTATATTGCTTCAAAATTTTTTTTTACACTTCAGAAATTTGGGACATCTAAAATGTGAAAAAAATATATATATATTTTTTTAGTTTAGACTTCACTTTAGACGTCCAATTGAATTTGGGATGTCTAAAGTGACGTTTAAAGTAAAAAAAAAAATTTAATTTTTTTTTTACTTTAGACATCTCAAATTGAATTTGGGACGTCTAAAGCTATCCAGTTCCCACACATAATTATAAAAATGCCACCGCCTATGTTTTAGACGTCTCTATTTTAAAAAGGGACGTCTTTTAGAGTAGCAGAATCTATATTCTATAGTAGTGTAAACATTATTTTGCTCTAGAGATTCGTATCCACCATTTTCTCTGTCCTTCCTCTCGTCATCCCTCACCTCCAACCTCCCTCCTCACCATTTTCTCACCTAGCCCTCTTCTCCGGCACACTCATACACACTCCTCAATGATTTCAGAGAAGCGACTTTTAGATTGTTTTTCACTACAATCTTACTCTCGGAACACCCACACACAAAAATGTCCAAACACCTAACAAAATCTCAGCTTCTCCCTCATCTAGTGTTTTGTTGTAGTCTTCTCCCACAAATCTTTTCCACATAATCAAATCGCAAAAGATATTTTTGGCCACCAGCTCCAGCCCTTGAGTCCTAAGGGTGTTTCAGTCACCAACGGCAGCCTTGTACTACTGCATGCCAAATTCATCTAGAAAAAGTAAATGAGGAGGAAGAGTTTGTAGAAAAAAGGTGAAGAAGGAGGTCAGAGGTTTTGAAATGAGAGGGAAGGGAGAGAAAAAGGTGGGTGCAAATCTCTAAAACAAAATAAGTGCACACCACATGCCAATTGGAAGAATAGTGGGACCCACAACATAGAAAAGGGGATGGATGTTAGCTCTAGTTAATGGGAGTACCCAAATTTGCTACGTTTTAAAAATGATTATGTCTACTTTTGCACCTAACAAAACATAATTATGCTGGATGTTCATAGTGAAAAACTTCATTTTCTAAATTTACACATTTAACCTAAAAATAATATATTTATGTTGAAAAAAGATAGTATATATATTGATAAAACGATTTTTATAGGTGTTATAATAATGAAAAGAATATAAAGTGCTGTTAGGTTTTATTTATTTAGTTATTACACCATTGTTAGTTTTTTTTTTTCTTTTTTGGTGAAACACAATAAGTATATTATGCCACTAGCAGAAATTAAATATTTTGGAGCTCACATTTTTAATGTAACTACACCAAATATGGCAGGGGAATATTGGGTTTTAAAGGGATAATAAAAGTATAAATTAAGGGTAGCCAAGAAAAATATGTGATCATACTAAAAAGACAAGATCTGTAATGAACATATATAAGAAAGAGTTGGAATGGCATCTACAAAGAAGGCTATTGGATGTGGGAATAATTGAGGGTAGATTAACCAGTATAGAGTTCTAAAAAAGAGTGGAGAATGACCAAAAAATCATTCAATGAAGTTATTGAGCGAGACATCTTAATTACACTAAAAAAAAGCTTATTACCAATGGAATTTCAGTTTACCTTACTGACGGAATTAGTGACAAATTAGTGAATGGAAAGGGATTGTCAACGGAATTATCATTGAATTTTTTGTTTTGCCACCAATTTTTTTGCAGCTAATTGGTTTAGTAATAAAATTTCAATTTTGTAATAAATTAGCGATGAAATTACTTATGGATCGACATTCTGACATTTCGTTAGTAATTTTCTATTTTTTTTCATATTGTTAACAATTTATTCACAACTTTGGTACGTAGTTGACAAAACACAATCCTATTATACGATTTATATAATTAACCTCACTAAATGCAATAAAGCTTACCATTATTGTAGTATCATATTTGTAAGCATGGTTGTCAAACTCATGAGTTTAAGCAAACTCGTGACAATGATATAACATCATATCATAAACTAGAATCATAAACTCATAACAGTTTACTTTGTAAGAATAGCTCAACCGATAGATACTCCATTTGAATATTTGAATATAAATTGAATATTGCATTTTGTAAATCTGTTACACATTTAGCTGCTATTTGCATGGATCTGAGAATATCACACATCTTGTTACGTGAATATCTCGCTTTCTCCGGTGCATGAGAATGTATATATACAGCCACGTTACCAAATAATAAAGTAAGACGTTTTTGTCTCTGATTCTTGTGCCCTTAAATCTTTATGGTGTCAGAGCAGACATCTTGAGGGCCAACCATGACTACTGTGATTGAACCCGAGAGAGAGAGAGAGAGAAATGGTGCTTCATTCAATGATACAACGTCACCGTGTTTTTTACATGCATCGGACAACCCTGGGCAAATCTAGGTTAGTGAACTATTAGACGAAAGCAACTATGGTGAGTGGATGAGCGACATGAGCAATGCTCTCTTTGCTAATAACAAGATGGGCTTTGTCGATGGTTCAATTGAGATGCCAACCACGGACTCGCCGAACCTGGTCATATGGATGCAATGCAATGCAATGGTGAAGGGCTAGCTCAAGACTGTGATGGGGAAAGAGGTTCGAAGCAGCGTGCAGTACGCCAAAATGGCACACGAAATCTGGGCAGACCTTGCAGAAAGGTTCAGGAAAGGAAGTGCGCCGAGACTTTATGAATTGAGAAGAGAAGTGGCTCTTCTGAAAAAGGAGAGACAGAACGTGCCGTCATTCTACACCAAATTGAAGGCTTTATGGGACGAGATGGATTCCTTAATGTTGTGGCCAAAGTGCAGGTGTGGAGGGTGCACGTGTGGTGTCCAAAAGGAGATAACACAAATGTGAGAAAGAGATCAGCTCTATGATTTTCTCATGGGTGTTGATGAGAGCTTCAACACGGTTCATACACAAGTCCTAAGCACAAACCCCATGATAAGCTTGGGAACAGCAAATCACCTTGTGGTTGATGATGAGAAGCAACGTGAGATCTCGATGCAATGACCTACTAATGAAGGTACTGCATTCCATGTGCAATACCCACGAAATTAAAAGGAAACAACGAACCGAAGAAACTCAAGAAAAGATAGACCGAAGTGTGCGCATTGTCATCGGACTGGCCATACTGAAGATCAATGCTACGAAATCATTGGGTACCCAGTGGACTGGAAAAAATCTGGACACGACAAGCAGAATGGCTCCTTCTGAGGTCCTAGAGCTGCACTCGACGAAATGGAAGATAGCCCCATTCCAGGACTTTCTCTGAACCAATTCGAACAATTGGCTAAGTATTTCAGCAAGGAAGGTTCTACAATACTAAACAATCAGCCAGCTCAACCTAGTGCCAATATGACAGGTATTTTTTCTTCTCATAAACCTTGGATAATCGACTTCGGGGCTACCAACCATATCACCTGCAGCAACAAATTAACACCTGACGGAAAGCGAGGAAGCCATAGACCGGTTCAAATCCCAAACGGGCAAAGCATAGCCGTCAACGAGTCAGGGTCCATGACATTATTTAATGGACTGAAACTACATGATGTTCTAAAGATCCCCAGCTTCAAGTGCAATTTACTTTCCATTAGTAAAATAACTCGTGATTATGACTGTGTTGTGCACTTTACAAGAGATTTTTGTGTGATACAGGACTTACACTCGAGGAACCTGATTGGACTGGGGAGGCACTATGATAGACTATATGTACTGGAACCACCACTACCGAAACAGAGGGCACTAGTCGTTAGAGATGCAGCAGAGCAGTATCCGAATTGGCACCAACGACTCGGCCACATCTCTCATGCAAAACTTGCAAATTTAGATTTCCTTTCTAATGCATCTAAATTTCAGCAAATAAAATCTTGTGATCCTTGTATGAAGGCCAAACAAGCTCGTTTATCTTTTGCTAAAAGTTCAATAAAAAGTGCTTCCTATTTTAAACTCATTCACTATGACATATGGGGACCTTACAAAATTCCATCTCTCTGTGGCTCTCATTATTTTCTTACAATCGTTGATGACCATAGTCGAGCAACATGGGTCTATCTCATGCAGAACAAATCACAAGCGAGTCGATTCCTTCCAGCCTTTCTCAATATGGTTGAAACACAATTTGACAAAAGGGTGAAACGCTTGCGAACCGACAATGGGAGTGAGTTTCAATCGAACATGATGTTGCAGACCTATGAAACTAAGGGTATTCTACTTCAGACTACTTACACATATACGCCGCAACAGAATGGTGTTGTCGAGCGCAAACACCGCCACATCCTTGAGATGGCACGGGCCTTAAGATTTGAGGCACACTTACCAAAAGAATTATGGGGGGAGTGCGTGCTCACCGCTGTCCATATCATCAATCGCATACCAACCAAAGAAACCCAAAATCGAACACCATATGAGATTCTTTTTGGCACAAGACCAAGCTATAGCAACATGAGAACTTTTGGATGTTTCACCTACTACAAAGATCTCTTGGTTAGGGATAAATTTGATGCACATGGCAAGCGAGGAGTATTCGTTGGCTATCCAATAGGACAAAAAGGATACAAAATTTTTGATCTTGAGCAAAAGAAGGTTGTAGTTTCTCGGGACCCTTTCAATACCTCACTACCAATAAGGAAGAGACCAAGTGGGCCCGACCTAACATTATTGACTTTTGGGATGATGACATCATCTATGACCATTCTTGTTCTCCAACTATACCTTGTCTTGCCTTTGAACCACGTGGAGAAAATTATCAAGCCACACCTACCACAAGCTCACCTGATGCACCTCGCAAGAGTTCTCGGCCAAGAACACTACCAAAGAAACTTCAAAATTATGCAGTGGAGCTTCCAAAATCTGTAGTCCCATCATAGTCCAATCCAGTTCCAGAAAACTCGAAGGTACATGCTCTATCTCACTTTATCTCTTATGATAATTTTTCCCCTTCAACCAAGCCTTTCTGGGAGCCATTACAGCCCACAACAAGCCCAAAATTTTTACAGATGCTGTTCGCCATGACTGCTGGGGCCAAGCCATGACAGAGGAAATTGAGGCTTTGGAACGTAATGGTACGTGGACATTAGAGGCTTTGCCTCCAGGGAAGAAAGCCATTGGTTCAAAATGGGTCTACAAATGCAAATTCAAGCCCAACGGCGAACTCGACTGCCACAAAGCCCGTCTTGTGGCCAAAGGATACACACAAGTGGAAGGGATCGACTATCATGAGACCTTTACGCCAATAGCAAAATTAGTTACTGTTCGGACTCTTCTTGCCATTGCCGCCAAAAGAGGATGGGAGATGCATCAAATGGACGTCAACAACGCCTTCTTGCAGGGGGAACTTGAGGAAGAGGTTTACATGCAAATACCTCAAGGCTTTGCTGCACAATGTGATACTAGAGTCTGTCGCCTTCGAAAGTCATTATATGGACTCAAGCAAGCGTCATAAAACTGGTATCACAAGTTGACTAGTGTGCTACTCAAAACAGGTTTCCATCAATCGCGCGCTGATCATTCACTGCTCATCTATAGGAAAGGGAATGTGTTTGTAGCGGTATTGATCTACGTCGACGACATGATAGTTACAGGCAATAGTCCAGAAATGATTGCAGCGGTCAAGAAACACCTTCATGAAAAATTCAGCATCAAAGACCTTGGTGCTCTAAAATATTTCTTGGGAATCAAAGTTACCAAGCTCAAAACAGGCATTGTTCTTAATCAACGGAAATATGCACTTGACATACTCAAAGATGCCAAAATGGAAGATTGTCGCCCAAGCCTAACTCCTATGGAAGAAAACTGTAGTTTAGACCCTCCCGCAGATGATGAAGTGGTAGATGAAGGTCAAGACCGAAGACTAATGGGTCGATTACTATACCTTACTGTCACACGACCAGACTTGGTGTACCCTGTAAACGTCTTAAACCAATATTCCAACAAACCCACACGCACACACATGAATGCTGTGGAACACATTCTACATTACTTAAAAGGCACTCCTGGACAAGGTATCTTATTGAGAAACGGTGGGGTCTGTGAACTCTTGGGATATTGTGATGCTGATTGGGGTCGCTGTAAGCAAACACGAAGATCATGCACAGGGTACTACATCACGCTAGGTGTATCCCCGGTTTCTTGGAGGTCAAAGAAATAGAGCGTTGTGGCACGATCCTCGGTAGAGGCTGAATATCAGGCAATGGCAAACACTGTGAGTGAACTAATTTGGTTGCGATGGTTGCTAGATGAGCTCGGAGAACCACAAAAAAAGGCAACCACCCTGTTCTGTGATAATCAAGCCGCCTTACACATTGCAGCAAATCCGGTCTTTCATGAACGTACCAAACACGTCGAAATGGACTGCTATTTTGTACGGGAACGCGTACAGAGCAATGAAATCAAACCCACTAAAATCTCCACAAGGACGCAGCTTGCAGATGTTTTCACTAAACCACTTGGGCGAGACAAGCAACAAACGATCACTAGCAAGTTGGGCATTGTCAATCTTTATGCGCCAACTTGAAGGGGAGTGTGAGAATAGCTCAACCGATAGATACTCCATTTGAATATTTGAATATAATTTGACTATTGTATTTTGTAAATCTGTTACACATTTAGCTGCTATTTGCATGGATCCGAGAATATCACACATCTTGTTACGTGAATATCTCGCTTTCTCCGGTGCATGAGAATGTATATATACAGCCATGTTACCAAATAATAAAGTAAGACGTTTTTCTCTCTGATTCTCGTGCCCTTAAATCTTTATACTTTTATCAATAAAAATGTATTAATAATTAAATAATTAAAAAATAAAAAACGAAAACAATTTAATTTAAATATATTTTAAATTCAAATAATTGAAATTAAATCCATCTTTATTCCTAATTTATCATATTCAATAGTGGATTTTTTATAAAATTCATATATAAAGCCACTGAACATAATCAAATCGAAAAAGTTAGCACAAGTTTAAAAGCAAGCAAACACGATTTTGTAAGCTAGAAACGTAAAAATAGTAATTTGATATGTAAACTCGTGAGTTTGCATGAGTTTACAACCATTATAAGTTTAAGAGTGACTCAACTCAATTTTATAAGGTAAAAATATAAAAACGGTAGACCCGTAAAGTTAACTCACTAGTTTCACAACAACAATGTAAGAATCTAATGCATTAATGGTAGTAGATCTTCAACATTTTGTGTATATATTGAAATAAAAACTATGTACATCATGCATCTAAAAAACCATGTGCAATGAATACTGCTTTTTGCCAAAACCAGACATGATGAATATACTAATTTATGGAAAGTCATGATTAATAATTCATGAACTTGAATTAATTACAATGAATGTACAGATGGGTCTAGAAAAATAAGATAGAAGGAGAAGAAAAATACAAGGTCTGAGGGGAAAAAAATCTTTTCTGATCACTCTTAAAAAGAAAACCATAAAGTCAAGATTTTAAACCAATTACCAAAGCCAGAAATTAATGGTATTAGGACACACAATTTGTTACCTGTCTAAAATTATAAATAACCGACAAGCTAAGCCAATAGCCTTCACAAATTCAACTCCTCTTTCTTCTTCCTTTCAAACTCCATCTCTCAAAAAGCTCTCTCCTTTCACTTCACTCCTCAAAAATGATTATGACCAGATCAAGAACCAAGGCCAAGCTGGCTGCAGCTTCAAGGCAAGATTTCATAAGCCAACTCCCAGATGAAATCTTGTGTGTCATCATTTCTCTTCTTGCCATCGACGAAATTGTGAGGACAAGTGTCCTTTCAAAGAGATGGAAGGGACTTTGGCGATTCATCTCAACCCATCTTGAGTTTGATGGGAGACTCATGATTATGCCCTTAGCCCAGAGACAAAACCCTGAAGAAGCATTCACTCCCTATTCACAACTCAGTACTCTCTTAACAGAAGGAGTCGTACGGTATGGTAAAGCCATCTCTTCCATGTTGTTTCGTCATTCTAGTGACTTACTTAGTTGTCGATTCATCCATTTTCCATATAGTGTCATTAGTGAGGAAGTCGTGACTTGGCTCAAAATTATGAGGCTAAGGAATGTAAAACATTTGTCCCTAGAGTGTGAGTTTTATGACATAGGAACAACCGAAAGTTTCCTAGACAACTCCGAAGATGATGGTGAGAAAATTTCGAAACCTAATTTTCCAACAGGGATTTTCTCGGGATTGTGTTCCCTCGAGCTCATTTACTACACACTGCGTAGTTCAAAACCGTTTGAGGGATGCCAAAATCTGAAAACCTTGTTTCTGAAGAATTTGAACATCGATGATGAAACCATCGATGGGATTTTCAAGAACTGTGTGAGGTTGGAGAATGTTTGTCTCTTTGAGTGTTTTGGGTTTAGCAAAATTGAAATCCATAATCCCAGTTTGAAGGTTTTGCAACTGAATGCTTTGATCCTTGACAAACTGGTTCTTTTTACTGAGAAGCTTGAAGTTTTACTCCTTGATACTGTCACTACTCCCATGATTATGAAAATTTATAGCCTAAACCTTAGGGTTCTTCATTGTTACAACCACTCAACATTTGGGTCAATGCTTGCTTTAACTGAAGAGAAAACCGTTCTCAAGGCTTTCCATCTTCTTGGTTACTTCCGATATTTTTGGGTAAGTTAAATAACAATATAATCTTGTGAGGTCTCTATATGTTTTGTGTATATATTGTATAGCCATGTCTTCATTTTAATTTTTGTAGGATTCTAGGAGCAATGTTTTGCAGACTTTGACGAAACTTTCAATTGATTTGGACCTGAATGATGCAATAGAGTGCATTTTATTTGCATCCTTCTTGAGATTATGCACTTGTCTGGAAACTCTTGAAATCACTCTGCCGGTATGTGACACCAACTTTCCTCTCAATCAATTGTATTGTGTGTTCAAATTGTTGTCCATTATATTGCACCTGTAAATTCTTGAAGGAAGTGCCTCAAGGTTTCTACTTAACACTAGTTTGCTGTACAATTAATGTTATTCTATATAGCATTGCATAGGAACTGATTTTGGTGCCCATAGCTTTGATGGGCACCATAAGTTCATCAGATGTGGTCTATCTAGATCTGATATGGATAATTCAGGTTTAAGTTTTTAATCTATATTTTTTTCTAAAAAATATTTTCAATGTATATAAAATCTAAAATAAAGAATATGTCTTAACTATCATTTTTTTCAAAAAATAATTTTTTATTTAAAAATCGTAAGTTAAAAACAATTAAATTTTGATCGCCCAGATCATATACAACGCTCCAGACCTGATAAGCTTTTGGTGCCCATCAAAGTTATGGGCACTGAAACTAGTTCCCATTGCATATAACATCTTCGCGTACGACTTAATCCAATGAATAATGTTAGAATTATTGGCATGATGAGATTGATTCTAAAAAGATAAAAGAATTGATTGTTGTTCCATTTTAATTCTAAATAGTACTTCAAATTCGTTTAAATTTTATATATAGCTGTAAATATATTTCTTTCTTGATTATTGTATTATGCTCATGATCAGAGTATGACTTTATTATATAACATGTTTCTATTTTACAGGCAGTTCAAAACGATGATTTGGTCAACAGATATAATTATTGGAATTTCCGATCTGCTTGTAACTTCGTGAAGAACCATCTCAAGTTTGTGTACTTGAGAGGTTACAAAGACAACAATCAAGAGTTTGAATTTTTAAAGCACATCATAACAAAGGGTAAGAAGCTGGAGACCGTTGCAATTGTATGCAGCCAGCAAATCAGCAAACAAAGGTTGATGGCTCTTACATGTGCTTCTTCTAATCTTTTACTCATGTTGAACTTTAAAATACACAGTGTCATGGAAGAGATCAGTGAACTTCAAGACAGATATCTTATGAGTGATGTTTAGAAACTCATTCAAGTGTTCAAGTTCAATGACTTTGAATGATATTTAATATTCTGGGTTTGTGACAGATGATATATATATATATTTAGTTTGTTTGTGTTTGAAGTTGTGTTAGTCATCCAAAACTATATTTGAAATATATATTGTTGCTTTTGCGTTTCGCTACATAAGGTGTGGCTTTTTGGTGCTGTTATGTAAACAAGTATTATTCAATTAATATGTTGAATTCATCTTATCTAATTCTAGATCCAAATTAAATAAAAGCATATGGTCAATTTCCTCATCAATTAATTTCTGAGTTTTAGGGCTAACTGCTCATCTTGGCGAACCAAAAAGGGTGAAATATTTTGTAAGACGAAGGTTCAAATGAAAACAATATTTTTGGAGCTATTATTTTTTAATATATAATTTGCTACACACACATATATTGTGTGTGTGTGTGTGTGTGTGTGTGAGAGAGAGAGAGAGAGAGAGAGATGCTGCTATATTCTCAAAATTTTGCATACTTGAAAAACCTTTTGCACTGAAACATACTTGTAACAACTTTCCCCTTCACCTGTCAAATGTATGTTTGCCTTAAGCTTTAACGTTTGTTTTTCACATGTTTTTTTCACTTACATTGAGATAAGCTTAACATCAAATATGCCTTTATCTATATAACGTTGAAGCATTTCCTTATAGCTAGTGGGCAGCAAAATGTGAATATAAGCCAACGCCGTTAGTTTAAACTCATATTTTCTTTCTTTTTTTTTTATTATTGAATAATGGGGAAAGTATTAAGGTGTAATTATTTTTATACTTAATATATATAAAATTTTTCCTTTTTATCATGTGCACTTTACGAGGAAAACGGACTTGAGGTGTGAACACTCCAAAATCTATGTTGCATCATGTGAATCCTTGCTTGTTTCATTTCAACACACAAAACATAAGAAAACCAATCCAGGGCATTACTTTCGTGTACATAAGAAAAACCATATACTCTGTACCAGAAAAATAGGAGGAAACAAAACAGTATACCAGAAAAAACAATGTACATTGAAAACCGTCTTTGGAAAAAACCAGATCACGGTATTAAGAAAACACAGGGCCAGATAATGAATATACGAATATCCACTTTACTATTTTATAGTATAAAATAAAATCATATAGTCTTGATCAATAATTCATGGATTTTATTTAATTAAAATGAATATTCACTTGTTGCAAAAAGAAAAAAGAAAAAAGAAAAAAAAAAGAATGGATATGCACCTGTCGGCAAAAAGGGGAAAAAGAAAGAATATATGCACGTAGGTCAACAAAAGAAGGTAATAAGATATGTATCAAATATTTTACGGGGTAAGTGTTAGAAAAGAAATAAATGTTTTTTAAAGAACTTTGCTAATAAAATTATACATAGAAGAAATAGAAAATACCAATTACCAACATAGAGTAATTGGTCCAGCAATGTAAAGCCCCGCTAGATTCCTCTAGGTCTCGAATTTGAGTCTTAGAGGCGATACTTGCATTGGAAGAGGCAGTTACAAATTCCGAACCTGATAACGGTTGATAATATAAAAAATAAAAAAAAAAAAGGAATAGAAAATATTGGGTTGGAGGGGAAAAAAGATTACCTCAATGATAGAAGCCCAAGAAGCCCAAGTTTGACTTATTCAAGGAGAACCAAACACATAAGAAGGGAAGAAGAGCAGCACGTCTGAATTGTTTGAATTGTTCTATTTTTTAATTATTTTCCTAAAGTTGTGGCAGATGCTAAATAAGTGGGAGTATCCACTAACCCCACGTCCTAGTAGAGTCTGTTAGAGTCATTTAATTCAGTATTTATTTTATTAAACAAAAACCCAAAAAAAAAAGAAGCTCTGTAAGTTTACTATATATTGGCCATAGGCCCAGTGGAATGGACATCGAAAAATTTACAGAGTGAAATCTTTGAGTGGAGATTCTCCAGGCTATTAGAAGACTGAGGTGAGATACTTGCCAACGCCCTTCTAATAGATTTTCTTCTCATTTTAAATGACTCTAACAGACTCTACTAGGACGTGGGGTTAGTGGATACTCCCACTTATTTAGCATCTGCCACAACTTTAGGAAAATAATTAAAAAAATAGAACAATTCAAACAATTCAGACGTGCTGCTCTTCTTCCCTTCTTATGCGTTTGGTTCTCCTTGAATAAGTCAAACTTGGGCTTCTTGGGCTTCTATCATTACTCCCCCCCTGAAAACTCGCCTTGTCCTCAAGGCGAAACTGTGGAAATTGCGTTGTGAATAAATCATAATCTTCCCATGTTGAGTCCTCAGCTGAATGGTTGCCCCATCGAATCAGAAGTTCCAGCTTGTTGTTGGGGAGCCAGCGATGTTGGAGTACCTGAAGGGGTGTGAGTAGTAGCTCGATTTCTGCGGATAGTGGTAACGGGGCAAGGGGATAAGTTGGTTGTTGACGGTGAGCAGGGCGAAGAAGTGAGACATGGAAGACCGGGTGTATTTTGGCTTCGCCGGGGAGTTCTAATTCATAAGCGACTTGACCAATTCGCCTCACAATCCGATAAGGTCCAAAAAACCGTGGTGAGAGTTTTTCGTACCTTCGCTTAGCTAGGGACTTTTGTTTGTAAGGTTGGATCCTTAACCATACCGTGTCACCCGGGGAGAATTCCAGATCCCTCCTATGTCGATCTGCTTGAGCCTTCATCCGATCTTGTGCCTTCAACATATTGTTTTTCAGGATTCGTAGCATGTCATCGCGTTCTTCCAGCTGCTCTTCAAGGTCCGCAACTAATGTTTCACCCCGCACATAAGGGATGAGAGGTGGGGGTTCTCTTCCATATACCAGCTTAAATGGAGTGTCGTGTGCTGCTACGTGAAAACCCGTGTTAAATGAAAATTCTGCCCAACACAGAAAATTACTCCATAATCGAGGTTGGTCGTGAGCAAAACACCGGAGGTAAGTTTCTAAACAACGATTTACCACCTCTGTTTGCCTATCGGTCTGGGGATGGTATGCGGTACTCATGTTTAGTCTGGTCTGGCTCAAACTAAATAATTCTCTCCAGAAAGTACTAAGGAATACAGAGTCACGATCTGAGATGATAGAACGTGGTATTCCGTGCAACCTGACCACCTCCTGACAGAATATCTGGGCCACTGACTTGGCCGTATAAGGATGAGACAAAGCGATGAAGTGGCTGTATTTGCTCAATCGATCCACCACTACCAGAATGACATCATAACCTTTAGATTTTGGAAGACCTGTTATGAAATCAAGGGATATATCCTCCCATATTCGTTCAGGAATGGGGAGAGGTTGGAGCAGCCCTGCTGGTGCGAGTGTCTGATATTTGTGTTGTTGAGTCTTCGGTAGTCCACACATAATCTCCAAGACCCATCTTTCTTGCTTACTAACAAAACCAGACTCACTACTACAAAAAACCAAATCTGTGGCGCTTATAATTGCATTAGCTGTGGCGCTTGCGAAATGCCACCTATCTTAACGCTACTAAAAATAGCTGTGGCACTTGGAAGCGCCACAGCTATTTAAATTTTTTTTTTCAATGCCCTCCTGTGGCGCCTGGCTGGAAGGCCCTTTTTTTTTTTTGCTTTTTATTTTTATTTTTCTTTTCTTTCTTGTGGCCTTTTTTTTTTTTTTTGCTTTTTACAACAATAATGTTCTTACATTAATACTCTCCAAAACTAACATAAAAAATATCACAATACAAGAACTTGATATGTGAACACAGTACATCAACAACTGATGATTAAGTAAATTAAAAGATTACTAAAAAACGCAAGCTTGTCGGCCAAAAAATTTAAACAAAGCAAAAAGGAAAACGTTAAATATTATGGTTTATCTTGACTGTACTAAAAAAAATTTAAACAAAGCAAGTTAGAATGAAACAATCTTCTTCTTACATTGGTGACGCTAGCTTGAGTGACGAGGATGAGCAAATGTGAGCTGTAGAGTGGGGACTAACGAAGAAAGGGGAACAACTAGGAACAAAAGTGGGGACTAACGAAACAAAATGGAAAAAGGGACAAGAGAATTTAATGAAGAAGACGAGTGTGTGTTTTTGTTGTGCAAGAGAAAGTGATATCTTTTACAGGGGGAGAGGCGTGAACGTGAACTAAGGAAGAGGGAATAAAAAGGAAAAAGGGAGGGAAAAGATAAAAAGTAAAGTTAAAGGAGGGAAATCTGATTGTTGGCGAGGAGTTGAAAATTCATCAGCCAATTGTGGCACTTCTTTAAAGAAGTGCCACAGCTGCTCCTTTTTTTTTCTATTTAATTTTTTTTTAGGACCCAATTGTGGCGCCTGCCAAGGCAGGCGCCACCCTTGGGTAAGAGCAGCTGTGGCGCCTGGTGGACCAGGCGCCACAGCTGGTCCCAAAAATTAAAAAAAAAATTAAATAAAAAAAAAGAGGCAGCTGTGGCACTTCTTTAAAGAAGTGCCACAAAATGTGCGCCACCTTTTAGTCTTTTTGTAGTAGTCGCAAACGGGCTGGAGCTGGGCCTTATAAAGCCTTTTTCAAGCAATGCTGCCACCTGTGATTCAATCTCGTCTTTTTGGTAGTGCGGATACCTATAAGGCCTCAAGTTTGGTGGTGAGGCATTTGGCAGTAAAGGTATGGCGTGGGATTGCCCTCGGGGTGGTGGCAATTTGCTCGGTTCAGCAAACACCTCAGAGAACTCTTGACTCAATCCCTCCCATTTCCCATTGTTCTCGGATACTTCTTCTAGGCCCTGGTTCAGTCCCATACTTTGGAGTTGTACGGGTACTTGAGTGTTCGACTTCACCCCCTGTAACTTATATTTCTTGCCCTCAATCCAGAATATCATAAACATATCATTCCAATTAGCCTGAACAGTATTTAAGGAAGCAAGCCACTTAATGCCCAAAACAAGGTCAGACCCCTTTAGAGAGAATGGGAAGAAGTTTTGTTTGATGATTAAGTCCGACACATGTACCTCGACTTCCGAACAGACCCTGTTGCAGCGCACCATTCGACCATCCCCGATCTGCACTCCGAAAGATGGCATGTGTTCCACAACCAAGGCAAGCTCAACAACCAAATCATTGGATATAAAATTATGGGTCGACCCACTGTCTACCAATATGAGAACCGATCGGTTCTGGATTTTTCCGGCGAGTCTCATCGTTGATGCCGTGGCTTTTCCGAGAATGGCGTTGAACGAGATCTCCGCCGCAACCCCTCCTTCCTCATCAGAGACGTCCTCCTCGACTGGTGGAATTATATCGTCGCCCTCTTCGGTTATCTCCATTAGCGAGAATGAACTCGCACACCGATGGCCTGGTCTGAAATTTTCGCCGCATCGGTAACAAAGCCCCTTTTCACGGCGGCGCTGGTACTCGGACGGTGGAGGCGCGGTCAAAGACTTGGTGCCGGACGATGACGCTACCGAGTTCGACCCTCCGTATGAACTGCCACAAAAATCACGTGTTGCAATGTTGGTGCGTGGTTGGGATGAAAAATGCGAACCGGGTTTGGGCTTGGAGGCTTGTTGGACCTTTGCTTCATATTCCAATGCAAGACTAGTAGCCCTGTACACCGTTCTGGGCTTGTGTATGCGCACATCTGACTTGAGTTCATCCTTCAAGCCATTCACGAACACACCTAATAAGCAGTGATCAGGCCAGTTCTGCACATGTGCCTGTCTCTTCGCAAACTCCAATCTGTACTCGTGAACCGAACCTGTCTGCTTAATGCTACATAAATATTCATCAGGATTCTGGTACTCCGGTGGTCCATACTGTTCCTGGAGAGCTTTAACAAGTTCTTCCCAATACACAACTGTCCTTTGTCCCATAATCCACGAGAATAAGTCAAGAGCATCTCCTTCGAGATACATGGACGCTATATCGACCTTGTCATCTTCTGGAGTTTCATAATAACGGAAATACTTTTCAGCTTTGAGGATCCAACCCCGTGGGTCTCCTCCACTGAATTTCAGAAACTCAATCTTAGTGTATGGCAGCCTTGTGTTCTTCGGACGAGTCTCTGAGTCATCATCACTTTCTCCATCCCGATATCTATAAACACCTTTAGCATGATGATGTCGTTTGGAGCTAGCTTCTAAAGCTGCGACCTTTTCATTCAAGATGTCTAGCGTTTCCAGGCGAGAAGTGATGGCAGCTAACGGATCATTGCCGAAGGGATTTTCAGCAGGATCTTGTGTAGCGTGTGATGAACGTGTTATTACCATAATGAATCGACGTGGCTCTGATGCCAAATTGTTAGCACCTAAACTCTCAGCGAGGGAATTAAGGAATGAGAAGAAAATCTATTAGAAGGGCGTTGGCAAGTATCTCAACTCAGTCTTCTAATAGCCTGGAGAATCTCCACTCAAAGATTTCACTCTGTAAATTTTTCGATGTCCATTCCACTGGGCCTATGGCCAATATATAGTAAACTTACAGAGCTTTTTTTTTTTGGGTTTTTGTTTAATAAAATAAATACTGAATTAAATGACTCTAACAGACTCTACTAGGACGTGGGGTTAGTGGATACTCCCACTTATTTAGCATCTGCCACAACTTTAGGAAAATAATTAAAAAAATAGAACAATTCAAACAATTCAGACGTGCTGCTCTTCTTCCCTTCTTATGCGTTTGGTTCTCCTTGAATAAGTCAAACTTGGGCTTCTTGGGCTTCTATCACTCAAATTTAAGAACAATTACCAAAACCAGAAATACATTTTATTAAGAATGACAACAATATATACTGTATATTGCTATCATCGTGTCTTTCACATGCTCAAAGATAATGTACAAGTTAATTGCTTTATATTCAACTTTTTCTTCTTCTTCCTCACTCACTTTCCAACCTCAGAATTCATTTCCTCTGAAAAACAAACACTCAAACCAGAGTTTCATAAGAACCAGAAAATGTCCGAGACTGGATCACCACCACCACCACCATCAACCCAGCCAATCCAGCTGGCTTCTGCTGAAAACCCAGATATAATAAGCCAAATCCCAGATGAACTATTGTGTCTTGTCATTTTTCAGCTTTCTCTAGATGAATCTGTGAGAACGAGTGAGCTTTCAAAACGATGGAGGGGACTATGGCGATTCAATACTCATCTTGAGATTATAAGGAACCGTATGATTCTGCCATTAGCTCAAACACAAAACCCTGAATAAGCAATGGATCCTCGTTCAGCTCTTAGTCGTGCCATGAGCAGAAGCATCAAACAGTACGGACAAACGATATGTTCCATTTTGGTTCGTCACTCGTGATTTGCACAGCTGTCGAATCACCCATGTTCCTTATAGTGTCCGTTCTGAAGAAGTCGTGACCTGGTTCGAATATGTAAAAGGTAAGAATGCGAAAAATGTGAGCTTGGAGTGTTCTTTTTTTTTTTTGAATTACAAAGGCAAGCAATGCTTGTGTATTACAAAAACCTATGACTAGCTAACACTTGCTGATCCTGTGATGTCTCACCACACTCCAAAACGAAGAGGTTGGTGCACTCTATAGGCGATTGCCCTAGCTCCATGTATTCCTGATTGTTCCTGTGAGCTCTCCTTGCTAAATAATCAGCACATCTGATATTATCCCTATAGGTATGGGATATTTGTAGGTCCCAGTCCCCATAAATTAGGTTCTAGTATCCAAAATGATATCATACAATAGGTGCTCATCTCGACATTCTGTCAATAGAAGATGAATAGCCTGTAAAGAATCTGTGAAGAGCCTGATCTTGTTAAACACCATCTGTTTACATAGTTTAAGTCCACCGTGAATTGCATGGATTTCCACAGCAGTTGGGAAAATGTATCCTAATTTCTGTTGAAATCCACCTATCCAATTACCCTGTGGTCTCTGATTACCCCTCCACAAGCTGCATGTCCGCCACTAACTCTAGATCCATCTACATCTACACATACAAAACCTGAGTTTGGGGGTTGCCAGCGACTCATCCCCCATTCTGGAACTTGGAATATTTGATGCTGAAGTTTGCCATTCACCACGCCTTCTGATAGATGATACAAGCATTTGTGGATTATCCCTTTTGCATTCTCTGTTCTTCCTTCAAACGCTTGATTGCCTCTGTTTTTCCATATGAGCCAACACACTATACTAAACACTCTTTGCCATGGCCATTTGTTCACCCTCCTATTTCCTGGGCTGAAGTGTAAGTTCCATTTAAGCCATTCCTGCAGATTACCAAAAAAAAACATAGCATGGTATATATGGTTGGTTAGAGAAAGCCACACTCTCTTAGCCTGCTCACAATCCCTCAATGTGTGTATAATACTCTCCTCACACTCACACTCAAACGGACAAGTATTTAGGACATTCAAATTATGCCTCGCTCTCATTTCATTAATAGGGAGCCTCTCATGGAACACTTGCCACAAAAAGAGCTTCACTTTTTCTGGAATCTCCCAGCGCCATAGACTTCGCCAATGAGGTTGGTGACTGTGTTCTTGTTGATGATATATCATGTCATATGCTGACTCTACACTAAAATTCCCATATGATGCGTTTCGCCAGCAAACTACATCTTCTCCTGAGCCTGTAGGAGGGGTAACCATCATGATTCTATCAACTGCCCACCTTGGAAGGAAGGTTTCCCATTTGACTCTATCCCATTGGCCTGCCTGAGGAACAAAGGAGCAAACTTGAGCTTCCATATCTATTAAATGATCATTCCTCTCGATGTAACATTTTAATGGGCTATCCAACGAAGCCCAATGCTCCTCCCAAACTTGGGTATTTCTTCCACTTCTCAGTTTTTTCCTAACTCCCCTCTTAAAGTCTTCCCATACTGACACTATACCACTCCACGCAGCCGATTGACTTCACCATTTCTGAACATGGGGCAATTTATCCATCCCACAAGAGGATTTCGCCCGTAAGCATTTCACCCATAGAGCTTCAGGTTGAGTGATCAATCTCCAACACAATTTCATTAGAAAAGCTTTGTTCTGGCAATGTAGATCTTTTATTCCCAAACCTCCTTCATTCTTCCTATTTTTTAATACATCCCAAGATAGCAGATGCATTTTTTTGGATTCTTCCTGCTGATTCCAAAAGAAATTCCTACTCATTTTCTCAATATTTGATAGAATCCCTTTCGGGATGAGGGTTGATTGCATTTGGAGTGTTCCTTTTCTGACGTAGGAACAAACCAAAATTGTTTTCAACAATTACCACCTGCTGAGAGATTTTCAAAACCTAATTTTTCAACTGGGATTTTCTCCGGATTGTGTTCACTCTAGCTTATTTACTACACACTTCGTACTTCAAAACCATTTGAGGGATGTGAGAATCTGATGAAAACCTTGATTCTAAAGGGTGTGAACATCGATGATGAAACCCTAGATGGGATTTTGAAGAACTGTGTGGGGTTGGAGAACATTTGTCTCGTTGAGTGTTATGGGTTTACAAATATTGAAATCCATAATCCCAATTTGAAGGTTTTGCAACTGAACACTTTGGTCCTTGAAGAAATAGTTGCTTTTGCTGAGAGGCTTGAAGTTTTATGATACTCTCATTTCTCCTAATCGGATGAAAATTTATTCTTCAAGCCTTAGGGTTATCCATTGTTACGACCAGTCCACATTTGGGCCAATGCTTGCTTCAATTGTAGGCAGACCCGTTCTCCAGGCTAGCCATCTTCTTAGTGGCTACCAACGTTCTTGGGTAAGTTTAATACGTACTACATTCTGTACTTAATATAAGACCTCATTCATAGTGTAATTATTGTGCGGCTGTGCTAACTGTTTGTCTTCTTTTCCACTTTGTAGGGTGAAAGGAGCAATGTTTTGCAGACTTTGTCAAAAGTTTCAATTGATTTGGACCTAAATGATATACGACAATGTGTTTGGCTTATATGCTTCTATAGTGTATGCACCGGTCTAGAAACCCTCGAAATCACTTTACCGGTATGCGATATAACAAGAGTTAAGGATATCATACTAAAATCTGCTCAACGAATTGAATATGATACTTTATAACTTTATATTCTGCTTTACGGGCCATCATTGAAGGATTGAACAAAGTACATCCTTTCTGGCAGAATCAACGATATGCTTATGATTGTGTCGGGAAGCAGCTCAAGTTTGTTGTTAGCTTGAGGGGGTTCAAAGGAACGATCAAGAATTTCAATTTCTAAGGCACATTACAAGAAACGGGAAGAAACTGGAGAAAGTAACAATATAATAATATGTTGCCAAGGAATGGAATTCGAAATAGAAAGGGTGATGACTGTAACAAATGCTTCCCCTGAACTTAGAAAAATCGTCTTCAAGTTCCAAACACATGATGCTGACCAACAGCTTCAAGAACTTCAAGAAAGGAATCTTACAAGTTATAAGTAATTCTGAACAATTAAGACCATGTTCATGTGATTGCAGCTGTACTGTGTTTCTGGGTTTGTAACAAATATATTTTATGTATTTACTGTTAGTTTGTTTGTTAACTATGGGATGAACTTTCTCTAATTTCTTCCATAACATATTCAAGAAAACTTATTATGAAAATTAAAATTAAAAATAGCAGGATTGTTTTAGATTAAAAATTATCTGATGTTACAAAAACTAACGGAATTTTTTTTTTTGGAACTAGAGCCTGATACTCTTTATGAGAGATGTATTGGGAAAATGAGTGAGAAAATATCGGAATTCAGAAACGAATGACAGGTGACCTCTTTAAAAAAGAATTATTAAAATATTATAACCTAATAGTTTCACTCATAAACTGCCATTGAAAAAATGAGTGAGAAAATATCATAAACACAAGTTTCAACATAATTTGTTTTCAAGGAAGCTTCGTTAGTATTTTCTCTCTCATGATTATGATTCTTCATAGTGTGCCCTTTACACGTTCTTTTGAGACTTGTGTTACCACTACAAAAAAAAATCACTTTTAGTGGCGACATTTGGCGGCGACTTTTAATGTCACCGCTGAAAGTGAGACTTTTAGCGGCGACTTTTAAAGTCGCCGCTGAAAGTGAGACTTTTGGCGGCGACAAAAGTGTCGCCGCCGAAAGTGTGTTTCAGCGGCGACTTTAGTGTCGCCGCTAAAAGTTTTATTTGAAATTTAAAAAACAAAAAAATTTTAAAAACACTTTAAGCGGCGACTATTAAAAGTCGCCGCTGAAACTCACTTTCAGCGGCGACTTTAGTGTCCCGCTAAAAGTCTTATTTGAAATTAAAAAAAAAAAAATTTAAAAACACTTTCAGCGGCGACTTTCGTGTCGCCGCTAAAAGTCTTATTTGAAATTTAAAAAAAAAATTTTTAAAACACTTTTAGCGGCGACTATTAAAAGTCGCCGCTGAAACTCACTTTCAGCGGCGACTTTAGTGTCGCCGCTAAAAGTATTATTTGAAATTTAAAAAAAAAAATTTTAAAAACACTTTCAGCGGCGACTTTAGTGTCGCCGCTAAAAGTCTTATTTGAAATTTTAAAAAAAAAAATTTTAAAACACTTTTAGCGGCGACTATTAAAAGTCGCCGCTCAAACTCACTTTCAGCGGCGACTTTAGTGTCGCCGCTAAAAGTCTTATTTGAAATTTAAAAAAAAAAAAATTTTAAAACACTTTTAGCGGCGACTATTAAAAGTCGCCGCTCAAACTCACTTTCAGCGGCGACTTTAGTGTCGCCGCTAAAAGTCTTATTTGAAATTTTAAAAAAAAAATTTAAAAATTTCAATTTCATATATTTTTTTATTAATATTTTTTGAAAATAATATTTGTAAATTATTATTAATATTTTTTGAAAATTTTAAATTATTATTTATTAAGTAATTTTAATTAAAAAAAATTTTAATTTAAATATATAAATATTTTTTTCGTTTTTATTTAATTTTTCATTATTTTTAATGATATTATATTTAATTAATAATTAATTATATGTATATAATTAATTAATTATATGTATGTATGTTTATATATATGATAATATTATATATATAATAATATGTAATAATGTGACATAGGTTCATTTCGGCGCAACTGGCAGAGACTCGCGCGCGAAGGCATCGGCTCCCTGAGGTCGCGGGTTCGAACTGGAGGAGAGTCACTTGGAGGAATTATGAGGAGGCAACACGTGGTAGCACGCGGAGGCGACACATGGCAGCACACGGAGGCGACATGTGGCAGCACTTGGAGGAATTATGAGGAGACGACACGTGGCAGAACGCGGAGGCGACACGTGGCAGCACCGAGAGGAGACATGTGGCAATTGTAAATTAATTTTTTAAAAAAAAATTCGAATTTTTTTTTAATAAAAATTTCAATTTTTTTTTAAAAAAAATTAATACTTTCAGCGGCGACTTTTGTCGCCGCTGAAAGTCACCTTCAGTGGCGACACAAAAGTCGCCGCTGAAAGTATACTTTCAGCGGCGACAAAAATTGTCGCCGCGAATACTATTCGCGACAGTCGTATAGGTAGCGACTTTTTGTCGCCGCTGAAAGACTTTTAGCGGCGACTTTTGTCGCCGCCAAAAGTCTTTTTTTTTGTAGTGTACATGTCCTCGCCATGCTTGCTTGGACCCCTCCAATTGCGGGCGTTAGTTAATTTAGCTGCAATGTTTCGCCAATTTTAATTTTTATATTATGATTGCTTAAAAGGGCATTCAAATGAATGAAAGAGTAATTAGGAAAGTGTGAAAATTTTAGTAATTAATGAGAATAAGGGGAAAGAGAAATAGTTTATTGGTCGAAAATTAGTTAGCTTCCAATATGCATACATACCTGTACTTCTTGACGAGATAACAAATTCAAGGCGAAGACAAATATTTCCTGCAGGGTCTAAAATATCCAATTGTTCGCACTAAAATTCTCATTGTCCCAATTTTAAAAATATAATTTGGATCATTTCATTTCTTTTCCTAAGACATTAGAATTGTGGGGGTCCTTTCCAAAAAAAAAAAAACCAAAGGAAGAAAGTTTGGGTTTTGCTGATAGAATTAACAAGAAATCCTTATGTGCGTGCGTGTCTGTTCATACATTATAATATTTGACATGTATGCTTAGAGAACAACGTAACGATGGATTCTCATCAAGCAAACTTGTCCTCTTTCGCTTTTTCATACATTGTATCGATTCCTTTGGTTTGCATGTTCAGGACCTAACGATCAATACTCATCATACTCATAAAGCGCTTCAAAATCTCCGACTAACTTACATTACCCTTTTTGGGTGAGACTCCTCTCAGTCTATATATATGCAGAAGACTACGTATCAATTTCATTGAAACACGACGCATGTACTAGCTCATATGGAGACACAGACAGTAAGAGACATGTTTGAAGCAACAACGTTAGTGGTGTCACTAATGGTAGCGATAATAGTAGTAAGATGGGGATGGAATATGATGAAGTGGTTGTGGCTGAACCCTACGAGGCTTGAGAGGGTTCTCAGAGATCAAGGCCTTCAAGCCAATCCTTATCGATTATGGTTTGGATACTTGTGGAAAATGATTAAGATGCAAGAACAAGTCAAGTCCTTAACCATTCCCTCTCGTTCTCATGATCTAGCTCCTCGTGTCTACTCCTTCGTCCACCACATTGTGAAGAAATATGGTTTGCTTACTTTCTGTCAAGATTGATGCATGTGTGTGTGTGTATAATATCAGAAAAATAAAACTAATGTCGCAACTAAGAAAAATAATATCAGAAAAGTCTCATAACTTGTCAATGATAAGTGAAATAGCTACCATTAACAACTTATTCTGATATCATTTTATTTTTGGTTGGGACCTTGGTGTTATTCTCCTTTTTGAATTAATGATTGTTGTAGCGCCCGGGATTTGGAAAAACATGGAGCCGCAACCAAAATTTTAGAAGTAAGGATAATTTTGGAAACCTTTTTTAAAAATGGAAACTGGTCTACAAAAACCATTTAGGGTTCGGGAGTCGATTGTGTGTGGGGAAGGTGTTAGGCACCCCACAACACCCATTCATAAGAATGGTTACCCTAAGTTAATTATTTAAAAATAAAAATGACCTTTGACATTATTATAATTACCCAAATAAAAAAAAAAGAACATTTACAAACTAAATGAAATGAAAGAAATAGAAGAGAAAAAAAAAAGAACACTTATTTACAATAAGGAAAAATATACTTATTTAAAAAAAAGAATATTTATTTACAATAAGAAAATAAGAAAAAATATATTTATTTACAAAATTGGACTTAATCTAGGATGAAAACCTAGGGCCTACGTACCCTTTAGAGGAATCAAAGCCCACGTAGTTCGGGGTAGAAATGCGTGTCACTTTGTTTGTGTTTTTTAGAAAAAAAAATTGTTTATTTAATTTATTTGAGAAAAATAAGTTTTTTATTTGGTTTGTATTTTTTATTATTTTTTTTAAAATCGTTTTTTTATTTTCTTGTAAAAGAGAGTTTTTCCATTTTATTTTCATTTATCAAAATGTGTTAAAATATTTTTTTTATTTTTTTTAAAGAGGACCTAAGAAAGGGATTAAGAAAAAAAGAAAAGTAGCACAAGTTAAACAAAAAAAGAAGTCAAAAGTGAGGAGATTTATACGTACCTTTTATTTTTTAAACCCACTACAATAAGAGATAGGGTGATATATAGAACCACATAATAAACAAGAGGAAAGTACAATATATTATCTATATTTATTAAGCATAACACCTAATATCATAAGAAAATAAGACAGCACATACCTCTTGCCTATGTATGAGATAATTCAGTTGGACAATAAAACGCAAATCCACAAGACCATAATGAGCTAAAACACGTCTAGCAACATCATAATACAAAGTGAAGCAATGTAATGCATATTGGATAAATTCATAGTGCATGAATGATGAGGTAAGCATGAACCAAGGGATATTAGATGAGGGAAAAAACAAGATGTAAAAGTGAAATCAAAGAAAAGGATGAAAACTCAACCACAGACCTTATCTCCTTGCTCTCCCAAAATTCTTCCAAAATTTTTGTCCCCTTTGCTTCAACCCCTTGCACTCCTATTTATAGTCTCAAGGTAGGGTTTTCTTCATAAATGCTCCCTTTTTTATTATTTTTTTTTATTTTTCGTTTTTTTGATTTTTTTTTTTCGTATTTTATGTTAAGAACTACCCTAACTTGACCTAATCACCATCAATGGAGATTTTTTTTTTTTAATTTTCTTGTATTTTCTATTGATAAAACTTCCTAACTTGACCTAATTACCATTAGTGGAGATTTTTTCATTTTTAATTTTTTTCATTATTCTCCCCACAAGTAACTTCCTAATTTAAACCTATCAACATAAATGAGATTTTTTTTAATTATTTTTTTTATTTTTATTTATTATTTTCCCTTAATGAATGACAATGCCAATCATATCAATTAGGGGATTTATTTTAATTTTCGTTTTTTTTTATTTTTCCCTCTCAATGATGATTACCTATTTAGACACCGATCATCATCAATAGGAGGATTTCATTATTTTTTCTTATTTTCGTTTTTTTTATTTTTTCTTTCAATGATGATTGCCAATTTGGACACCAATCATTATCAATTATTTTTGTAATTTTTAGTGGGGCCCGGACAAAATAGGGTGTTCACAATTGTCATTAATTTAGGCGTGCTTCAAATGTTACTGCTTAATTAACAATTGGTGCAATTTACAGGTAAGAATTTATTTGTGGTTTGGACCAACACCAAAAGTGATCCTGATGAATCCTGAGCAAATAAAGGAATTGCTAAACAGGAATTATGACTTCACAAAACGTCAAATAAATCCTATTATCAAGTATATAGGCTCTGGTGTCGGAACCTAGCTATGATGGCGACAAGTGGACCAAGCACAGGAAGATCATCAATCCAGCTTTCCATTTGGATCTACTTACTAATTAACAAGATATGTATGGCTACATTCATTTAGCAATTTTAATGTTATGCTGACGAAGTTTGACTTTGGTCGTCTTCTTTTTGCAACAGAATATGATGCCAACCTTTTCCCAAAGTTGCAGTGACATGATAAGAGAATGGGAAACAATGTTGTCTCCATTAGATGGAATTTGCGAAATAGATGTATGGCCTTGGCTTAAGAATATGACAAAGGATGTTATTTCCCGAGCAGCCTTTGGAAGTAGCTATGAAGAAGGCAGAAAAATTTTTTATCTTCTCACAGAGCAAGCCGAACTTGTAATGCTTAATCTACAAAGATATTATATTCCATTTTGGAGGTAATTCAATTTTATTTTTTTCATTATTTATCTACTGGTATCCGAGGCTACTAGCAAGCATCCCATTCGCTGTGATTATATAATATTAGTATATACTAGTATATATCTAACTCAGCTAACTAGGGAGCATTTATTTTAATATATTAGAGCTCAACTCTTTCATTTATGGAATGCCCCTCAATAATTAAGTGAATTTCACTACTACAAAAAAGTAAAGTTGTGGCGCTTATAATTGTATTAGCTGTGGCGCTAGAGAAGTGCCACATATCTGGACGCCACTAAAAAAAACTATGACGCTTGGAAGCGCCACAACATTTTATATTTTTTTTAAAAAAAATACCCTCCTGTAGCGTTTGGTGGAGGAAGTGCCACAAGAGGAGGGATCTCCTGTGGCGTTTGCATCAGCAAGTGCCACAGGAGGGGGGACCTATTGTGGCGCTTACATCAGCAAGCGCCACAGGAGACCCCCCCTCCTGTGGCACTTTCTCTAACAAGCGCCATAGTAGGGTCCATACCAGCTGTGGCGCCTAGTGGACCAGGCGCCACAACTGGGTCAGTTGGGCCAACTGTGGCGCCTGCCCTGACAGGAGCTACAGTTGGCCCCACCAGCTGTGGCTCCTGGTGGTCCCCAAAATTTTAAAAAAATTAAATAAAAAAAGAAAACAAAAAAAAAGGGCAGTTGTGGCACTTCTTTAAAGAAGTGCTACAAAATATACGCCACCTTTCAACCATTTTGTAGTAATGTTTGTAGGTATACACACGCCAAGGACAAAAGGAGGATGGAGGAAATCGATAAAACGGTTGAAAAAGTAATTTAAATTTCCAAACATAAAAAAGAATATTGCTTATATTAAGGACTGATTTGAGAGAAAATTGTTTATAAATAGAATATGAAGCAGTAATATTTTAAATTTGTTCTCTTCACACATAAAGCACAGAGAGAGAGAGATAGAGACAGAGATCGAGGAAGAGAGATGATTGGAGGATCAGGAATAATAGCAGTGGTGGCTGCAGTAGTAGTGATAAGATGGGTTTGGAAGATGACGATGTGGTTGTGGGTTAATCCAAAGAGGCTAGAGAGAGCTATGAGAAATTAGGACACGGCTTCTCTCCTCTACTCTTCCTGTCCGCTGCCCTCCTTTTCCTTCAAACTGCGTCGTTTTGGCGCAAAACAGTGCACCAACTTTTTTTTTTTTTTGAAAAACATTATTTAATGTCCTGATGTATTTTTTCAGTACTAGTCAGTTTCCTAAAATATTTTTTCAAGATCTTAAAATAATTTTCAGTATTATCCAGCCTTTTGAAAAATACTATTCATCATGAAGTATTTTTTCAGTATCAATCAGTTTCCTAAAAGAATTTTTTAGTATCATCCAGTATCCTGAAGTATTTTTTTAGTGCCAATCAGTACTTTGAAATATTTTTGGTGCAATATTTTAGGATGTTGGATGCACTAAAAATTAATTCAGGTGCACTAAAAAATTTCAAAGTACTGAATGACACTAAAAAAATACTCCATGATACTTATAATATTGAAAAATTATTTTAGGATCTTGAAAAAATATTTTAGGGAACTGACTGGTACTGAAAGAATACTTCAGGATGTTAAATAGTATTTTTCAAAATGCTGGATAATACTGAAAAATTATTTTAGGATCTTGAAAAAATATTTTATGGAACTGAGTAATACTAAAAAAATACATCAGGATACTGGATGATACTGAAAAATTATTTTAGGGAACTGAATGGTACTGAAAAAATACTTCAGGATGAATAGTATTTTTCAAAATGCTGGATAATACTGAAAATTATTTTAGGATCTTGAAAAAATATTTTAGGAAACTGACTAGTACTAAAAAAATACATCAGGACATTAAATAATGTTTTTCAAAAAAAAAAAAAGTCGGTGCACTGTTTTGCGCCAAAACGGCGCAGTTTGAAGGAAAAGGAGGGCAGTGGACCGGAAGAGTAGAGGAGAGAAGCCGCGTCTGAGAAATCAAGGTCTTAAGGCTGATCCTTATCGATTCTGGTTTGGTGACTTAATCCAAATGGTTAAGATGGAGAAACAAGCCAAATCCTTGGTCTTGCCAAATCATTCCCATGATGTGGTAGTTATGTGTGTTCGTATTAGTTTTTGGAGAATAGTTTTTACCAATGTTTTAAAAGCCGGACCGGACGTTGAGCCGAAAAGGTCAGCGGGTCAAGGTTCAACCGGTTGGAACGGTTGAGCCGTTGAGCCGGACCGGTGACGTAATAATTTAAAAAAAAAAACTTTAATAAAAATTATATTCATATATATTATAATGAAAAAATGATAAATAAATATCACTTGAATTTTAAAATCATAAATCTTTGATTTTCCAAAAACCTGAGTTATCAATTGTTATACTCTTTTTATTAATTTCATTATTCTTATTGTCAACAAAACTAATTTAAGATTTTAAAAAGTGGTATTTAAGTATATTTTCCTCATTTTAATTTTAAATAACAAATAAATAAAAATAAGTGTATAAGAAATTAATTTAAACATATAATAGCCCTTTTTGCCATCTTAAATAAATAATAGCTAATATAAAAATATATAAGCGTTTATTAAAAAAGATCTATAAGATATTTCATATTTATCTCTTAATTTTTTTTTTATCGGCATCTCTTAATTTGTTTGAAAAAAACATGTCCATTAGGAAGTGAAAAAATTATAAAGAGATTTTCAGATAAAAATATAGTAATAATAAAAGGATTTCATTATCACTTTCAAGTTTAAAAAGAAATATTAAATACAAGTAGTAATTATTAGCTGCAACACCAAAGCGTGTGCCAGATGCAAACCCTCTCTTCAATCACGCTTTACGATAACAACTCACATGCTCACGGCCTTACTTTTTCTCTCTCCTGATTTTAGTCCTTCTTCATTTCTTTTCACTGTAACCCAAGCACAAACACTTTTTTTCTTCACTTCTTTGACCATGAAGGACGATCATGAAAGCTAGAGAAGTGTGATAGGACACAACGAAAGACAATGGTTTTCCACTTATATTGCTGCTCGTTCTCTTTTTTGCACATAAGTCTCTCACTGCTCGCGTCTTCCTTTCTTCTTCATCTTTTTCAATTCGAAGATATCTCCTCCATCTGCAACTCGCGAACTTACTCTAGAAAAAAATGGAGGAAACATACAGGCATGTGGATTGGCTCTCTCTCTCGTTGCTTTTAGCTGCCGCCCGTCCGGTTCTACACAACTCGCTCCGGTTCCCGGCTTTATTCCGGTTACCGGCCCAAATCCCGGCTTTCAGCGGCTTAACACGGCTCAATCACTAAGGCGGTCTAACACTGAGAGCCGATCCGTTCTCTTCGCCGGTCAACGGCCGGACCGGTCTGACCGTCCGGTCCGGTCCGGTCCAAAAAACACTGGTTTTTATGATCTACGAGATAAGTATGTGAGAGGAGTTTTATCTCAATTTACGAAAAAGGGCTTTTGAAACCATGGTTTGGGGCTTATCCAAACACACTAGTCAATAAACATGGTACATTTCCTGCCTTTTACCCTCATTTTCTTCCCTCATTTTGATTTTAAATGCCCTAATTAGGTCATTAAGATCAGTGCAAGATTTATGAGATATGATTTTATTTATTTCTGAATTAAAAAAATTTGCTTAAAGACTTAATTTTTAGGGAAAATTTTAGAAAAAATACCTTCAAAATTTGAAAATCTCTAATTAATGATTTTCTACTAATATGAGTTGTGAATTGCTAATCAAATATAGTAAATACCAAAACTACGGTAGGTAACAAAATTGATTTTGGATTTTGAAAGGTACTTTTCTATAATTTTCCCTAATTTTTAAAATTAAAATAAAATTATTCATATGATTTTTTTTCTTAACTTCTGAATTGAAATGGTTTTAAAGACTAATTAATTAAAGATGTCAATGTATGCATCTCAACATTGTTGTTTGTTTGTATAGATAAACATCAAACTGGAAAGAATCGAATCTCTCTTTTTCAAATCAAGAATAATAAACATGTATATATAGAAAATTTTAATATCATAAATAGAAAATTATATAATTTCCTTCCAATTGAAGCACAGGTAAGGGCCTGTTCGGTATAAGGAACATTTTAAGAGGGAAAAGAAAGGAAGGGAAGTGAATAAAAGAGAAGGAAAGATTGGGAGGGAACTTTAAAAATTGGTCTGTTTGGTAGACATGGGAAGGAACCTAGGTTGAGGAAAGACGAGATGTTTGGTTAGAAGAAAATGGAGTAGTTTAAGTGGAAAGATTGTGTGAAAAACCTAAAATACTCTTGACTTCACTGGAAGTTCAAGTTCGAACTAACATCCCAATTTGAACTTAACAGTCCAGATCAAACTTAACAACCCTAGTTCAAACTCAACCTCGTCTTCACTGTTCATCGTCTTCCTCATAGTACTATTCATCATCTTCCTCACCAGGCTCCAAGATTGAAAGAACTCATCTTTGTGCTATGAGCAAAGGGGTCGGCGGACAAAGGTGAGGTCTTGGATAGAGAAGGTCAAAAACTTTGCTTCACCGGAGGTCCATCCTCGTCTTCTTTGAGCTATAAAGTCGGTGGTTTGAAACTCGGATTCGGAGCTTCGAATCACTACCGAAACTCATGAAGCGAGACCACTCTCAGATTCAAACTAGAAATTACCTTCGGCTCGAATTTCTGGTCTTCAGCTCATTCTTCGACTCATGAATGCTCTGCCTTTCAGGGGCATTTTCATCTCACGATTTCACTCTCCCTGGAACAATTTAAGATCCCACCATTTTTGGAGGGATCTGAAGATCCCATGTTTAAGGGAACATGACAAGAGGCGGGAACTGATCTTCCAAAACTGTTGGAAAGCCAAACACGTTTTGATCTAAGGAAGTGTTGCATCTTCCCTCCTCTCGCCTTCAGTTCTGTGTACCAAACGGGTCCTAAGAATTCATTCATGTGGATGGGACCTGCCCCGAGGTTGATCTTCATGGATCCTATGCTGATAAAAGATATGTTCAACAAAAACTACGACTTGATAAAACCTGACGTGGTTCCTGTTGGCAAATATATATGCACTGGCCGTCTTGTAGGCTGTGAAGGCGACAAGTGGGCTAAACACAGAAAGATTATCAATCTAGCATTTAATTTGGAACAATTGAAGGTTACTCCCTTTTATTGTCTTACCAAAATACACGTCTACTTTTATAGATTAATTGGCTCACACTTTGTCTCTTAATTTCTTCATCATCTCTCTACAGACTCTAGTTCCAATCTTTTGCCAAAGCTGCAATGCTATGATGGACAAATGGGACAAAATGCTATCCCCAACAGATGGAACTTGTGAAGTGGATGTATGGCCTTGGCTTAAGGATTTGACAAAGGAAGTGATAGCTCGAGCAGCATTTGGGAGTAGCTACGAAGAAGGAAGGCAAATATTTGATCTTCTGACAGAACTAAGTGAACTTGTAATGAGTAATATAATTAAACATCACATTCCATTATGGAGGTAAATTACTACGTCTAATAATACGCATATTGAAATAGTAGTGATGTATGCCTCTTGAGTAGATAAGTACTGATGATGAAATGTTTTTTGTAGGTTTGTACCAACTAAGGAGAACAAGAGGATGAAGGAAATTGATAGAATTGTGAAAGCTAAACTAGAGAACATTATCAACAAAAGGGAGGAAGCCATGAAGGCGGGTGAAGCCACCAAGAGTGACCTATTAGGCCTGCTTTTAGAATCCAACCTAAAGGAGATTGAGGAACAAGGGGACGAGAGGAACGTCGGGTTGAGTAGGAAAGATGTGGTAGAGGAATGCAAGTTGTTCTACCTCGCAGGCCAAGAAACCACTTCAGCTTTACTGGTTTGGACTATGATGCTACTAAGTATCCTGATTGGCAAGAACGTGCGAGGGAAGAAGTCCTGCTGGTCTTTGGCAACCAAAAACCAGACTTTGATGCACTAGGTCGTATTAAGATTGCAAGCATGTCTTTTTTTCTTCTTTTTTTTTTGTGTCATATATAATATTTTTTAGGGTTAAGGTGCAACCAGCACCTGAAGTTTTTTTCTTGGTCTTCCAGTGCCCTAAAGTACATCGTGATACACTGTTAAAATGACATTGTGGTGTCAAAACTTTACTTTACTTGAAGCTAAAATGGCTGTCTTTACTTCTTCAAAACTTTTTCAAAACTAAAAATGGCTCCATTTTTAGTTTTGACCATTCGCCTCAATATGGAACCCATATCATCCTACGGAAGCACTAGAATTTTAAGATTAATCATGCGACGCTCTTAGATGGAATTTTATTGATGTATGTGTGTGCCTATAGATATTTGTGGGTCCTGAAGATATGTATGTATGTATACACTTTCTAAAATCAATGAATGGCTATCCTAATATTCAGATTACATAATGTTATATGTGTTTAGATGGCTTTGTTAGTTTGGGTGCGATTAGGGGTGGAAACAGGCCAGGCCAGGCCAGGCTTTTGCCTTAACAGGCCTAGCCTGTTAAGGCACAAACTGGCCTGAGCCTGGCCTGTGGCCTGTTGGAGGCCAAATTTTAGGCCTAAGCCTGGCTTGTACACAGGCCTGGCCTGGCCTGAAGCCTGTTAAGGAGGCCTGAAGTTTTGAAATTTTTTAAGCTAACTGACAGGCCTACAGACCACATTGCAAAACAGGCCACAGGCCTCCTTAACAGGCCTCCTTAAACAGGCCGAAATTTACATAAATTAATATCAATGATTCAAAATACATCAAAATACAAGAGAACAAGTGAGGAACACACATTAGAACCAAGATAACTTGTTAGTCACATACTTTTACAGAAGAAATAACATACACTTGTTTGATACACAGAAATAACATACATAATTTGTTGGTGCTTGTTGTTGGAACTCAATAGTATTAGGAGGAACTG